>OZ026602.1:30357976-30397976 GCA_964020085.1 Micromussa lordhowensis | reverse complement strand
GTTCGTGTGTGGTTTAAAGGAGCGGAAGATTCAACGCAAGTTATTCGCGGTAGCTGATTTAACGTTACAGTCGGCTGTCGAAAAGGCATGTGCTGCTGAAGTGACCCAAAAAGAAACCATTGCATTGCATGGAGGAAGTGTGGAAAGAGCGAATAAAGTGAGAGTTACGTTCCCCGAGTGCTTTCATTGTGGAAAAGTCAATCACTCGTCGGATACTTGTTTCTTTCGCAATTCTAAGTGCCATGGTTGCCAAAGGGTTGGTCACATTGTAAGGTTCGTTTCGTCGAAGAAGACCTGACAGTCAGGCAACCAGCTAATGGAAGTGATTGGCCCGTGTTCACAGTCTCGGATTCCCGTGAAAAGTGTAAAGAGTTCATTGTGCCAGTAACAATTGATGACAAAACTGTAGACATGGAACTTGACACTGGAGCTTCTGTAACTATTACTCCCAAGAGTGTATGGACTGGTGTTCTGGCTTCAAAAACTGTGGAGCGCACAGATGTAAAGTTACGCAGCTATTCTGGGCACGAAATTCCAGTTATCGGAGAAGGTTCAAGTTGATCATCGTGACCAAGAAGCAGTATTGCCGGTTGTTATCACTTGAAATGGTGGTCCTGTGTTGATGGGTCGTGATTGGTTGTCCGTGTTGAAGTTGGAGTGGGGGCGAATTTCTTCAAAACCGGTTGCCAAGTTGGACCAGCTTCAAACGAAATTTTTACCGTTATTTGATGGTAATCTGGGAACCATCAAAGGAGTCACCGCCCATTTAAAGCTCAAAGAAAACGCAGTGCCGCAGTTCTTTAAACCCAGACTACAGTACCCTTTGCTCTAAAAGAAAAGATCGTCGAGGAGCTTTGCAGACTGGAAATGATCGGTGTGCTGGAGAAAGTGGAGTTTTCGGATTGGGCCACGCCTATCGTCCCTGTGGTGAAACCTGATTGTAGTGTACGCATCTGTGGGGATTACAAGGTAACGATTAACCCTGTCGGCTAGATGTACCGGAACAGCAGATGCCTACAACTGACGCCTTGTTCGCCCAGTTAAACGGAGGGGAAACATTTACAAAGTTGGACTCGTCCTCGACGTACCAGCAAGTGCTTTTAGACGAAGAATCCAGGCAGTACGTAACAATTAAAACACATCTTGGTTTGTTCCGTTACACCCGCCTGCCTATGGTGTAGCCTCAAGTTCCGCCATCATCCAAAAGATAATGGATTCAGTCGTGAATGCTCTTCAAGGCGTTGGTGGAATTCTAGATGATCTGATTATTACTGGTTCCAACGACGAGCAGCATTTGAGTAATCTGGAAAGTGTTTTGGAGCTTATGAGCAGTATGGGAATCAAGTTGAAGAACGAGAAGCGCGTATTTATGAAGCCGTAGGTGGAATATGTTGCGTTTGTGGTAGACCGCGATGGTATTCACCCGTCTCCCCGTAAGGTTCAGACCATTCACAAAGTCCAGGTACCGGAGAACCCAACAGAGCTGAAATCTTTACTGGGAATGGTTAATTTACTACCCCAGATTTATTCCAGACAGCCGACTCTAGCTCACCCTTTGAATCGCTTGTTTGCAGAGAACATCCCGTGGGAATGGACTATTCAGTTGGCGGCTTATACCTATGACATTGAGTATCGTGCATCCAAGTATCATGGAAATGCTGATGCGTTGTCGCGTTTGCCAAGGAAAACTACAGAAGAAGTAGATGATTGGTCGGTGGAGGGAGATCAAGTCAACAGAGTCCTACACCCATTATCTCTAGCAAAATCAGAGAGGTTACAAGAGGCGATCCAGTCCTTTCACGTGTCTTACATTATGTCTTGCATGGTTGACCAGTAGACGAAAATATCCAGGAGGAGCTTCGACATCATCGTGCCAAACGTGAAGAGTTTACCGTTGAGGATGGCTCTTAATTGCGTGGTACTAGAGTATAGTAATACCATCCAGGTACGTATCGACCAGAAGTGCTGTCGGAACTACACCTAAACCATCCAGGAATGGTGCAAATGAAGTCTTTGGCAAGATTAAACGTCTGGTGGCCAAACTTGGATAGCGACATCAAACAGACCTATTAAAGAGATTATTCAGGTTATCAGGCTCATCGCTGTAAGACACCCTTGAAAGCGAGTAATCCATGGATCTGACCTGCGCGCCCCTGGCAGCGTTTACATGTGGATTTCGCTGGTCCTTTCAATGGAGGAATGTTCCTGATAATGTTTGACTCAAAGTCTAAATGGATGGAAGTCGTTCCAATGTCCTCCACCAGTGCCAGTTCCACAATTACAGCTCTACGTGGTTTGTTCGCAACATATGAATTCCCTGAAGAGATAGTGGCTGACAATGAGTCTGGTCAGTGCTAGTGGGACAACTGTTTTGGAAAAGACACATCAATCAGCTGCGAGAACTCGCTGGCTCAAAAGTAGCAGAGTCAGAGCCCAAACACTGGGAACTACCAGAGATCGATTTGGTTGAAGAGATGTAAAAGAACTCAGTGTAAATGAGCATTTTGACAAAGAACTCAAAGAACTTAATTAAGACAATTACGTGCACTTGTTAGATTAGCCTTAAATTAGTTTTAGATACGTTTTCAGCTTAATATTCCTCCAGTTTCAATTTCAAGCGGGAAGAAGTGTTATGCTGTTAACGAATTGAATTAGGTGTTAATGAACCAGGTTTTCTGTAAGAAGTTACGTAATTCCCTGAGCGGACGTATAAGGTTTATGTAGCATACGTTCCTGCTTTGAATTGTAAAAGATTATAGCTTTCGAGTGACATTATAAAAGTTTTTGGTCGGCCGTTTTATCCGCGGGTGATTTCTTAGCGTCCAGACACAACAGCAAACACTTGTTCAAAACTCTGTGACGTCACAGTTTTGAAACTTATCGCAACCAGTATCCTGTATGTAGGTACATTGGCATGTTGTTAACTTTGCTCGCAAGTTTAGCTATAAATAATTTGCTCATTTTTAATAAAAACTTTATAATGTAAAATTTGTTTCTTTAGTGGTGAAGAAGGCTAAAATTATTTGCTAATTTGGTCCGGTGTTAACCCATTCATTCGCAATAAGGCGTTGTTTTGTAGTGAGTTCTTCAAATATATGCTTCACGAAACGTTTATGTACCGCTTTGGTTGTGAGCACTTACAAGTTCTGCTATGGTTCTGTAAGATGCCCTGGCTGTACACCAGTTCGCATTATTACCTTTTTATATTCTTGTGGACTAGCGCTTATTACTCCATAAGAGGTCAAAAAATTTGTTTGCAGCTGGTATCGGAGCTTAGATTCTTCATAAGTGAGGAAATCTAGAGAAGAGAAGATCTTTTAAGGTGGAAAATCCTTTATCAAACGAAGTACGGAAGAAAATCGCCTTGTTATCAATTATGATATCTTTGTTATTCCATATAACAAACTAGTTTTCTTTGTGCATGGCATTTTATTACTCTGCCCATCCTTAAACTCAAACCAGTAAAAGAGTGGTAGCTCTTTGATGTTAAGATCGATACTGTTACAGTTGCAAGTTCAAAGGAAAGTTAAACTTCCCAAGTGTAATGTAGCTTCATCTGTGCGAATAACCGTCTATGCTGAATTCTCGCTCGGATGAAATCGCTTTGTCCAATCGTGCTCAGACCCCAGTTTTTGCGTTCGCCAACATATGTATTTAGCCTAGCTACGATTAGGACGGCTACAATGATGTATAGTTTACTTTCGATTTCAAAGTGCAGGTCCGAGCCCACCTTGTATTCAAAGTCAATATTAGTGTGTACGAACAGAGACGTTGCAAGTTACACCAATTTGCATTTTTCGTACTAGTTTTTCTTTTTCTTTTCTCATTCTACATCTTCATTTTTTGTCATCTTAAAGATTTTATTGCCCCCGCAGGGTTTTGGCCCAGAGGCCAAAACCCGAGGAGGCATTAATAGGACCCCCCGCGTATAAAGAATGTGAAATATTGGTGTAGTATCTGTAGTGTGCGAATCGAGCCCGATTTGAAGAAACTAGGCGCGCACGGCGGTCCCGGTTAATTTTTGAGTAAGCTCGCAAGGCAACGCTGGGTAATTCTTGCAGCCACGAGGTATCGCGTACACGCGCGATAAATCATTCAGCAGTACTGGATAGAATTGTTCCGTACAGAACTTGATTTGTTAGACACAAATAGGCAACAGGGTCGACAGACTCGATCCAAACAACACACGTATAAGTAAACAGATCAGGATCACAAATCAAAACTCAAAACTCACTCAAAGAAACAACACTGAACAAATTGTATCTGAAGTAACTGAGTTTAGTTTCCTTTTGTTAAACAATCTCAACATAGTTAGTCGACTAACTATGATCTCAAGGATCAGACGTTAGTAAAGGATATAAACGGTGTCGTTTCAATGATTATTAGATAGATTCTTGCAGCCACGTGCACGAGTGTATTCGCGTTGGTTCGCTCTGACACGAGCACGAAGAGTACGAATAACTAAAATACTTGAAATAACAGAGATTTTTGTTCATTTTGTGTGATTTCAAGGATTACAACGAGAGTAAAAGGTCAGATCAGCTTGTTATTTTAGCGATTCCGGGGATACGTATTTTGTAATAAATGCTGTACAGTACGTTCATTACATAATACTGAAACGTGATATCCAAGGCGGGGGCAGATGTAGTGAGAACTATTACTAGTTTTATTATTACACAGCTACAATACGATAAAAGGGGGCAAGTTTCTAAAGAAACTGTGGTGCTGCGTCGGTGGGAGTATTACAAGATAATTTGGTTTTATCGACTGGGTTGATAATGTGAATTGGCCACCATAAACAGATTCGGGGGCTGACGTTTCGAGCATTAGCCCTTCGTCGGAGCGAATCAAGGAATTGTGGGTTGTGTGTGGTTTATATACAGATGTTTGAAAATGTGAGAGGTCTTCTTACTGGATAAATACTTTCTCGCACGCGTGGAAAATGCCGGGATGTTTCGCCGACGTAACAGGCATCACAGCCTGCACATGGAAACTTATAAACCACGCGTGAACAGAGCCCGCCAGGAATGCGTCCCAGTACTTTTCTATGAAAGCCGGAATGTTTTCATGCTTGCATTAAATTTTCAGAAATCAGGGCCTGATTTCCTAGGCTGATCGAATGATTGCATATTCAACCTAATAGCAGAGTGATCTGAGAATGGAATGTGAATAATATCACTCTCTTTTGTTAGATTAACGGCTATGAGACTTGAATGCTTTGTCTCGCCACGTAAACGACAGTCTAATTTCGTTTAACACGTTAGAGCGCAATCCTCCGTGGGAAAAAAGATGGCGACTGGTACATTTACCCATAATTCTTAGTGCACGAAAACCTTAACAACGTCAGTTCATAAAAAGGTACAGAAGAGTTATAATATCCTCAATCTTACATGTGTCTTAGGCCACACAGTATCCTTAGTACAGAGACAAATATTGTAAAAATTTGGCTTTCTTTGTGCTTTGTAGGCAAGGTGTTGTGTTAAAATGTACAGCCGCCATCTTTTTCCTACGGTGGATTGAAATCACCTCCTGTTATCAAGTCTACTATATGAATAGCCAACTAGAGTTTTGTTTAAATCTTGGAAAAAATTTGAAAATAGCACTGAGTGGTTTGCCTATGAAGCCACTTAGAATGGTTTTCCTACATTTAACAGGATTATTTAAATATCTTATATAAAAGGAAAGCACATAGAACCTTGACAAAAATAACAAGAAGATAACACCTATTGTGTAAGAACGCTCCTGAGGGAGTGTGTAAGCCGGTGTATGCAAATTCGGCTCTATTTATTATTATATATCATACTCATTTTCAATGCTCTTTTTTGTTGATAAAGATAAAGGCAACTGTAGATTGAGAACTTAAAGCAAAAACGAGAAACGAAGCTTTAGGATTAAAGCATAATTCCAAGAGGCAGAAATTACTTATTCCGTCACGTCACCAACAACAGCCTATACTATGAGCTTCGCTTGTTATTTCTTCCAGCTCACTGAAGGACAGCCTGTACTATGAGCTAAAGCGAAGCGTTCATTCTTTTTACCGGTTGAATTATTTTAGAAAACTATCTGCACACAAAGGCAACTGCTGTTATGCAAATGTAAAGAAATATTAGTTTATTGTTGCACAGTATAGTATGCTGGTTGCAGTATACACATTTCTTGAAATCTTTTATAATTATCAATCGACGGAGAATCAAAAGGCAGACAGACTAATTTTTCCTAGAATTTCAAGCCATGCGTTTACTATATGTTCAGCGTTTGAATATTCACCACTAAATAACTACAACTTTTCTTCCATTTTCCTCTTCGTGGCTTGAATCAATCATGTCAATGACAATTACTGGTAAAACGAAACCTACGAAAAATCTTGTAATAACCAAAAAAAAAGTCTCCTTAAAATGCAGAGATAAACGAGGCACGTCGCTCAAAATCAGTACAAAAGCTATTAACAACAAAGCTATGAAAGAAATCAGTTTTTTGTCTTCTTTGAAAACTCTCAACAGCAAAGGACGTGTTTCCATCGAAGCTTCTGTAGTGATGCCCTCTGACAGGTCATTAATGTTATTCCGCAGAGCCGAGGAAGCAAGGAAAACCACAAATGCTACGTACACAACATACATCGCTCTGACGGCCATCAGAGAGACAATCTCACATCTGTACCACCATATTATTATGGAGCCAATGATTCCCATTGAAACCGCGCCTGTTAACTTAAGTCTCGAAGACAGTTCTTGGTCTTGATATGCCATGTAATGATCACAATAGATTATCATAATCACTGTTATGTTGCAGGCCTGAATGAGCATCATAATAATCGACAATACTCTGAAGACATTACACGATTCTCTGGGTTGAACATCAAATCCATTCCACGATTCTACAGAATCCAGAACAAGAATTGTACCTTGACAAGCTACTTGCCAAGTCGCTAACATTCTGCTTCTTTGAAGGAAGGTGCTCTTCGTTTTCTCTTTGAAGCAGGTCCGCAACATTCGTATGTTGAAGAACACTCCGACCAAATCAACAGCTGCCAAAACCAAATATATCAAATTCATGTTGGATCTGTTCGATAATCAAGCGCCCAAACACTTGTTCAACGAACTATAAACAAAACTTTGTGACGTCACAGTTTTGAAACTTATCGGCAACCTTATTCCCAGGATACTGAGTAAGAGGACCCTGCCTTGTCACGTGTCTATGCATGCCAACCAAAGCCCCACAGAGGGTGGATCCTCAACAGAATTTTGTCACTCTGTCTAGGGAGGTGAAAGTTGCGCTGCTATACAGGTGAAGCAAGTTATTTGTCAGAGATCCTGCCTGACCAGTGCTTCGTCTCTATCTGAACTTCTATGAGTATGAGATGTTGATTGAGACGAAAGTTTGCATATTTTTCACTGCTTTTTTACTGAAACAACCGTCTAAAGCCTGCTTCGGATTAGTTTATCAGTTTTTGACAGCAAAAGAATTAAACAACTGTCAAATTATCGATGGGATGCATTCAACTAAATGAGAAGCTGATCTCTTGACCGAAAATTGGACTTACCGCTAAACATTTTTAAACGCGCGGCCGATGTCGTCGTTGTCAAGTTCTTCATAAAATTTTTCACTGCAAGAGAATCGAATGACCGTCAAAGTTTTAATTGGATGAATTCAATCAAATTCAAAGCTAGTCTCTTGGCCAAACACTGGACGTGTTAAACTCTAAACGAATGCATCAATATCTCTGTTGTGATTCGATCGAAAAATATAAGCTTAAGCTTAATCAAGCAGAGGTTGTTGATATCAAGTTCTTCGTAAATGTTTTGCGCCGCAAGAGAATGGAATGACCGTCAAAATGTCGATGGGAGTAATTCAATCAATTTGTAGGCGACCATGCGACGTATTTAACTCTAAACGAATGACCAAATACCTTCTTTGCGACTTTGTCGAATGAAAAATTAAATTAAGGTTATTCCTTAGTATTGCATTGCGCATCCTTACTGCGCACGATTTTCGCGTCATTAGCGCGCGCACATGAGCGCGTGCGCGTACAAAACCTAAGAAAAGCTCGATAGCGAAAATAGTGCTCCTTTTCTATTAAACGAGCTCGGTGACCCCCGATTGTTTGTTTTGGTTTTTGTTTTGGTTTTTTAATAAAGAACATATTTATAGAAGGAAAAACATTTGACAGTAGAACATTTTTTTTTTTTTTTTGCAAAATAGCTCCATACTGGGTGTAATTTGACCAACGCGAGGACTTCAAGCTAACCACGGAACTGTCCGAAAAAGTGCAATATTCCCGCAACAAGGCAATCAATACTACTTATGTGAATATAAGAAGCTTTACTTTCAAGATAAAATTTTGTGTCTTTCAAGTAATCAAGACTTAATTCTGTATGAAGATGATTCGAATTTTTAACGCGCAACCAGTAAAAAATACCCCATTTTTAGAGCCTGCTGACGCGTAAACAAGCAGGGTGACCCCATTTTTTATTGCATTTTTTTAATGACCAGGGGTCAATCTAATAAAACTTGTACGCTTGTAATCTACAAGTCGGACCATTGTCTTTACAAGCGCAGACGGAAATGAGTTGAATAAAAGTCGTTACAAGTCCAGGTTACAAGTGTCCGATTTGTAATTACACGTGTATCGCAACACCTGTAAAAGATGGTAAGAATCAAATTTAATAAGAGTCCAACTTGTATTTTTGCAAGAGTCCAACTTGAAAATCACAAGCGCAAAATATAAGTCGTATGTCACTTGTAAACATCGAGTACGACTTGTAAAAAAGATATTGGATTGTCAGAACAAGTCGTCTTCTAGCGACGAGGAACTTGACGAGCTAACGCTCGAAACGTCAGCTTTCGAATCTCTTTACGGTGGCTAATTCACATTACCAATTCAGTTGATAAAACCAAATTATCTTCTAAAGAGTTCTTTGTTTCACTAGCCACTGGTTCTCTGGTTGGCATATTAATAACAATAAGTGGCGTCACTAATATCTTTGCTATTCGGTTTGTGCTTTTTTCCTGGCTAGACGGCTGTCAGTACACAGGCTACCTGCAGGCAAGCTCTCAATGCGAAGAGCTTGCTCGAACCTGGCTATTTTTTGCCTCTAGCCAACTATAGACTTCACTGTACTATTTGGTGCAAACTTCCTCGTTATGTGAGACTTCATAACAGCCTGTACTATGAGCTGAAAGAAATAACAAGCGAAGCGTTTATTCTTGTTAACGGTTGAATTATTTTAGAAAATTATGATTTGCACACAAAGGCAACTGCTGTTAAGCAAATGCTAAGAAACATCCTTCTTAAATATTATTTTATTCCTGCACAGTATAGTATGCTGGGTGAAGCGTACACATTTGTTGAAATCATTTATATATAATTATCAATGGAGGGAGAATCGAAAGGTAGACTAATTTTTCCCTTATTTTCTCATCAGTTTCTCATTTCTTATATTTCCCTTATTTTCTCTCAAGTTGAGCGAATTCAGGAGCGCGCACTCAGGGCAGTCTTCAAATCCAAATCGGAGACCTACAATGACCTCCTAACAAAAGCAGGTCTACCAAGTCTGTACCAACAAAGGCTACAAAATACTGCTACTTTCATGTATAAAGTAAAAAATAGACTTGTGCTCACTTATATAACAGAAATATTTAACACTAAACCGATACAGTATAATCTTAGAAACGCTGATTTTAATATTCCACGTTTTCGCACTGTGCGTTATGGCAAGCATTCTTTAAGATATTTTGGGCCCCATCTTTGGAATAAATTAGACAAAACTGATAGAGAGAAGCCTAATCTCAAGATTCCAAGTCAGTATCAAGAGTAAAAACTTATCACATCTTATAGATAATTGTAAGAACTGTGATATATGTGGCTAGGTCTTTTAAAATTTTACAGCATACATATATTTTATATCTTTTATCTTTTTTAAAATTGTATCAAGTCCAAGTATCTCATTTATTTATTAATCTACTGTATACATTATTAATTAAACTGTAAATGATTGTAACTTTAGCTAAGGTATAAATAGTGTCCCCAATTAGTTTTGTTATAAAGCTAAATACTGCTGACGCTTAAATAAAGTCTTTCATTTCATTTCATGCGTTTATCTTGTACAGCATTTGAATATTCAACACTAAATAACTACAACTTTTCTTCCATTTTCCTCTTCATGGCTTGAATCAATCATATCGATGACAAATCTCGTAATAACCAAACATGTCTCCTTAAAATCGGGAGATAGGTGAGGTACGTCGCTCAAAACCAGTACAAAACTCATTAACAACAAAGCTATGAAAGAAATCAATTTGCTGTCGTATTTAAAAACGCTCGACAGCAAAGGACGTGTCCTGATCGAAGCTTCTGTAGTGATGGAAGGCCGCGCCAGTGCGCTATCAGTTTGAGGAGCACTTTTACATGTAATAGGAAGGCGGTTTTGTTCTGTTGAGGTTTTGTTCTTTAGTGAGAAGATACCCGAGAATTCAGATAGCGAGAACTAAAGAATTGGTTCACGCTTAGCGTGCGTATATTGATATTATATTTATATAATAACCCAAATTATTATCGCATTCTGATTGGTTCTCACGTATGATCTATTAGAAAACAGTCGCACAATTGACGTCATCATTACAAAATGTTCCTCTTTTTTTAAAATCAAAATGGCGGACACTTTCGAAAATTTAAAATACATTTCACCAGACTGGACGAAGGAAGATATAGAAGAAACTCTCGCCGAGGCTGTCAGCATGTACGAGAAACAAGAAGAACGAAAAACACGTTTCTTTGTGGAAAATGACTTGCAAAATATACTCGAGTAGTCACAGTCCAACGCGACTAAAAGAAACACAAAATGGGTCGTGAATTTATTTCAAGGTAAGAACCCAGTGCTTTGCTTCGCATTTAACAAACTCACATAAGCAAACCGTTTGTGAGATTAATTTATTTTAAAAATTCTCTTAGTCTCAAAATAATTGTTGACACAGATTGATGTCAGGAATGAAACACCACAACAACACTTCTTAAAATCAGTAAAAATAAACACAGAACCTTGCTTTCCGACGCAATGTTCCAGTCCGTTTCAGGGCACAGCAGTGAGCAAAGTATAGCTCACTACAGCTCTAGGCCAACTGTATCGCGGCTAGAAAGTGTCCCCGACATTATATCAAATTGATTTGACAATCACCAACAACAGAGGACACAACTGATTTCCACCTTCATGAGCGCTCCTTTTCATTCAAACATCGAATCGAATGGCCTCCAATGTTGACCACAGCCACAAGTTTTCCGACTGTTTTTTTTTTTCAAATCCTGCAACATTCAAGGCAACGTCCTAGTTTTTCAGATCACAGGGATACTCTAATGATGATTTGTAGATTTCGCTGTTCAAGTCTACTTTCGCTTAAAGTTTGGTTCTACTACAAGGGACGCTCGATTCAAGTCTGTAAGTGGCGTGATTTCTCTGAACCAATCACAATTCTTTGCTACGCATAGCAACCAATTAGTTTGCTTCATTTTGTATAGACTTAATAGATGACGCCAAATTCCTACTTTCGTGTTTGTCAAAATGGGGAAAGGCCCACAAATGACTCTGAAATAAACCAGCTTTTATGCGTTCAAAGTTTGTTTCTTTAAGTAAAACAAATAGATTCCATGTTGCCGTGCGTCAGTCATAGATCACAGAAGATGTCAAACTGTGGTAAGAACATCAGTGACACCTTTTTGTTCTTACCACATCTTGACGTCATCTATGATCTGTTACTGAACAGACACACTGCAACATGGAATCTACTTGCGAAATGGATGCACGCAGGAATTTTGGAGTGAGAAATGTGAGAGTTGCTAGAGGAGCAGCCGAGAGAAACTCTAGCTTCTTGAGTGCTCCCCAAACTTTCAAAGTGCACCCGTAACTCGATATACGCACAGCTAAATCCATGAACCAGTTCTTTTTTATAGAATAACTGAGCCACTAAGCGCGCTCTCATTGGTCGATAGGTGTGTTTCGTTGAGAGTATGTAAACACGGTTGTGACGTTTTAGATTCGCGCGTATTTTTGAGAATGATGATTTTATAAAAGCAATAGAGCACTTTTTCATTGTTTACATGGCCTCATCTAAACACGAGGAGGGTTGGGAGAATTCGAGACAGTTGTGCAAACCCTCGACTACGTCTCGGGTTTGCATAACTTTCGAGAATTCTCCCAACCCTCCTCGTGTTTAGATGACATTATGTAAACACGGAAAGAGTGCTCTATTGCTTAAATAACATAGCGACAGCAACTTGGGCGCTAAAACATCTTTTATAATGAAGTGATTGATTACAAAGTTCTCACAATGAACGGTCCATTGCCTGTTTACAAACACGCCACAATCAGTTGTGGCGCAACGTGAGTCATTAAGCGGCCAATCTAGATGAGAGGCTAGTTATCAAAGTCCCGAAATTATTCTCAGTAAATACTGTAAATAAACCCCTATTGAACGGCCGCGGTCACCTTTTGTCTATTGTCCTCACCTCTCAAACTACAATAAAGAGATAACTGTAAAAACGAGGAACGCCAAAAGGTCCCGGTAAACTGCTCTGTGTAGGACTTCGGCTATTTTGGTTTTGTGTTTTCTTCTTCGCGACTATAAGCTATTTTTATAGCAAAGCTTATTTTCCAATTGGCGAAGAAACTTAAGGACGATTAGGAACAGTTGCTGGCTGATCCCCACATCAAGGAGTGGCGGTTTACGCACGATTCTACCGCTAACTAGTTAGGTGATTACTAAAATAAGGTAGTACTACACAAAAATAGAAAATATTACAAAAATCATCGAAATTTTTAAATCTCATCTGTCAAATTGTCTAATGAGTTTTACACATTTCCTCAAGTTCTTTCTTCATTGGCCAGTCGTTCAGTTTAAGTTCTTTTCCCATTTGAAGAACTTCCGAGGCAATTCTGTTAGCTGTACTAACGTCTTCTGGGTGGTTTGTATAAAGAAGCAATGCCAAGTAAGTTTTGATCCAAACCTTCCATTTGTGATTTCCCTCAATAGTGTTTTCAGCAATGTCACTTCCCTTCTCGTACTTTTCGCGGGATTCGCCAAACTTACAAGACTTTTCAAGGCAGATTCCCCAATTTTTAAAGACTGGAATTGCCTCTCTGTGTTCCGCTTTTTGCATATCTTCCAAAATAGCCATTGCTTTCTGGTAGTTTTCTTCCGCTTTGGAATATTGATGAACGTACAAATAGGAATCTGCCACATCTTTGTGTGCAAACGCAGTCAAAATGTGATTGCCGTAACCGTCCTTTAGAAGCTTTAAAGCTTCTAAATAGTTTTCACAAGCCTCCTCGGTTTTTTCCTGTGTTTTTGCGTTATGTCCCATTTGCCCCAGAATTCTTGCCACATCATATGTAGATTCAGCATTTTCTTTTTCGAAACTTTCAGGTTTTTCCTTTTCATAAACTGAAAGTGCTTTTTCCAAAACAGGTTGTACTTCTTCTCTTCGATTACAATCTTGTAAGAGGTATCTAGCAAAATGGCTAGCATAAAATACCTCAGACAAGCCGTTTTGTTCAAAAAGGAGGCTATTTTCGTCATGCAATTTGATTGCTTCGTCTTGCAACTCCTTTCTGCCACCACCACGTTTCCTTCTTTCGTGATGAAGAAGGCACAAAATTTCCACTCTGTGGATTATTTTCTCTTGACGTTTGGCAAAATGTAGAAGACCATTCAAGAAGTCTTCATAAAGATTAATAGGAACGCAAGCTCCTATGTAAGATGCCACCAGCCGACATTTATTGACAACATCTTCCAGTTGTTCACAGTTCTTGATTTTCCTGCTGCTGCTGACATTCCTAAGTGTGGACTCGTAATTAAGCCTTTCTGCATTAAACAGATCAAAAGAGTCTCTACACGTATCTTTTCCCCAATATGTCTTGGCATTACTTACAATCAGAGACAAAAAGTACTCAAGAAATGCCTGTTGGCCATGCGCCAGAATGTGGGGTAACTTCTCTCTTCCAATTTGTCTTGCATAACTTCTAATCAATAAGTGAATAAGGTATCGGTCATCCTGTTTTTGTATCAGGCACCTTTCTTTCAACTTCGTTAGGTACTCGGCACAGTTAACGCCTAATAGTGCTTTAGCTGCATTCCTGTCAAAAGATCTAACGAAAACAGAAAGGCAAACTAATGCTTGTTGCAACGACTCGTCTAGTTTTTCAAAAGCTATTTCCATCATTCGTTCACGCCCAAGTGTTTTTGTAGGGTTGTTTTGTAGCTTTTGTATAAGTTCTTCAACAGTGTATTCAGACTCTGATGAAAGCAGACGACCTGCCAGTCGAAGTGCCAGTGGGATATGCTCACAGAGTTCGGCTATCTGTTTCAAGTTATCACACAGTTCCTCAGATTCCAATTTAGCGTCGTTCTTAAGAACTCCAATGCTTTCCTCCAAATCCAAAGGGCCTAGTTTGATTGCCTTAACGTTCAAACCCGTGGCACGGTCAATGTCTGAACGTCTTGAAGTGATCAGGAACTTGAGTTTGGACTGTGAGTACTGTTTCATGTCTTTTAACAATTGAATAAAAGAGTCTCTAACTTTCTCTTCCATTGCATCTTCGGCATTGTCAAGAACAAGTATCAGTTCATGTTCAAGTCGCCTGCACCAGTTGAGTAAGACATGTCTGGGGTTCTCATTACCAGGTTGATGACCTGGTACACACACGTTTAAAATCTCCCTCAACTCTCTTTCCCCTTCATTTTCCCCATGATTACTTCTCTCTTCACCCCATCTCAAAGAACAAAACTTGACGATGCTACCATGCTTGCTTGTTAGCTGATGACAAGCTTGAGTCGCAACAGTAGTTTTTCCAATTCCTGAAATTCCACTGACAAGGACTGCTGCAACTGCCTTGTTGCTGTTGTCTGAGAGGGCTTGAACAATGTCGTTGACCTCCGTTACATGGCCGTGTATATTGGCGGGCTCGTCTGGTAACTGACTTTTGAGTTCATTGTCGTCCCGAGATCGCTGTCCTCTTGAGGCTTCTATTGCATGAATTGAGTGGTAAAAAACAAGTTCAATTATTTTTCTATGACGTAATGGCGATCAGAAAGAAAGTACTACAGCCTGCTATACCCTTTTTAAAAGGGTTATTGAATTACTACAGAGAGCAACAATTTTGACGCCATAACTGCCAATAATAATTCCACTAAAAAAGATATGACACCGTATTTTCAAACATTCGTAAAAACGGTAGAAATTTGCTAGAAAGTAGGAGGCATGGACTGCAGCCGGAAAAAGACAGACAGTTCAGTACGGTTTCCAACAAAGCCATGCCAATATAAGCACAATTACTAAAACTTACTAATACTATAAATATGCAATGAGCTAGTATAAATTGAAATACGATTATTTATAATTAGGGAATTTGGGAGGGAAGGATAGCTGGGTGAGTGAGTGGTTGACTGGCTGCCCGCCCGTTCGCATGCCTGATTGAAAAGACGGGTAGATCGATGGTAGATGGATGGAAACCCAAGGGGTCAAAGGGGCCATCCATTCCGATGGGAAAATTATTGCTTTAGAAATCTAACCTTTCTCTTTTACCAAATCATCGAGCCTCTTGGACACCTCATCTAGTTTATCTGGAAAAAATTGCAAGTCGTGATTCAACCGTCATAGGCAGAAACGTCTTACAGTAAATTGCAATGCAAGGATTTATATGTAAAATTCCATGTAGTTGAACAATTCTCATAAAGGATTTAAACCTCACACTTAACATGGAGCTGTTACAATTTATACCGCTCTAGCTCTGGCACCAAAATAACGGCTTTTAAAATATGGTTTGTTCGTGCTTAGTTACGTTCTCTGCTTTCACAAATGTGAACTAGTACAACGAAATTTTAGACTACAATTCAAATGAAATAGTTAAGACTCACCGACCAATTTCTTATCTAATTCTTCAATCTTGTCCTTGACGTCGTCATCATCCTTCTTTAACTGTTTCAGTAGGTCTTTATAATGTTCCTCAGCTACAGGATCCATACCATCAGTCTTCAATTTGTCAATAGCAGTTCCATAACTCGGTCCTCCCAATCTCACGAGTGCGTCCCGGATGTCCGTCCATTGGTTATTAAACGTTGCATCATCAACAGAGGCCTGTTCTGCATGACCATACACGGTGTTTCGAAAATACTTTACGCGAACCATGTCTGCTTCAGGACTGATGTCTGTTCCAGGAGGAGGTTTGTCCCACGAGCTAGTTGTTGTAGGAGGACTTAACCCACAGATGTTTCTCAAAAGAACAATCAAAAGAGTGATGTCAAACTGTTTTGATGATACCAAGGCAGGGGCAGACGGGTACAGTAGGCTCCACTGTTTTGAGTTAAGGACTTTCTTCTTGCCAAGTGATTGTAGAGTCTTACGAACTGTGGGATTAGCCAAACCTGAGGAAAGATTTGCTGGTGGGTGAAAGCCATCAAATTTGTTTCTCAGGGCCTCTGATCCAACATCAATAAGAAGACGACACAACCGCGCATAATTTGTTGTCTCTTTAGTAGATGTTACTGTTGGTGCAGCCATAACAAAAGGTGCCTTCCAGAACTCTGAGGTACAGAGAGATAACAATGGAACGAAATCAATTAATCATGTATTTCGCCATATCGATAGGGTTGGAACCCAAACATAATACTTCTCAGGAATTAAATTATCCATTTGCGTCAAAATGTTCCTCCAAAACTTTAGATAAACGAACAAAACGTCGCCCCTCGTAGACGACCCCCGGCCACTGCGCACTAATGGCAGATATGTACGATCACTCAGCCAATCAGATTGCAACATTTGCGTTATTGTTCAAGTAGAATTTTACTAAATAACTATAGAGAGAAGTGAATCACTAAAAAACATTTGATGAAATATTACATGCACTGTGTTCCCAGCTGTCTATTCTTCCAAATTGTTTCCTCATAATTTAAACGGGCGATACGAGAGAAGCTCGAGTTTCACTGCTTACGTCTCTTGAAAAATGTCTTAAATTGGCTGAAAACCTTGTCAGTTTTCATTTGCCTTCTGTTCTTTCCAGTTTCTGTAGCATGAAGCGACCAGGAGTATTTCTACTCCCCCCCCCCCCCCCCGCATGGGATGCTAGTCCATCGAAGGGTTGCCCCCAGCATTAAATTCGCTGGTACCTATTTCTACACCTGGGTGGAGAGAGGCACTATGAGAGTAAAGTGTCTTTCCCGAGAACAATACACAACGACCAGGCTAGGGATAAAGACTGATTTAAATATTAAAACAAGAAAAAAATATTGTTTCTTTACCCTGCAACTCTAGTGGGATTCAATCAACTTACATGATTAATAAGATTCACTGTGAAAATATCAAACACAAATTTGTGATTTTCATACCAGTCATATAGGGATGCTTTCAACCAAATATCGGATTGAAAGGTCTATCATGCTTAGTTGAACAGATGAAATATTGGTAAAGCATGAAAATTCAGTTTAGCCGTCACACAACGGATGCATCAAATTTAAAAATGCATACATTATTTTAGGGTATTACAAGTCGATTCTAATGCAGTACAAGTAGATATAATGTACATCACACGTGCACACAGTTCATTTCGCTACTGTCTTTGTAATAGCCTATTCCAGGCCCTCTCCTTTTGTCTCCCAGACCCCGCTCATTGCCCACCCACTTTTTCAGTCATCCCCACTGATCATAAGTCTGAAGTAGTATACAGACAAATGACCTCCTAAGTATTAGCTAGACTACTGCCAAACAGCTTTACTCAACCCCATTGCTCCTACTATGATCACAGCCTAAAAGTAATGAGTGCTAAATAAGATAACAAAAGTTGAAAAAAAACATTAGAAGTAAAAGAGAACAGCACATGAACAAAAATCACGACCAGCTGCTGGCCTATCACCCTACAAGTATTACAGTCAGTTAAAAGCTTCAATGTCTAAATCAGAATGAATGTTCGTCATTTCGATAAAATTTTCAAAAATTTATGGTGGCTCTGACCCCATACTACAGATTCTTTTTTTAAGGTCATTATTACTATGGTAACCTATTATGCCCCAAAATTGAAAGCAACATGTTCACCAATGATTAGGCAAAACGAAATTATATATGGTGTTTTAAGATACACTTCGTCTTGTTTAACTCTAAATCACTTGATCATAATTGGAAAATATTTTCTTTATATTAACGGAGTACATGATGAAAAAAGACCCCAGTTCACAGATTTTGTAACCCTCGTTAACGAAAAAATTGAATTAGAAAAATACATTGCGATTACGACAAACAAACTACTTTCTTTTAATACAAAATGGTCCAACTTTCTAAGCAATTAAATATCAATTATATTAGTAGATGTAAGCAATTGCATTGTAGTATTAATATCGTTTTTCCTAGCATTAGTATCGCATTGTAAGTAGTTTCGTAGTGTTTTCGTACGTTTTTTAGTATCGTATTGTAAAGTAGTGCATGTATAATGTAGTGTAAGACAGTATAAGTAGTAAAATTAACAAGTATATTGTAAGTGTAAATGTAAGTGTAATATTAGTACTGTAAGTCTGTAAGTAATGTAAGTGTTGGAGTTTGTAAATAAAATTGCATTAGTCCCAAGAAAAAAAAAAGTTTTTTTTAATCCATGATTTTGGCATCAACCGATACAGAGTGGTTATAATGACCCATCAAAATCTATGTCTTGGAAATTGCTGGAAACTGTTTCAAGCTTCCTTAAGAAAGTCAACATTATAAACTAATAAAGCTGACTTGTAAAATTTTCAAATTGGCAGCTTGTGACAAATGTGGGACGATGGAAAAATTATCACATGCAGAAAAATTATCGTACTCGATCAGCGTACATAACAAAACAAAATATGAGTGTGTGACAAACTTTGCACTAAGCACACACACAAAATTATCATTTTAAGTTAAAGGTGAAGGTTTTCGCTCTGTTCTTTTGGTACATGAACTTGTCGTGTTGGTGACCCGAGTTTACTAGCTTGTTTGTCAAGTGCTCAGCATAGCCCTGCCGTCGCAGTGGAATACAATTCTGAAGAACATTACTATGATTATTGTAAATCTATTTGTCAATTTTAAGATATTTAGTAAATAAACCCCTTCAGGTGGCTGGAATGTCAGCTGATAATGCCTGTGGCCGAGAGAAAAATGAATACTTGCCTTAGGCTCAGTTTCAGCCAAGGGCATTATCAACCGACATACCAGCAGGGCAGAAAGAGGTTTATTTAATTTATAACCCTCCCATTACCCAGTAATTTTCATATCGCACGTAAACTGCTCGTAAAAACCCACTGTTGATGCGATTGTGAATGTGGCCGATTAACAATAGCAAGCACATTTAATTGGTTTAATTAACTTTATTTCCACTGTGATTGGACCAAAACCTTGATAAACTGTCATGCTAATAAACCCTCGCAATTCCCCTTAGATCACTTTTTAGCTTGTACTCGTTTGCTCGTATTTTGTTGACTTTTTTTGCACTTTTTGGAACAGCATTTGCGACCAGCTTTTTGATGTCAATGTCACCAGACTCTACGAAAAGAGTTTGTTTTTTGCCTGTAAATTATAAAGATGAAAAGTCAAAACTTCTTTCACACTTGCTTTGTTTCTTTTTGACGGACAAATATCGACACAGGCGGGGTTATTGCATGATAACTGTCCCATGATTTACACCATGTGACGTAAAGTAGCCAATAAAATTGCACGCAAATTAATGAGTGGGTTATAAGCAGTATTATTACAGGCGGCCCAGACGTGGAATATGATTAATACGTGACATTATGCATTACAATTTTAGCCTTTTATAAGACAAATAATGCATGATAATGCTTCGAAAATTGCTCTAAATACTACGTGTAGAATATAAGTTAAATAAAAGTGGCTTACCTGATGTTTACATTGCATTATTTTGATGTCTCTGTGTTCCTGGAGACAGTAGAGCTGTTTAGGTGAGTTATGCAAACCACCAGAAAGTGTAACTTGACTAAATGGCTCTAAACCGTCTCCAGAAACACAGAGAAATCAAAATAAGGTAATGCAAACATAAGGTAAGCCAATTTTATTTAAATTACTTTCAGCATGTAGTATTCAGAGCAGTTTTTGAAGTATTCTCACACATTGTCTTGTAAACGGCTAATTGTTTGTAACACAATCGCCAACAGCATAATGTCATGTATTTTAATATGTGACATTTTTCTTTTTAATATCACAGCAGCAGCCCAAAAGTTGAATATGATTTTAATCGTATTCAGTATCTAGGCGGCTGCTATGATATTTATAAGCATTTACATCTTTTGCTGTTCATTTAGAGAAAATAGGCAATCATTTGCACTAAAAGTCAGACAATAATGCTAAAATACGTTCAATTGCACCAATCGGCATTCAATTGTGCGATATGCACCCTCAAAAAGGATATCTGCATTGTAAACATTCAATAAAATTTGAGGACTTTCATTAATGTCTTGCCAAATTCAAATTGGTCAAAGCAACTTTCGTTTGGCCACATTGTAAATTCAATAACATCAAAAGAATGTTCTTTTGCATGATCGGGCATTCATTTTAGTGAACAGTAAATTCAATAAAATTTTAAACCATGGCTAAACAGTCAATAGCATCAATGAACAACCAATACAGTTTTATTGATAATCATCAGCGTGCTTATACAAACAATAGAGTGTTCTTTACATTCTTATCGCAAAAATCTTTTTTCAAATAAAAATGTTACATAATCAGAATGAATTTGAAAGCAAATGGAGTGAAGTCAATAAAACTGTATTGGTTGTTCATTGATGCTATTGACTGTTTAGCCATGGTTTAAAACTTTATTGAATTTATTGTTCACTAAAATGAATGCCCGATCACGCAAAAAAATATTCTTTTGACGTTATTGAATTTACAATGCGCGCAAATGAAACTTGCTTTGACCAATTTGAATTTGGCAAGACGTTAATGAAAGTCTTCAAACTTTATTGAATGCTTACAATTATGCAGATATCCTTGTTGAGGGTGCATATCGCGCAATTGAATGCCGATTGGCGCAATAGCTGTTATCGCAGTTATCAGCGGTTTTACATGTAAACGAGGCGAAAGGGTCAATTCTGCTTTGTATTGACCCTTTCGCCTTGTTTGCGTGCATTTCTAAACAAAAGAACATTTGATCGCAGACTCAACTGCAATAACAGCTATTGAACGTATTTTAGCATTATTGTCTGACTTTTAGTGCAAAAGATGGCCTATTTTCTCTAAATGAACAGCAAAAAGTGTAGTACAGTCAAATCTGTATATAACGGCCACCCTCAGGACTTGAGAAACTGGCCGCTTCATACAGGTGGCCTCTTAAAAATACTCACTGGGCATGGTCTAATATCAGTTTTAATGGCATAAAGAGTGAAGCATATTCAAAACGAACACTTTTGGCATCTTTGATATGGTACTTTTTTTCAAGCACCTGAGCAGGCCGGAATCCTAAATCCTCGAATTTGATTGGCTAATCACACCCATGTGACCAGTCCAGCTTTTTATGATACGGCCTATGGGCCAGATTTTTTCCCCGACCTGCTGTAATGATTAAGACTCTTTAAAAATTTTGATGTTACAAAGTTGGTTGGAAACATCCCCGCATAGTGAAAAATATGCTACCAAAATATAACTATTAAGTAAAATGGATTTGAATGAGAGCGGACACAGTGAAAGCAAATTTTACTGTCCTGAGGAAGAAACTTTGAACCAAACGACGCCTATAAATTGCGACGAAGTTGAACTAGACAAACACTTACACACAACATTCAAGAAAAAAATGTCATTTAACGGGCTAGGTTGGTCCGTATGGGAAAAAACTGTGTCCTTGGTCTCGAGACCATGGGCAGCACATTGCAGATATCTGGAAAGCGTTAATGATACTAAACAGCTGTTTATCAGCTTACTGCAGCTTTGTACATGTTATTTCTTTATAGTGATGATGGATCACATTTTAAACACAATGAAATACTGTATAAATGATATATGGCTTAGTTTCCGTCCGTGGGTTACTGCTTAATACAGCTAAAAATAACAAAGACAAACAGTAGGACTGCTGCAAGGTGGCCGCCTGATACAGGTAACAAATACAGCGTTTGTATGAGCGAAAAATCTGGACTTTGAAAAATGGCCGCTTAATGAAGGGTGGCCTACAGGTTCGACTGTATTTGCAATAAGTATTTAGTGTAGGCGAATGGACTTCAATGTATTGGAATCGACCACAAAGCGAAACGACCGGCTTACACCAGGGCGAGTTTCTAAACGTCAACTAATGGAGTAGTTCAATTTAAAATTCGCCCGAGTCATGAATAAACAGCGCCTCGAAATCAACAAGAGATATAAACTAAATCTAGGTTACAAGTTGAGCGAGCTGAGAGCTAACAGAAGTTCATTTGTCTATTAGCTTGATATTTCTATGAAAATAACTAAACTTGTGTTTAATTTATAAACATTCATCCTAGCATATTTCTGTTCGAGTTTAAATCTGCCGGAAATCATAGCGTGGTTTTCCTTTTGCTTGGAAAACGCTCTTGTTAGCCTGGTCAATTCTCGATACACGATACACATTAAGTGAAGTGTAAAAACTTTGAAAAGTAGATGGCAAATGGTTCTTATATGCATCGGTCTGTGCAAAACGCACTGCAGAGTTCAATGCACGCCGAGGATAAAATGCAGAATCCGAGTGCAGACTATACCCATCTGCTTTTCAAAGTTTTTAGAACAGCCTACAGAAAACCCGTTAGAAGGTAAAACATCAACACTCCAAAACAAACCTGGTGAATCTAGGTTCCAAGATCACAGCAGTAGCAGATTCATCTACTAGGATGAAACTTACATCGAAGACAATCGTCAAAACATTGCGTTTGAATCCGGGTTTGAAGCAGAATCCGAGAAATTTCTGACAGCAATTCTTTAATGGTTTCGTTGATTAGCCTGAACAAAATAGAAAAGTCAATTTCCGCAAATCCTGTCGAGTCTTCGACGTCTTCGGGCATCACTTCTATGTCTGATCGGTACCAGTCTCTAACGTTCAGCAGCCTCGATCGAGCGTTTTTACTTCTCGCACATGACCCATAATCCCTTGCGTTTTGGGGGGGAAATGTATGGTATCATGACAAAAATTAGTTTGGTGAGCTCGCAAAACCAGCTACTAATGCTTAAAAATGCACCAGAATTTACCAAAATCATGATAGGAGAAATTTGTACTTGTTTATAACTAAATGTAGAGAATTTTTTTTGTCCATACATCGTCTGTAAAATTACAAGACGATGTATGGACAAAAAAAAAATTCTCTACATTTAGTTATAAACTAGTACAAATTTCTCCTATCATGATTTTGGTAAATTCTAGTGCATTTTTAAGCATTAGTAGCTGGTTTTGCGAGCTCACCAAACTAATTTTTGTCATGACACCATACATTTCTTCTTCTGGTTACCCCCCCAAAACGCAAAGGATTATGGATATGTGCAAGTAGCGAATCAAGATTTTCGCGAGTGGTTTGCGAAGGTTTTCCTGCAAATGACATCAACACACGTGCTTCAGGCGCGTGTTCATTTCCAAAGCAAGTAGAGTGGAGTTCGCGATTGAAGTTGTGGTCTTAGTGTGGAGATCATTGGCAATTAACGAATTATCTTTTCTGGAATCAGCCCTAAAGTTTTTCAAGAGTCCAAAGTCTCCAAAAGCTAACATTTATTTGTGTACGACTCCTGTGTTGTTACTGACCCGGTCGTGTTTGACGACAGTGACTGTTTCGTCATGAACGAAACAAAACCTACCAGCTCAGAGTTGTGTAACTCACCCTACAGAAAACAATCATGGTTTGTTTGAACAAGATATACAAATGGCCAGATCTGTGGTTTACTGATTCTACAAGTTAAAGAATTAGGTCATATCCCAAAGATCTTGATTCATAATTTACACTGTAGAAGCCAAGACCTCATCGTTATTGAAGCACATAGCAATAGTAACATTCCCCATCAAACTACAGCCATACAATATATGATATCAAACACACTCCCGAATTTATGATTACTCCTAGTTTATTTGATTTTTTTATATTAATAGTGAGTAGGCTTGCCATTTAGTGAAGAGAACTCTGTGAACAAAGCAATCCATGGGGGAACAGTCTGGTGCAGAAACTAACCTGCTTATGGAGGATGTGACAAACCCGACCCAGAGGCTTGACCATATGCACCCACCAACATCATTCTCTTCCCCCCCCCCCCCCCTCCTCATCTCTTTCCCTCTTGAGAGAGGAAACTATAGGACCCTGGGTAAAAAGTTTCAGTACAAGGTTCCACGAGTCTGTTCCATCCACTGGCTCATCACAAAGCGAGATGAGAGTGAGAGTGACTGAAATCATGGTTTCCTGCGATAAAATACTCCTTTAAACAACATTCACTACTTTGAAATCATATTTATTCAATATCTTTTAGTGTAAAAACTCCAGCTTTGAAGTCAGGAATTGTACATGAAGTGTGTTCTGCAGCCATTTTAGTTGAACAATGCTAGAATATAACGCGTTTCCTTAGCTCTGAGAAATGTATTAAAATGGACCATACTGATGATGCTTGAAAGTTTCCAATCTGTTGATTATCCACATTTATCAACCAATTAAAGACCAAAGAACCCTGTATGCAATATATCAGTGTGACTTGGTTTTAACTGGGTACATAAAAGGACACTAACAGAGGCTGGTCAAAATGAGTTGAAAACTATGTCAAGCATAAAACAGTATGGCATCTGATTGTAAAAGCCTTCTACTCTGTGTCAAACAGACTTGAAGAAAAAATAAAGCAATGTCAAGCCTTCCATAAGCAGACAACCTTGGGATCAGAAGATTATTTTTTTCTCATTTGGTAGACCTCCAACTATGGGAAGTTAAGCATGTAGTATTTGTACATGGTGAGAATTGTGTCTGCTGACATGAGTTGTCTGCCTACAGAAGCTGCCTGTCAATTTACAAACTGCCTAATATTCTTTCTAACAAATATATCAGATTATGATTCAGACTGTCTTTAAACACCGGAATAAAGGCTTCAGGAAGTTTGTATTGAAGAAATCTAATAACTTATATCTATTCATCGGAGCCTGTGTTGCGTTTCTGCCGCCTGTTTCTTGGTGAGCGACGTGGGGAATTTTTACCAGCTACAAAGAGAGAAAAGAGATTTATTTTCAGGTGTAAACAGCACATCACAAACATGAAGCAACTTGGCTTTAATTATTGTAACTTGCCAGTGACTGTACATGTGCATACAAATGTTGATTATTTTGTAACATGTTTATAATCAGAATATAGAAAGAAACATGCCTGCGAGGACCATCAATACAAATAATTTATGTTCTAGACAATACAAACTATCTCAGACCACCCTGAGTTCTTCCTGACACCATGTGTAAAGGTGCATCATCATTATGTTCACTTTCTTTTCATAAAATATAACATCATGGTCATTACCGAGGTGTAACTAGGCTTTCCATGGGATAAATCAGTGACACTACCTTCGATAGTAATGGAATCATGCTCAGGGCATGTGACAAACTTGTTAATAAATCACAACATACCAAATTCTGTGGTGGTTTCCTTTGGCAGCCAGTCATAGTCAATATCAGTGTTCTGTTGTGTACCCATCTCAATTACTGGCTTAGCAGCTGGTTTCTTGCCCTTTGTAAGAAAGAGAAAGACTAAGAACTAATCTTATTATACTAGCCTCATTTACAAAAAAACACTTCAGTTTCTTTCTAATGTCAGGGAGTTTGGATTTCCTCTGCACCACCTTTATTTCTGCATTTACAACATTAAAATTTATGACTGCCGATTAGATGCAAGCTGTTGGTTTACCTTGACTGATGTAAGGGCATAGTGGCCAGCCATGACCAACAATAGAGCAACTGCCACCAAGAACACATACAGAAAGAAACTGAAAAAAAAAAAAGATATCACCTGAAAACGACCTTTTACTGAGCAATCGACTAAAATAACATTCATTTCACAATTGTATCAAAAAAAATTGGATATGAGGTATTGACCAGACATGAGGTTAAGACAACTGGATATTGGAAAACAAGGCTCATATCTAGACATCTTTTCCAAACAAGAATGGTATTCGGGATTATTATATGGCATAAAGACAACAATGTGGGAAAAAGGAGGTAAGACAGCCCCATCTTGCCTGCTTGAGCAGCCAATCAAAAAGCAGGATTAGGATACAAGACCACAATAACTTTCTTTCAATACCATCAAGCTCCCTTACATATAACTAAGCATCATGAATTCAAGATGACATTTTGTCAATCAACAAAGTAGTTCTTACGTTTCACCATCAATTCCTTCATCACTTTCTATAATGTTAATTGTCTCATTGAATACTGCATCCATGAATGGCTTGCCTTCCTAATGTTGAACATAAAAAACCTTTATCATCTGTGAGCTGTAAAAACTGCAAAGTATACTGCAGATTACTTGACATGAGAATGACAAAATACTACATGTCTGAATTTAATAAAAGTGTCTGAAATCTGATGGCTTTATTGATTGGCTTTTTTTAGTGTTAATATCTCACCGAATCCTTGTATGCTAAGTTAATAGTTAGACCAAATGGACGTCCTCCAAAAGACTCGTGAGGCTTGAATGCATATTCAAAAGAAGCCTGTTAAAGTCAAAAAAGAAAAAGACTATGTAATCTGTGTATTGCATGAACACATCAATTTTTTTATTTGACAATAAACCCACAATCACTGACAAGAGCCATAATCAAAAACAGTATTCACAAATACATGTATATCTAAGTAACATGAAGTACCAATCTCTCTCGGTTCTTTTCAGAACTCGACAAGTATTCAGGACATACCTGACTGCCTGGCTGTACAACTGTGTTATATTGGAATCCAGTGAACTATAGCAATAAACAAAATAATGTTGACAATCAGTGAGACTGACAAATTGTAAGCACTTTCCAAGTATTTGACAATGAAAGTGGATGAGAGAGAATAAGAACAATTGTTTACAAGTGCATTATACTTACATTTTGAATGTAGTAGGTGTAGTCTTGAGGGTACCTGCAAACAACATACTTCAAGAAAATAGCTTAAAACAACAAAAACATCCTCACTGACTCCCTCTTATGCCAGGTAAGCAATGTGGACATTTCTGATTCAAAATGGTACTACCTTCAGGTGTTGGGGATATCATGGAAGTGCTGAAAAATGCTGCAGAAATGCTGAGAGATGCGAATACAAATTATTGTAATGAGCAACACATTTAATAGGATGTAGTTACCTTAGAGATGCCTCTACAAGCTCCACAATAAAATCATTCTTGCCATTATTTCCCAGACCAATGAGACACTTGATCACTTCACCAGCAGGAAATTCTGTCCATGAAAAACAGACACAGTGAATTACCTTATGTTATTAATTATACCCTTACTTGCTCACATTCTCTACAGACAACTGACAGGGTTCCTCACGTTTTGTTAAAACCAGGTCTTGAGGTAGATTTGTGTCCAGGGAGTCTGATGACCAACTTTTTAGACAAAAGTAACAGAGTGCTGTAAAGTGTCAATTTACAGCAAATTTGGGACATTTCAAATAAATACGTGCTCAACACTGCAGATTGAAATTAACCTGACATGCTTAAATTTGTTGCCAGACCCTGTAGGACAATGGTACTACTGGTCAAACAGAGTTTTGGACACATGTACCCAGTTTCCAATCCTCAGAACTTTCAAGGTCCTTCATCTTATTTGTCACTGATATGTTGCTGATAAATCAGTGCACTATGAAAAAGATTGTAATTTGATATAGAATTGCCAGAATTCTATTTCTCTCATGAACTAGTCATTAGTTACTAAAAATTACAAATTCTAAGGACAAAGTCAAGCTTAAACAGTACAAAATATTTTCCATGCAATTTAAAAATAGATAATTTGGTTTTATCGACTGGGTTGATAATGTGAATTGGCCACCGTAAAGAGATTTGGAAGCTACGGTGGCCAATTCACATTATCAACCCAGTTGATAAAACCAAATTATCTTGTAATACTCCCACCGAGGTAGCACCACAGTTTCTTTAGAAACTTGCCCCCTTTATAATTTAAAAATAGAACAACATAAAGAAAAACTTTACTTACCCTTGGTCAACGTTTCTAGCCAAAGGCTAGTGGGGCCAAGCAATTAAAAAAAAAATTGGAATCCTAACTACACATAAATTAGTTTGTCAAATGTTGAAATAAAGCAAATGCAAAAGCAGTGAACAGACCTTGGTTAGATGGTTTGGTAAAGAGAATCACTGTATCAGCATCTGGAGATGGCTTGGGAGTTTCTTCTTTCTCTTCTTCCTCTTCACTTGCTTCAGCATCAGTTTTCTAAGAAAAACAAAATACAACGACATCATAATTTCTTTCTAGATACTGTGAAGCAGGTAGACAAGGAACAAAGAATATTATCATTTGGGAAAATTTCCTTGATACAGCACAAAGTTCTGCAAAGAAACTTAACTGAAACAAAGCAATCAGAGAGGAGAGTTGACATTTTTGACCTATGGGGTAAATGATAAGGAAAAATACTGCACAATGAAATGATCATGAAGAGACCAGCCAAAGTTTAGAGAATATTAATGATTTTATAACCAAGTGAAGAGTATCTGTACCTTACACTTCATTCCTTATAGATACTAACATAGCAAACTTAATTTGGCCAAATACTTTCTACTTACCAGTGATTAATGGTCTTTGAAAGTGGTATCTCCAATCATTGAGATTCTGATTTCGTCAATTCAAATTAACTGGAAATACTTATAGAAGCTACACTGCTTACTAACTTTAAAACCCTGATAAAGTGATATGCCAGGACTCAGACCCAATTGTTTGGATTTTGAAACTGCAGGGTGCAGGAAAATCAGTTTTAGGGCAAGTTGCTATTAGGATCTACAAAATCAAATAGCATGGGGCTAATGGACATGACTTTCTTAGCATCCTGCACTCTACACTTTACATTATAAATAAATGCAATATAACAATACTTACAGAGTCTGTTGAAGCAGGACTGTCCTCTTTGTCTTCCTCTTCTTCTTCTTCCTCAGTGTCAACCTGTTTTGAAAATACAAATGAGAATTCCAATTCTATTACACATAATTGTATGGCAGGCATAGCAACCTGCAAATTGCCTTGGTAGTGAACTATAGAAATCATAGACGGACAATACATTCTAAATAAAAATACAAAGAGTAACAAAAAGGTAGTCTATTGTACCTGTCTTGTACTACAACTTCAATTTTTAAGGCAAACAAAAGATTTTCTTGGCTGCATTACATACGACCCTGAATACAGGAAGGACGTAAACCAATTTGACTGCAAAAAAAAAGTGTGTATAATAATGTCAGACCAACCTTTCCATCGTCCACATCGTCACCAACGTCTTCAACATATTCCTCTTCTACTGAAGCCTCTGTAGCATCAGCTTCAGTCGGTTGTGCGACCTCCTGCTCGTTTTCCACTTCATCTTCTCGCGCCATCACACACACATCTTTTCATGTCCCAATAGTTTAACGCCACGTATACAACGCGGCAAAAAAAATATCAAATTAGAATAAAACAGGAAATGAACCTTCTCCATAGTCTAAACAATCCAACTGCTACTAGCTATCACTTAAGCGCAATTTTATATCAAGTCCTCAGACAAAACAAGGGGAAATCATTCGCCCAAAGCGAAGGAAAGCAGCTTCCATTCATCCAAGAATGGAGAGAAGGAAGCAACAATCGAGAAAACACAACGACAACAAAAGTAAAACACTTTTGACAACGAAGACATCTCTCGCAAGGCCTCATTCAGTCTGTTTATACCTTCGCATCGGTACGATCATTCCAAATGCCTGAAACATCATAGGACATGAGAGACACAGAATAATGTCCAGGCTTTCTACTTACTGCATACACGATGAATCATGCAAGATTAAGTCACTCACCATTGCCGACCAGGACCAGCGATGCTGGTAAAACTAAAAGAAATAGAAAAATAAATTTCCGTAGTAACAAAACCATGATGGATTATTTCAAAAACCGTTCCCTCTCGCAAGATGGAAACGGATTCTCTGACTGTGTTTTCACACAATCAGTCGAAAATGGCTGCCAGAACAAAGAGAGCTAAGAGTCGAAGAGACCCCAGACATGACTGATCAGCGGCAGAGCAGCTGATTAGTTACCAGCTTTTCACGGAGCTTTTCACGACCCATATGGAGCCAGCGATCAGTATGTACAAGTAGGTCGTAGCCGTCAAATTTCCAGTCTATCTTTACGGAAATTTCGCCCTTTTGTACCCCAAATTAACTTGCTTATCAAATCAGCATGCTTATCAAAGTGAAGGTATTTGCGACTTGATTCAAACAGTTAATTTTTTTTCTTTTTTGTAATGATGTTTTCTTTTTCTCTCCGGTATGTTCAAAGACCTTAACAGGAAAGGAGGTAAGAGTGAAACTTGTCAAGTTAGATAAGAATTGGGTATTATTTGAGGCGACCTGCACCATATAATTGGCCAAATTAAATAATAGATAAACAACACAAACAATGCCCGTGGCCATAAGAACAGAAGAGGTGCAGATTAACGAGAACGAATCAAAATAGAGGAGTGCAGCTGATCAAGCGGATTCTCTCTCTGTTCTCATCTCACATGTGAGTGGTGGCCACCATTCAATAGAAATTAAATTCTAGAAGTGTTTGCAGTAGTCGTGGCTCATTAGGTTTCGCTGTAAGACAGATTGACTTCGTTGATTTTATTTTCGTATATTTTGATTTGCAGATTGAGATTGACATTGAGCCTACAGACAAGGTAAAATAACCCATCTGTTCATGCATTTCATTATTTCACACTTTTCATGCTGTATAATAACATGGTTTTGTGCTGGCATAAACTGACTGATGGAATTACTCGTTTGTACTTCTATGTCATCTGTGGGAGGTAGAGTCACCAAATATGTAGTTAATGCACTGGATACAGATTCAGAAAACTGGCCACAATCATTGCATTGTGTTCATGTGCTAGACAGTTCTCTCACAGTTGTGAGCTTCACTAACTCACTACAACAGAGCTTCAAGGTGATAAATAGCTACTGTCACCACTCTCACAGTACCTCTTAGTAACTTGGTTGTGTGCATGGGAACTGACCATCTTAGATCCAACAGCTCACTTCCATGCAAGCACATGATGTTGGAAGCACATGATGTGAAAATCAGTTTATATTTTTTGTAACACAAGTTTGAAAAAGATTTGTCAAGTTCTAAACAAGTCAAGTTGATAGTTGACTGAAGGCAAGTGAAAGAGTCTAGAAAACGTGTAAATTCAAGTATCCAATATTAAAGTTTATTTTGAAGAAAAGACGAGTTGATCAATCATTACAACACCAAACATCTCATTAAAGGAGGTTGCTTCATTCAAGCATGTTTTGAAAGATGGGATCTTATCTTTTTTAAAACAATACAATTGACGGGTTATACCAGCTTTCCACTTTTTGTGCAGTGTTTTTATCAATAGAGGGTCTTATTTGATTCTTTGGGAGTATTGTATTGGAGTGAATGGTTAAAATCCAGGAGTATTCGGTAGTTCATAGAGTGTGATTGTCTGGGTGAGGATAGTTCTAACTTGACTTTGCAGATGACTTGTCGGAATCTCAGTCACCAACAACAGTTCTTTTCAGAACTACTGGTACCCCATACCCAGACAATTACATTTTTAGTTTGAACTTTCTGAGTACTAGTGCTATATAAGTATAAGTAATGTTTCCTCAAAGGTTACAAATACTGTATGTGAATTTGTGCCCAGACTGGTATGATAAAAATGCAGCAGTAAGCGAGTTAAAAGTCTGTATTTTGTTTGTTTAGTTCTGAACAAGAAGGGGAGAAGGTAAGGCAGGAGGCTTTAGAAGAGGGAGATCCTGGCAAATGACTTGTTCTGGAAAGGGGGTTATTAGAGAGACAGGACTTAATAAATAATTTACCATACCTTGTTTTGTTTCATGCTATTGAAACCAGGATGACCTCACACCAAATCAAACCCAAAATGAGCCAGAGTGCAGACTTTTATTTGCTTCTTTGGCTTATTAAAATCATGTGATCTCTCAATTCTACAAAAAGGTTGAAAGAATAAAAGAAAGAGTTGAAGAAAAGGAAGGAATCCCTCCCCCACAGCAGAGGTGAGAACATGCCATTCACTGTAGTTTTTCTAATATTATACAGTATTAACTGTCATTTCAAATGGTTTTCTTTTGGGCCTGAACAAAAATTTGCAATACTTGTGTGCCATTCTAATCAGTAGTGCAATATATATGGGTTATTAACCAAGCGCAATACATGTAGGTCAAGGTGGCTGGATATTGGCCTAGGTTTTTTGGTGGGTTTATGGCCCCAGACAGAGTCGAGGTCCATAAACATGCAAAGAAAAACAACCAGGTCAATATCCAGCTTGTTCAATAAATGATTTGTTATAATTTATGGGAAAAGAATGCTATTTTCTTACAGGACACAGCAGGTAAACCTCCCAAGCAGTCAAGATAGCGCCATCTTGACTGCTGGGGTAGCCAATCACAGTGCTGGATTTGGTTCGTCTTTTCCGCTCACAGACCTCGCCATATAATAAATATTGTTTACATCATAGAAAGTGCTTTGTACGGGGTGGTATTCACGAGTTGTTTGTGTCAAAAACCCTAATGAGCGAGGTACAAGTGAGTAAGGGCTTTTGACACAAACAACGAGTACATCAGTACATCAAGGAGATGAAATGCTGAACGGAAAAATGTCCTTACAAGTTTTTTCACTCTAAGTACGATGTCAGTAAATAGGATAAAGTTTCATTTAGTCACTGTCTGATTCAATAACAAAGTGACAAGCTTTTTTGGACCTTGGAGAATGCAAGGACAAAGTAGGACTTTCGTTCAAGGCATTTACAGAAATGTTCCTCCCTGAATTGAAGCGGCTTGGAAAAGAGTCAAGGGCTGCTGTGTTGTGGACTCCTGCACTGTTTTAGTTGGATTCAAAGTCAAAGAACTGGAAATACCTACTTGGTATTCCGATGGCCCAGGCACTCTGGGGGATCCACTCAGAAAGTTGGAAATGTTTTTTTGTTATCGCTCCAACAGAGTGCTGTAGTTGTTCAGACTTTGTACGTTCTTGTGCCCAGAGATTTGCATAATATGCATTGGCGGTACTCCATGGTTATTATTCTGTTTCTGGATAATCCTTTTCCTTCCACTATGATTGGTGAGATTTTGAGCATCTAATCCAGCATTTTCTGCAATTTGTTTCATAAGTGAATTGAGTTTGTTTACTCCCATGGGAGCTGACTTGAACCAAGGTTTTGTATTTATGGCTTTTGTCGCGTGATTGCTAAATAAAACAGACTCTCCAGAGTCTTCAAGTCATCTGGTCTTTTAGAAGCATAGAGCTCGTAAGCCTGGACAGGATCTCTTTCACTGCCTTCAAGAGCAAACAGTTTTGGTTTTACTGCACGAGAGTCTTTCGGATCAGCGCCTGTTCTTGTCCTCATCTGTCTTTTGTTATACTCCAGAAAACCTGCTCCAACCGCTGTCTCTTTTCTCTCAACATAGCCCCATCTCATGTCCCTGTGTTCTTGGCTACCCCTCAATCCAAGGAACCATGTATTGTTTAACCATATAGTGTTAATCGAGATATTACCATTTTTTACGGAGATTCAGTATTAAAACAGCAGAGACATTTTAAGTATCTTGGTGTTGTTGTGGACGAATCACTATCATGGAACAATCATGTGTCATATATTGCCTCGAGAGTTTATCCTAAACTGAAACTTTTAAATAGAATTTCATCTTTTCTTGACCCTACTATTTTACTGAAGATCTATAAAATGACAATATTACCTATTTTAGACTATGGCTGCATCGTATGGGGCCTTTGCAGTAAGAAGAACTCCAATTTTCTAGAAAGGTTGCAAAATAAAGCAATGCGAATAATTTTAAGAACGAATCACTTAACGTGCACTCAGTCAATGAGGGAGAGACTTGGCCTGTTAACATTGTTAAACAGGCGCCGTTATTTACGTCTCCAACTAGTATATAAAATCGTAAACGACTATCACTGTCCCAGGCAACTTCAAGGGTATTTTGCATTGAGATCAGAACTTCGCCGTAAAGCCCTCAGAGATGGTAGGGAACTTCATCTCCCAAGATATAAAACAGCTATGGGTCAGTCAACATTCGAGTATGCCGCTGCAAAGGAATGGAATGACCTTCCCAAAACAATACGTGCTTGTGAAACGCTAAGATGTTTTAAAGTTAAAACTTTTAAATTCTTAATAGAATCGGATAAGACACAACACATGTGTAGTGTATAAGTTTATTTTTCTGTCATTGTACATGATTTTAATCTTAATTGTATTGATAGTGAAATGTATTTTTAATCAGTTAGTATTCTTATGTACTGATCACCGGTTCATACCAGCGTTTTTTATGTTAAAATCGCTGATCGGTTTTTTTCAGTTTAAATAAAGCATTTATTATTATTATTATTATTATTAATAAGAGCCTCTGATGAAGAGCAACCGAGTAAATCTTGTCCGTACAGAATATCAACTTTCTCATCTGTTAGCATACGCGCAGCGTTTGGTTTATTTCCTTTTCCTTCTTTTTTTAGTTCCTTGTGCTTTGCAACTAGCGCTTCTTTAGTCTTTCGGAGCTCCTTTCCTTCCACAATAGTAGGGGAATAGTCTTTCTTTCCAAAGCTTGAAACAAAAGACCTGATGATGTGGTTCATATTGTTTTTTGAGCAACGAGACATCTCTGTGTGTTTTGCTTAATGTGTTCTTGTTTTCTTGATGCTGTACAAACTCGTTTATGGAGCAACCAACCAACACAAATCTAGAGCTTATGGCAAGATCCATAAATAAAGTATTTATTATAATGGCTCTTATTATATTTATGTTGTGCCTGTGCGATCTATTTTAATGGATAGACTAACACATGAAAGATAAGCATTATTTACATTTCTGTTGTCCATTAAACATGAAGGTAAAAAGATTTATATTTAACAAAAGAACTGTTATTTTGTGCAATGAATTGAAAAAGCAATTGACCGGATTTATTTGTGAGTGGCTCACCTGAGCAGTCCGTATATTTGCAAAAGTCAGATGGCTAAGGGAACAGATTAGTCTGTGTTTGTGTCTTCTATATATTAGGTGGAGGATGCATTACTAGGCTCGATTACCAGCTGCTGTTTTGGAAATGAGCCCACGTTCATCCCCCCGAAAAGATCCTAATACATTATGGGATCACACACAAATCAGTGTTCTCCACAGATTTCGAAGTAGTCAGCTAAAAAAAGAGTTGTCATAGATTTGAGAATCACCCTGGGATGAAGTTATCTTGAACAAACCAGCAAATTGAACATCTCAAGATCGAACAGCTAATTGGTTGGCTATCGCACAGTGATGTATATAAACTAAAAACTTAGCATAAACTTACCGATTTCTGTACATTCCTTCCAAACAACAAAGCTTGTTATTTTTCCTCTCTTTCCATCTTTTTGCGCGTTTCAAGAAAGGAAAATTACTCTCTGTACATCGTTACCTGCAGACATGTTAAATAGAAAGCCAGAAACAATGCAATTTCACATTGATTCATGGCAAAACAAGAGGGAGCTATATGCGAGAAAGCCTGCACGATACACTGTGACAAGACAGATAAGGAATGATAAGGGTTGCTTGATGTCACAGACAATTTTGTCACCAGGTGCTACCCAAAACTACAACATTTTTACTTTGGACAACTTCTCAGACAAAAATTGTTGACATTTTGCGACACCTCAAAAATTTGTCTTAAGTACAACCCAGGTCTTAGTAAGAACATATTATTGTGAAAAATGTGATGGCCTAATGGTTAGTACGCTAACCCTAGATCAAGCAGTCTGGGTCACTCTTTTCTTCTTCCCAGGTAGATAATTGGGTACTAGCAAATTGTTTGAGCACTGGGGGTAACCCTGACTAGCTTCCCATCTAGGAGGAGTAGCAACACTCCAAACCATTTCATGCTACAGAAACTGGAGTTACTTGCTAAGAGAGATGACCCAGTTGGGCTCAAAGAGGCTTTACTTTTACCATAAACTACATTGCACATTGTAATCCTCCTTATATCAATACGTATGCATGTAATATAATATATTATTATGTTTGTGTGATTTTCATATATCAATGACTTAAATATAATTTTTTTGTTGTACCTCTGACATTTTCTGAAGTTTTGTGTGAAGACAAATGCATGCAACTTGTATGAAAAAATAACAAGTGAGCTTGCCAATGTGACTAACATTTTAGTTGGCGCACAAAAACTGATAAATAAAGCAAGAATGGAGCTTTGCTGGGACAGAGCATTGGTAATTGTTTAACTTTTACTGCTCTTGTCATGTGTAGTAGAAGAACAGTATTGTCTACCCTGTTAGATATCTTTCTACTTCAGAATTCTATAAGTATTCATGCCTTTGTTTTATTTGTGTCCCACTACAACAAATACACTATGTGAGAAGCCATTAACTAAAACTGTTTATTGAACAACAACTCTTATCTAGATCATGTTACAAATCATGTGACCTAATCAGAGACATGATCTGTTGGTTAGGTATTAGGATACAACAGCCTGTCTACTCCATAGTGGAGCATAGGCCTGCAACATTGTCTCTCCACATAGTATCAGTATCAGTAGTTCATCTTGTGCAATCGTCCGGGTGAGTGTACTTCTGAAAAGGACTGACTGAAGTCACCAACAATAGTTCTTTTCAGAACTACACTCACCCAGACAATCACACAAGACAAACTATTGTCTCTCCTTCTTGCTCTCCCCTGTGCAAACAATTATGTTGTTTTATTTTATTTATTCCAGGCTGATATTTAGTGGAAAGCAAATGTAAGTATACTTCCTTTATTAAATCCACACAGTTAAGGTTGCAAACTTGATGTATTAATTCCACTTTGTTGATCACCACACATCTTTCTAAAGTTAAAATTGAGAACCTGACAGTTTCTTCATGAGGGTTAAGCAAAGTGAATAAACTGGTTTTGTTTTAGAATCTAGCAAAAAGGCTTTTGTAATGATTTTAAGGCTTTATATGTCCCATGGCGCAATAAGGACAGATGAACGATCATGAATTGTTTACATGATCCTGACAGCTTCATTGTTTTGCATGTTTTTTTTCTAGCAACAGCTAAAACCTAAATAATGTTGTTATTATTATTTTAGTTATTATTAAATTGTTAAACCTGTTTGTTAACAGGAATGATGACAAAACTGCTGCAGACTACAAGATCCAAGGGGGATCTGTTCTTCATCTTGTGTTAGCCCTGAGAGGCGGCTTGCTGTAGCACTAGAATCAGTTTTAATTATCTGCCAATTACCATCTGTGCAGTGTTGTTAGTGATAGAATGCTGTAGTTGTGTTTCTTGTAGGTAAGGCTGGAATGTTAAATAAATACAAGAAAATCCAAGTCCTTTTTCCACACCTTAGTGTTGTATTTACTTTTGACCTGTTTTTATGAAATAAAACATGTACATGGACATCAAAGTACATTTTACTGTTGTTGATCGACTTGTGTACATAACCTGTTGATCAGTTGCTGTTTAACAATATCACAGACATACCTTACTGTGGACTCAACTCTTGCAAAGATAATGGCTACAACAAATTGTCGAGCATGAAGTTCTTTCAACAGGGGGGGAGGGGTAGAGGTGACAGCAGGGGTTGTGGAAGGCAAAGCAATCGACCATTGTGGCAAAGGACAAAGGGTCTCTACTAGAGAAGCTATACATTTTGCAAAGGTTGCATCTCAGCCAGGTCAACTAAGATCATTTAGAAACTTTTAAAACTAAATCTCTCAGTTGGAATGCTCTACAAACTTGTAAATATAATACCTTTGTGGAAAAGTATCTCAAAAGTAATTCAACTTTACCAGATACCAAAGATCATACATAGTCAGTTCTGATACTTTGCAAGAACTAATATCTATTGGATCCATAAATTACAATAACTTTTCAGGGCTGTGGCTAGGCATGAGGCAAGACAAGGCAAATGCCGCGTCTTGATTTTGGCCTTGTTTTTGAAGAAACCTTTAATTGAGAAAATAATCCCCAGAAAAAAATTGGATTGGTTAAGATAAAACCAGCTAATATAAGCTGGATGAATTGAGGGGAAAAGCGTTTTCATGACGTTAATTCGTTTCATGTGAACTGTGAGTAACGGTTTTTCAAATGATTCAAGGTTACAGAGGGGCCATTATGGAGACGTAATCGTGACATAACCGTGACAGGCCGCGTGACATCAATGGTCACCATTATATCCGTGTCTTATCTGCAATGCTAAGAGCCGGTGTGGGACCTTATATAACTGTCGTAAAAGAACATAAGGTCGTTTGCTGGCAATCGATTTATTGCAAGCACTTCAATATTGAAAGTTTTAGTGAGAAGAGAACTTAATATTTAACACGTAATGACTGGTCCCTTGGGGAACAGTGAATTATGTTCGTCGAGGGAAACATTGAGATTTTCGGGAAACAAAATTCACTGTTCCCCAAGGGACCAGTCATAAAGTGATTTGTTATATAGCTAATAATATAGATGAAAAAATTACTCGATTCTGATTGGCTGAGAGCAGTGGAGTTCAAGTGTAACACCAGTGCAAAAAGTGTAACACCGGTGCAAAAAGTGTAAAAAAAGTGTTTTTCAAAAAGCTGAAATTGCACTCACCGAAGCGGCTCGTGCAATTTCAGCTTTTTGAAAAACATCACTCGTGCAAATTAATTCCAAATTGAACTCGAAACCGTATGATTACCTATACAAAACAAAACAAAAGCAAATTTTGAAAAGCACGCTGAGATTTCAGCGACAACATCAGGCCACGTGCAACAGCGGTCAACATTTCGCGGGTAACAGTGAACTATTTCCTGTTTGACGTCATAGTTTTCCCAACGTTGCCCGCTTGTGGCATTTGGCGGGAAACAGTTTCACTGTTAGATGTCATGTGACCATGAACTAGCCAATGAATGGGCGCGCTGTAGCGGGAAAAACGCCAGCTATATAACAAAATAGATTTTAAAATTTTCAAAAAAAGTGTTACTAAGGGTGCGTCCCTTTGGTGTGATCCGGATCAGTGATCCGAGATCACTCGGATCATGGTACATCAAAGAAACCGATGAATCCGTGACCAGAGTGGATTCATGGGCTTTTTTGATGTACCATGATCCGTGTGATCTTGGATCACTGATCCGGATCCGGATCACTCCAAAGGAACGCACCCTAAAGGCTGGTTTACACTAGCGCATAAGGACCCATAAGCATAAGCCGACATACGCAGAAGTAGTAAGATGCTGATAATAGCGTCTTTAGTAATGATAATGCTCAACAAAACGCGCTACTTAGCAACGCTCTACTGCATCTGCGTATGTTCCTTATGCTTATCCTTGTGTGCCAATGAGAACCAGTCTTAAGACTTCTCCTGATTATTTACAGTATAAAATCCATAAACGTTGGCTACTCTCGTAGATTCATTTTATTGTTTATCATATGTGTTACAGCATTTAAATGCTTTAAAATGCAGATGGTCATTAACTTGGCACTGAGACCCCCCTAGCGGCTCCAGCCTATCTTATTTGACACGTAAATAAAGTTTATTATTATTATTATTATTTTGTAGTTAAATTTATGCCCATTTGTGCCGTTGATGTCAACGTTTTCACGCTGTTCTATGTGTATGCTTAGCGGACCTATCTTTTAAGTGGAATCTACAACCTTGTGCCCAGGGCCTTCTCCTCGACAATTTGGAAGCCACGTGATGGTCTCGTGACTTTCCTTGACCTAATTTGGAATTATTGACCTTTGCCTCGTTCATTGTGACGCAGGCGCAAATGTAGTAAACATTACATCATGTTTTTCGGACCAAAACAAACTATCGATTGAGCGGTGTTTTGAAGGGCGTAGGATTTTTA
>OZ026602.1:30285476-30352976 GCA_964020085.1 Micromussa lordhowensis | reverse complement strand
TTGTTATGGTAACCAGCTATATAGAAAGGATGAACACACTTTTTACCACTGATTAGACATTTATGTAATGCCATTGGTATAGGGATCTTATGGCAAAGGGTAGTGTTATTGATCCATCAAAGTATACGGGATGGAAGGAGCTGCACCCTCAATTCAACATACCCCAAACACCTTCCCAGCACTCCAACCAAAAACAAGCTCAAAATGTGTGGTGTAACAAATTCACTCCTGATGTAGGTTAGGGCAAATGGAAAAATATTTGGGCTTTTTTCTTGGTACACAACCTCTATGCACAATAATATTAGATCAGATACAACAATCCTATCCCGACTCCCACTCAGAAAATAAGTGCATACTACACGATCATTGGTTAGATTTGGAGCAATACAAATAGTGGGATTTATTGCGTGGAGCAGGAGCCCTACCGATGCTAGTCTGTATCGTGGGATGAAGTCGATTGGGTACATGTCACCTTAAAGCAGCAGAATGGTTGAGTGTGATTGATTGGTTTTCATTCTTTGCTGTGGTTGGTGCATTTTACACAATTGATTCAACAGAACAGCAAGGATCAAAATTCTCCAATCACAGCTGAGGATTGAAATCCACTTATTTCAGTCAACCTATCTGTAACATAAGGAGACACAACTAATTGCACTCATCACCTGATGAAGATCAGTACATTGTGATCTACATACATGTACAGTTCACAGTTTCATATGTACCTCTGATGAACAGTAATGCAATTAGTATTCCACTGAAGTCAAATTTGGTTTGCATTTTTTCCTGAAACTGCCTAAGCAACAAAATTTTAGACAAAATTTTCTTTTGCACTTGATCCAATTATTTTAGAATTTTGAACAGAGCTGTCTGTATATTAAAGGTTTGCTGTCAGATTGTGTTAGTTTCAAACTATGTAGTGTTAGTGCTTTAGGTTTGTGGAGGCCAGAAAAGGAACAATGTGGACAAAAGGAAGAGATCCAAAAGAGAGGTTACTGTTGGCAATAACAAATAGTATTATATGGCAACTCAGCGAGTGGGCAAGATGAACCAACTCTTGCACCGTGATTGAACACCAGGGCAGGAAAGAGGGGTGATCTTGCCCACTTGGGGCTACCTGCTGTGTCTAAACTGCGTAGCAAGCATTCCTCTTCTAAGAGCTTTAGCATTCTGGCCGCATACGAGTTGAAATGAGAGCCAAAAAATCAATGAAGAGATGGGTGGTGGAGAGCTCTGTTCCTGGGGAAGGGGTTTTTCAAAATTGAAGGGTTCGGGGGCAAGTGTTCCCTTACACACCTCACCACCCCCTGCTTCATTGTTTTGTTTGCTCACTTCAATTTGCATGTGACCAAAATGTGGAATTAGCTCTTTGCACTGGAATGCTTGCCACCTAGGCTGGCTGTGTCCAACATGGAAATGTTTGTTATGCCATATAATAAGTCCTTTGTTGACCCAGCTTGTTCAGTCAAGATGGCTGGATATTGGCTAAGTTTTTTTGTGTATGTCAACAGACCTCAACTGCACTTTTTTCATAAACCCGCAAACAGAGAGCTTGGCCAACATCCAGCCATCTTGTTTTCGCGCTTGGTCATAAACCTATATGTATTGTTTTCAGATCTGATGGTGATGAAACCAACCATCAGATTTTAAAACAGTAATCAGACTGCATTAATGTTTCTAATATGGTGGTAATGTAATAAGACTTTAGAAAATGGACATCTTGAACCTTGCTTCCTGAACTACCCGGAGAAAGGTTTAGCCAAAAAATTCCATACGAGTGACATGCATTACTGGATCATTATTGTTTGATTGACTGTTTACTGGCCGACTGACTGGTTCATTTATTCATTGATTGATCCATTGACCTGGCATGCTCAGTGTCCTCAGTATGGACTTTTTCTGGGTAAACCTTGGATGATGGATCAGGAAGTGATGCTTCTAATAAAAGAAAGGCATCCATTTTTCTGACTGATGTGTACCATTTTATAAAACATTTTAATTTTGCGCATGTGAGTGAAAAGTAATATTTATGGACCGCACTTAAGTTAAATCAATAAAGTAATCCAGGCATCCTTACAATTTAACCAGTGTCACTTAATCAAGCTGTAAAAGTATTTAGGATAACTGCTGCCTGTGTTTAAGTCATTGTCCTTGTAACTTCTCAGGAGCACTGTGTGCATAAGCTGTGTACGTATAAAGCATGTATTTATGTTGCTATAAATAGAGTTGGTAAACAGTTAACTGGTATCTTGTACTTTTATTTCAAATTACAATTCCAGGATGTTCCTAGGACCAGGCCAGTATCATTAAGGGAGTTGATTTTGCAATGTTAGACTTTGAACAAGTGACTATACATTTGTCTAAGAAGGCAAATGGCAGTTGGAAACCCAGTGCCCTGATTTAGTTTGAAGTTTGGCTACCACCTACAGTTTGGGAGTGGGCTCTACATTCCTCCCCTGAAGAGGGAGACATGAATGTGAATGCAAGGGGAAGAAATCAAGCCTAATTTGGGTCCATGGACAAATAAACCCATATGTTGCTATGCCTTTAACTATCCCAGAGCCCCTCATAGAAGAGTGAATATTTATGTCAACTAGCTGCTGTGGCGCCCTCCTAAATTTCAGTGAATTAAAATAGAGCTTTTTGTAACTTTCAGACAGTGCGTTTTCATTGCACATCAATTAAAAATATACAAAACAGAAATGTGAGTTGGAGTTGCCTTCATAAAAGGGTGGTTTACTGGACTGTTTCCATGGTAACTAGTTACTAGAGCATGGTAACACTTGTTCACCATTGCCGCTTTTTGGGTTAAATGTTGTACAGTGTAACAGGACACAAGTTGTGTGCACTGGCACAAGCCTTGTCAAAGTTAATTAAGAGCAGTTTTCAATTGAGTGTTGTAAAACCAAGACCAAACCCAAACCAATCACTTGCCAATTAGAGTACTCAGCCAATCATGAACCGTAATAAAACCAAAACCGAAGTCATTGCTTGATTACTTTCTACACTCAATAATCAAGATCAATTGAAAACCACTCTAAAAATAAATTATAATTTTCCTGTTTACCAGTCCCTGAGTGTGGTCAATAAATGTGTTGAGGAACAGTGATGATATAGGAATATTTGAAGTTGGAAATAGACCAAGGTTGAGTTATCTTAAGGCAGAAAGGAGATCACAAGGCTCAGTTTCAGTTAACGAGGATGTCATCCTAAGTAAAGCTGCTTTAAGTTTTGCTAAACTAGAAGAGGTGATAGAGATTCATAATTAACCAGAGAATATTGATATTTTGTCTTTGCTTTCTCTTGACAGGTGGGGAAATCCTCCTTCAACAATGTGCATCCATACTAATTTCCACATTCTGTCTTTCAGCCTGTTCTAATTTGTATGATCTTCAACGTCCCTATGCTTGTAAACTACTGTTGATAATCCATTCATCTTTCTGTTTTGATTTGTGTTCTGTGTTTTTTCAGGCCAGTGTACTGCAAGTTCAAAAGATTAGGTTGCCCGTGGCAGGGTCCATTTCATGAACAAAGGGATCATGAGGATAAGTGTGTTCATCCTGGCATGACTGGACTACAACTCATGGACTCATTAGAGGTGGTTGATAAGAATCACAAGGATGAACAGGAACTCTTCCAAAACATCCTCAACTTGCTGTCCTTTGAAAAGATTGCTATAAATGGTTAATATTGTTATCTTTTGTTATTATTGTCTTTATTATTTGTGTGTCTGTAATATTATTTTTTGCTGTCTTTCTCTTTCTTTGTTTCAATTTTACTGTCCAGTAAATCAGATGTTATTTCTTGTTTTCCTTTGAATTAGTTCCTCCCACATTGGTTTTATCTGTCCCATTTTGTTAACTACTCAAAATGAAATGCTTTATCTGTTGTATAATTCACTTAATATCTTAGCTAGGTTTTAATACTGTTTAGTGAATAACTTACTGATTATTTTCTGCCACTGGTGTGACACTGTTGTTTTACTCATCATCATTACTGATTATGTTCTGACTGTTGCCAATTTTTTCAGGCTTGGTTAGTACCAACCCATGGTGAGACCAAAATCCTTTCACAAATGTTACTACTAACACTGCTTGAATTTGATTCGTTTTTGTCCATTACAGATGTTGGATCTTGTTTATTAACAACACCATTGATTCGCAGCTAGGGATGGGAGGGTGGTTGCATTCACTTTTGAGCTTGTTCTCCAGTTAGGATTCCGTCCTTTTGATGAAGCAAATAAAGTTGACCAATCATAGTCTAATGCTATTCATAAGACTATATACATTGAAGAGCTAGGTTTTCTGTACTGGTTACTGGCATTTTAACAACAAGTCTCGGGTGTTACACCTTTCATTTGAAAGTAAGCTTTACTCACAAGTTTATTTTCAGATAAATCAAACTTATTTTTATTTGAAGACTGTTGCACTGGGACTTGTCGTGAAACTGAGGCAAAGCAACTACTTGGAAATTGCCATAAAATTATTTCTTCATAATTTGCTAATGCAAAACTTTATTTGTTTCATCTGAGCTGGGAGATTTTGTGGCTTCTTAAAGTTAAACTGCACTTTTGCACTACATTCTCTCCATTCTCACAGAACACTTGACAGGGATGCATGCTTTCCTACTAACCAATTCATGTTCACAAATTTATCTTCCTAACATCTGTAGACTTGCAGCTCAAGCCATACCGTTCAGATGACTATCTACCACAGCTCTGCTATGAAAGTAGTAGATTTCATGCTCTGGGACAACAGTGGGTGGTAAAAGCAAATATTGTCGGCAACGAGAAAAGCTTGAAGCGTGTCTTGACTTATCAGCTTGTACAGAAAGGAAAAGTCAACCTTAATGTCAAGTTCTTAATGCTGCGGAGTCCTTTCAGTGACTTGGTTATCAAACCTGAAGTTCATCAACAAGAATTCAGTTCCGATTTGCAAGAAAGCAGTTACCATGACCTTGTACTTTTGGACCCCACTGAATGCAACAAGATGCTGGAGGCAAATACCATTAAGTTGAGAATGATCATATTCCAGATTCCTGGTTCTGATTAAGAATAATTTTATTGCACAAAGAATGAAGTGTACATAGTTTTATTTAGCCCTTGACTGTTCCTCTTAATATTTGGAATAAAGCATGTAAAGGTGCCATTTTTTTAACACTCTGGTATTTATGTTTAAAAAGTGTACAAAATACATGCCAAGTATATTTTATCAAATGTTTGATTTAATACACTTTTTGATTTTGTTGTAGCAAGAACTTCCCATGATGGAATGAGAGAGTTTTACCAATCATTAAAAGTCTATCACTGACAACAAGACCAATATTATAATGTTCTAGAATGAAATTACTTAACTAAAGGACCATTAAGTAAAATAGTTACTTTGGAGTAAAACTAGTGATACTGATTGCAGTTTGTCAGCACCAAAGATTTCTTCTAGCTTAGATCCTACATTTCTTATTTTTTTTGTCTTTTAACTTCCCCCAAGAATATGTTATGCTTAAACATGACATTTAAAGGGGAAAATAATTTTGTTTCACAAACATCTTTCCAAACTGGTCACATTTCCCAGGTAGGGAAAAGGACATGTTGAATTGATGAACATCTTTCTAACTACTTTAACAATCAGAAATTGATTTGAATCCGTCTTTTTGATGTAATATTTTATTTGAAGTATTACACGAAGTCCTTTGTAGAAGCTAATGTAGGTATACAAGTACAGTATCTTCTTATGTTAATTTATTTGCTTGAATATGGCTAATCTTGAATATGTGTAATGACATTAAATGAACTTAACTTTAACAGTTTGTAGTAGCTCTCAATATCTAGGAGTAATATTGCACATTTAATGTATGTACATAGCTGTAATAAACCAGAATTAACTATTAAACAGCAATTGAAATACAACAGTCAGTCAAGGTTGATAAAAGCTAGTAATAGCAGTGAGTCAGCTTTGGAACAATATCAATGAATAAACTATAACATGCAGGCAGTTTGCCATTATGGTACATTAGCAATTCATGGAACTGCATTTTGTTGTTTTGCCTATTCTCACCAGTGTTCAAGATTTTGAAAAGTATTGTTAAGGGACATGGGCAGGAGTTTCGTTGAGGGCTGGGCATGAGGATGAGTATGCCCTCCTTCGTTGACCATCTAGACGAACGTTTTATTCATAAAGAGGTTCAGTTCAGAATATTTGGCCTGACAACTAAAATTAGCCAATTAGAATGCTTTTTTTCTGGTCCAATATTTCTAAGCATCGGATCGGCGAAATTTCCGAAAGTGTAGCAGCTCTCATAAGCTTTCAATTATATTTGTTGTCACAGTATAGCAGCTGTTACTGTTTTGGGGCTAAGGGCTTTGTGTCCATCGTTTGTTCTATTCATGTAAGGACCTGTAAGACCTTCAATTGCAAAAGTACAATTCACTGTCTCTCTCCCCCCAGCCCCCCCCAAACATTAAGCCTATTCTCCAGAGTGGAGAGACTGTTGTGAGAGTCTTGCTCAAGATAACTACTTAGTAACCCAGTCAGAGATTCAAGCTGTACCATAGGAGTCTAACAGTCACTAACCATTTGCCACCATACCTCCTGCACCAGAGGAATACAAGCAAAGCCATGATCTTTTCTGTACTTATAATACTCCTTGGACTAAAATACACTGTTCAAGAAAATAATCATACCCCTCACATGAAAGGTTTTTTACTTTGAACCCTCCCCTAACCACTCCTCTGGAAATTCCAGTTCAGTTCCATACTTTCCTTTAAAACGGTTGGCTTTTGAGACCCCCTCCCCTTTGGAAATTCTGTCAACCTTTCTTGGGGTGGGTATGGATAATTTCCAGAACTATTCATTGCCAAATAAGGTAATTGTCTTTTATATACAACAACTTGGACATAATACTTCCTGACAGCAAATTCCATAAAGTAAAAAATACTATCTGGTAAAGACAATATGTATGGACCATATGGGTTACATGGTTCTCAATGTACCATTCACTCTCCCCTGTCCAAGTTATCTCCCTTTTATGGTCCTCTTAAATACTGTACATGGTAAGAAAGGCGTCTGTTTTTTTTTATTTACAGGCCAACTTTAGTGTATACAATCTTCTGTCTGTGATGATTTGTGTCTGGAAAGGCAGTTGTTGCAAGGAAGGGGAATTTTATTGTAGGAATCATGCTAAACGAAATCAAGTATTCAGCTTTCAGTATGTATTATTCTTCACAGCAGTTGGTTCAGAGACTGGTCAAAATGTTGAGCAGAGGAAGAAGCATTTTCAATTTCCCTTTATTTGCTCTACTCTTCCTTCGCTTTGTCAACACTGGAACAATGGCTATGTGGGTTATTGAAATATTAAAGAGACAATGTCTTGTTCCAGAAAATATTCATACCAGTCATTTATAGTTTGATTGAATCCCCCCACTGGTAATTCCAGTTAAGCATCATACTTGTTTGGCTTTTATGACTCCCTACCCCCACTCCATTGGAATTTTGAATGACCTTCCATGAGGGGAGTGCAGATATGACTTAGGGCAAAGACATTTCTTTATTTCCTAAAACACTGTCTGCATGCTACTATTCTATGTGATCAATCCATGCATTAGAAGAAGATTTCCTCCAGCCAGGATGTAATGAAACCAATCTACACCAGGCAAACCCAGAAATGTGACAGACTCAACGATGCTTGCAAGGCCATAAGCAAGAGCGCCAGTAGTCCCATAAAAGTTTGAATACATGTAAGTGACAAACAGTGTTCCCAACACAGCTAGGGTGCTGGCTGCTGTGGTCAGCATCTTTTCTGCAGGATTGTGAATTAAGGAGAGAACAAATGTGATGACAGAACTCACCAAATGGAACTTGGCATTTGTAGGTTTGTGGTGATGAAAACAGAAGCCTGCCGCAATAAGAGGAATCCCTACAAAATATCAGGCATACAATTGTTGAGAATCACAATAAACACAAACCAATTATGGGTCAGTAACAGAGTTCTTAATCGGGAATGTTTGGAGGTGTCTTAGATGGGAGGGGGGTATTTTCTTTGTCTATTTTCTTTGGAGGGGTGGGGTTTAAGGCACTATTAGCAACAAAATTACAAAACAATTACCCAGGGTGTCCATTTCACATGCATGTGTTCTTCTATAGGGCCACTAGAAACACCACAAAATGATGCAACAAAATATGTATCTATCTATTTTAAATTTGCCGAGACTAACAACATTACACCTGCCACATGTGTGTGTGTGTGTATGTGTGTGTATTCTATATTTAACATGCTTCTTCCCTTTTTGCCAGATTTGTATTGCCAATCACCCAATCCCTCAACCCCATCTCCTGTGAAAGACGAGAAGGCAACTGCCTATTTATTTTTTGGGGGGAGGGCTATAATAAGCCTTGTAGTCCTACCTACAGTTGATGCTATCCATGTGAAAAGCACATGCAATCGAATCACTTTAGACTGAACATTTGGAAAAACCACTCCAAACTTTAGAACGCCAAAAGATGCCGCAGTTGAAACACACAAGAAACCCCAAGCAGCATAAACTGACTTTCCGTGGACATTGACCGCCGCATAAAATGAACATCCCGCTAGAACCAAATCAGACAATGCTGTTGATACGGTTTTTTCACTCATAATTTTGCCGAATTCATTCAAGTAATAGGGGAGATAGGAACCGTATTTGAATCGCCCGCGATGTAAATAACAGTACAGGAAACACGCGCTAAAACGTCAGCGTGCGCATGTCGTGCACAACTAAACCACTGACAATGCACTCTTCGAACGCGTTTTCACGCGTTTTGCGTTTCTTTGGTTTCGTCGATGTTTTGGTTTTCACATTTTGGTATTTATACAATATTGGGAATATAGAGAAACAGCAACAATTGGAAAAACAAGATGAACATTTTACCCAAAAAGAGGTAATTACATTGTAGCTAGATTGTGGGATCAGTGCTAGAATATGTATTATTGTAAGCTTACATGTCAAATCGTTGCTTTAGGTTCATTTGTGAATAAAATCTTGATAGGTTTTGTTCTCCAGCACAAAACAGAGGCAAAACTGCTCATTCCTCTGTGGCCAGATTCACAAAGTTCCCCTGGTTTGAGAACCATCCTAAACATTCTTTGAAAATTATATCAAACCCTGTTGTTAAGAAACAGTACCTAGGGGGATTTATCTTAACTTGTAGAAGCTTTCATTGTAAATCTTGCCTTTGGGCACACCAGAAGATTTCTGGTTTTGTTTAACATCGGTCAGTATCTATACATAATTTCTCATGGCAAATTAGTAGTTTTCTTTGAACTGTTCCAACGGTATCCAGTCACTTCATTCCATGGTCACTTCGTTCCATCAAAGAGTCACTTTGTTCCACCAAAGAGTCACTTCGTTCCAAACAATAGTCACATCATTTCAATATAAATCGAAGTCGTTTCGATACACATATAAAGTGGATTTGATATACATTTAAAATTGATTCGATGCAAACTTATAGTTTTCTTTGAACTTGTTAGTACTCTGTGCTCCTGATCGGTAAATCATCGTGATCGAATAATACATGTAGGCAGATCGAATTATCCTCAATTGCCTTATTTGTTAACAACTAAAATTAACAACTTTATTTAACAATCAGTTACGCATCCATTGAAATGCAAATGTTTACTAACAAGTTAGCCATGAGAGTACTGCCTTAAGTGAAATCTCCTCATATGCTGAACCTGACGCTGACTTCAAATCCAAGCTTCCTGATGAGTTGGACTTACCTGCAGAAGATTCAAAACAGACCAATCATTCCTTAACTTTGAATTTTCGGAAAAACCTACTGTATTGAGAATAAAATTTAATAACTTAGTTTACCTTTGTAACAAAGTGACTCTTTGATGGAACGAAGTGACCAATGGATGGAACGAAGTGACTTGGAATGAAATGACCATGGAATGACGTGATCATGAACCATTGCAAAAGCTGAAAGCTCCCTGGTGTTTTTTAAACATTGTCAGTGTTTCTTTTAGTTTAGAAAAGTCAGCAGGTCTGTAGTGGGACAAAAAGGGTGAAGTACGCACACTACTTGCACGTAGTGGGGGAAGGGTGCTAGGAACAGTTTTGCTCTCAACGTAGCAAAAATAATTCATGCAGACAGGGGCTTCATGTACACCTACATATCTGTTGTTTTTCACTCCTTTGAAACTAATAATTAAATATACCTTAAAAAACTATTTTATTGCTACAGCAAGTGATTTAATTTTTCAGTTGGCATGTGCGAAACATTGACAATATTGAACGTGTGCGTCGTGATGAAGAAAATGCAAGATTAGAAGAGCAGGAAAAAGAAAGAAGGAAAGCTCTAGCGGTGAGTTGCCAGGATTATTTTTATAAGCTGCAAAGCTACAATGTGTTGTACCAGATGCTTTTAGTATTATTATAAGAGTAATTTAACTTTTAACTGTTTTTAGGAGCAAGAGGCCAGAACAGCCTTACTACGTGGTCGTGCTACCAGAAAGCAGCTCAAAGATGGAACATCCCACGACAAAGCAGTTATTACAGTTGATAACAAACCACAACATCTTAATTTGTTTGCCGACATTGAAGAGAAGGTATGTGACACAAGACATGGATAACTTGATGACATTGTTTTGATGATAATACAGTCGGTGTCCCAGATAACAGGAGGGTCTGTGGTCAAAATCTCACCAAGGTCTGGTACCTGACACGGTAGGTTAATGATTTTTTGAGGCCACTAAATTTATCTACTGACCTGTTCAAATATTTCCTGGGAGACACATTGCTTTTAAGGTAGTCTCTAACATTTGTATTGGGACTCTGCCAAAAATTGTATGTTTTGTAAATGGGCTTTTTGACCGCTGAAAGGAAAGTTTCACTATCAAGGCTGTGCTCTAAGGGTGCCCAGAAGTCAAGCTTGGTAGCCTGAGCGGAAAAAAAATCAAAAATTAATTAATCAATTAATTAATCATAATTATCTAATCACATTATTAATTAATAAATGATAACAATTGACCTTCAAATAAAAATGTCTTGCATTGTTTCTGGGGCATTTATCCTATTTACAGATGCCAAAGATAAAGGTTCACATGTAATGTTTTGTTATACTGTGGTCAAAACTCCACAAAGAACGACAAAATTTACATGTTTTTTTTTAGTTAAAATGGTTGATATATGTAGAAAAATTAAGTTTCCTTTTCCCTCTTTGCCTGTATGCTTCTGATAATTTGGTTCACATTCTCCTTCAATTTGGGACTTATTCATGCATATTATACAGACCACAAGAACTAAGAAAACTTTTTGTTTATGCTATATGAAGTATGCAAGGAAACTGCTGTCCGTATCACTGCAGGCCAGTGTTAAACGTGCGCATGCTGTAAATGCCATACGGGATACGGGTATATACCGCCATACACATCAAACCAACCGATGTTTTGACTTCACAGATGGATTTAAACATTCTCAATTAAGCCATTTTGCCTTGTAAACTTCAATACAACACAAGAACTCAAAAAGGGAAAGACAAATTATTGTGAGACTGTTTTCATCTCTAAGTTAAATCTCAAAAAGGAGGTCGCCCAGCCTGGCAACTAGGTATGTTTTTCTTGTCGCCAGAAGATGGATGCTGGTTACCTGAGGCGACCGGGCACTGCTAGAGTACAGCTTTGACTATACATTAGTTGTGAATCATTCTCCTGCTATTTTGTAGAACCTTCAGGAGAGGTGAAAGTCAAAAAAAGTAAACTATACACTATGCAACACCCTTGTCTGGCTATAGATTTATCAACCAGCCAATCTTAGAACAATGGAAGGATTTACTGGACAAATGTTACATGTTACTAATAATAATTCAATAAATACACCCAGTTAATTCACAATTTTTGTTCCAGCTCAGTCATGGAAGCAACCGTGAATATGAAGCTGAGAAAAAAGCTGAACAGGAGAAAAGAGAAAAAGCCATTGGCCTTTTAACTTACCTTGGACAGAGTGAAAGAGATGCACAAGGTCTGTTTAGTGCTCTCTCTCCTATCTAGATAGTCAATACTCAACTAAGTACAGATTACTTACAGTTGATTTATTTGCATTAAAAATTCCTAATTACAATAACAAGTTAGTTCAGGGGGCAAATAACCAAAATTAATTGAACCGGGAACTGTTCCAAATGATCTTGTGCAGTGTTCGTGAAGTTAATGGCTCACTTTTCTAAAAGAGTTTACTTGTACATGAACTTGTCAGTAAGAGTCTTTCTTATAATTTTCTTTTCTCTTTTTACAATGTCAGATGTCTGTCAACACTAAGTTGTCTCTTAATCAGAATTGCATGTTTGATCCTGTTTGTGTCTTTTTGTGGGATTTTGTCTTATCAGTTTCCGTGGCATAATATCTAATTACCCAAGCTTGCTAAAGACCATACCAGGAGACTATCAAGTCTTGCTGTGTTCAGTCTGTACTGTAAAGACCTTAGGCTGATATTCTCTCAGTACAACCCTTGCTATTGATTAATAAGATATATGTACTTGAGTTACTGCATTTGAATGGCAGTTTTTAGCAGGTGTATATGTACATGTGACATAGAAGGCAATAGTAGATTATATCACACTCACAGACTCCACTTTGAAAGTACCTGTAGCACAAACATGGAGTAAAATGCAGTGTTTGAATGGGAATCAGTTATGAAGTGTTCTGTGTATAAACTGAACAAATGGCTGTTTCTTGGAGGGACTACCACTCAGTCACAGTGGAACGGTAGCCAATCAACAATAAAAATTATTTATTATTCCCTTTTCCTTGCATATAGGTGCAAAGCCATGGTATGTCAAATCACATCAAGAGAGAATGAACACAAATGCTGCAAGTGAAAGGTGGCTGATTGTGAATCTTTTCTGTAGTTAGTTCTTTACTGTTCATAACATTTGTTTTAATGATTTGGTAAAACAATTCTAAATTATTGTTCTACCAAATCATTAAAAACCCATGTAAGGGCCACAGAAACTGTCATAATTATCAAGCTCTCCCAGCTGAGCAGGTTAATTCATAATGAATACAGTTAACCGTCTCCTTACACTCAGACACATCTCTAATACGAACACCTTTATGTTACATACAATTTATGTTACATACAATTGCACACAATTCTCACTCTTCTAATAGTGACAATGGATACCAGGTGATCAGGTAGCAGTGCTTTGTGAATGGATTACAATTTCCTGTTGGTGGTTACACAGACAGATCACTTGTTGGCCTGAAAATGTATTGAAACTGTAGCTTTTGCTCAGATATAGAAATTTTATGCTCTCTTTATTTCATATTTATTTTTTCCCGGTGTTTAGCTCTAAAGAAACTGACAGAAAGAAGTTAATGGATCCCCTGCAAAACATGACTACATTCCTTGAAGCCAAGAAATCTCACAACAGAGACAAGGAAAGGAAACACAAGGAAAAGCACAAGAGACATAGAGACACTGAAAAGAACTCTAAAACACATCCAAAGAAAAGTGTTGAACAAATGAGAAAAGAGAGATTAAGACGAGAGCAGGAAGAACATGAACGAGAAAGGAAGCTGCTAGCATCTGTGAGAGGAGAAAGCAGTAATGAGGGTACAACAGATCTAAGTGACGGTCATGACACTTATAGGTATTCACTCATTGAAACATATTTCCCTTTTAGTAAACTTTGGTGTACATCCTGCTGGGAAAGGTACAACTTATTTGCACTTCTTCCCTTGTTGATCATATCTATAACAAAATTCTTGTTTGCGATTGGTTCTCCGAGGGTTGTCCAATATACACGAACTGATACGAGCCGTGTTATAGCATTTTCCTTTTTGCACGACCCATTCTATTCGTACGGGTCGTGAAACAATGGTTTACGAGTCGTTCAGTTTTTAAATTGCATATCATTAGAGAGACTTAGAGTGTATATTTACTTAAGGCGTATATACAAGTCCTTGACTCGTACGACCCGTACAACTCGTCCGAGTCGTGTTACAATGGTTTACGAGTCGTACAGTTTGTGCGAACTGCATATCATTAGAAGGACTTAGGCGTATATACAAGTCCAGGACTCGTACGACCCGTACGACTCGTACGAGTCGTGAAACAATAGTTTACGAGTCGTACAGTTTGTGGGAACTTATACACGAGGGACTTAGGCGGATATACAAGTCCACGACTCGTACGACCCGTGCAACTTTGTTTCTCAAGCCATTCACGGGTCGTACGAGTTCGTCAGAGTTGATTATCATTGGTATGTACATATGTAAATATCTATGCAGTTCACCAATTGTACGACTCGTGAACCATTGTTTCACGACCCGTACGGGTTGTACGGGTCGTTCTGTCCTGGTTGAAGTGCTGTCTTACTAATGATATGCAGGTCACCATTGTCTGTTCGACAGGATATTTCCGCGACCTGTACGACCCATAAACCATTGTTTCATGACCTGTACGGGTCGTACGAGTCGTGTCAAGCCATCGACAAGCATGGGTTCTCCACGTATCTATTTGTCATGTAATCCATGCAAGATCATGTGGATGTCCAATTACAGGTACCCAGTTACAACTTTTTTAACTGGATGCCTGTAATTGGATACCTATGCCATTTGCATGTCAAATTTACCTGCGCTCTAGGGCCTCCTTAGTATTTCCTACAGTTTTTTAAACTTCTGCACTGTGTTAGGGACGAGTCATTTTTTATTGGGTAGTGGGGGCTGGTTGGATTTGATAGACAGTCCCTGTTATACATAATGAACCCCTCTTCATCAGAAATTTTTTACCTGACTCCCCTTATTCTCCTAAATTTTTGGGATGCCCCCCCCCCCCGCCCTCCCTCCATGAAAATAAAAACGTAAAATTGTTGCAGTCCGAAAAACATAGAACAATTTTCCAGTTTCAAGCCAGTTTAAGCAGTTTTGACACTGTACCACTTGTTTAGTCATAAAAAATTGACAAAGAGCACCTACACTGTAGATCAGATCTGACATTGTCTTGACTGTTTTATGAAACGGTGGTTAGTGAAGGGTTGAGTGTATTTACAGGGTTCAAAGTAAGGGGGCATGCTCCCCAGGAAAAATTGAATTTTCAAAACTTCTAGAACGTTATCTTAGCCATCCTGGCAGGACTTTTGCACTAATATTGATGCTGTCATCACAACACTTAAATTCAAATAAATAGACAAAGCTTGAAAAAAGCTGACAATGGCTCTTTTAAGGGAATTCACTTGTGGAGGTCCAGCTATATGTAGGAACCAAATTCTTAATAGGGGTTTAGTTCTTGTGGCAGGATACCTAGCATAGTAGGGGGCATGCTCCCCCAGAAATGTTTGAATTTTTAGAGCCCTAGGAATGCTATTTTTTTCTGGCAGAACTTGTGCACTATTATAGATGCTGTCATTACAATACCTATATTAAAGTAAAAATAGACAGAAACATGTTTTATCAAGGGGAAGTTATTTGTGGAGGTTGATCTATATTTAGCAACCAAGTGTTTAGTAGTGGATTAGTTCCTGCTATAGGGTACCTAACAAAGAAGGGCTTCTGGGGCATGCTCCCACTGGGAATTTTTTTAATATCCAGAACCTCAGAAACACTATTTTAGAAAGAACTTTTGCACAACTGTGGAAGCCGTCAATAACGTAATATCTTTAGTGCCCCCCCCCCCTTAAACACCATATTTTTCAGCCGGCCCCCCTTTTGAGCCATATTTTTTGGCATGTCCCCCCCCCCCCCTAAATCTCACCAGCCCCCAAATTGCCCTCAAGTCGTGCACTTGTCTGATTTTGAAATTAGTTGCGCGATTACTCCTTAAATTGTACTTCACTCGATCCAATTACTATTACTTAGTTGTTGTTGTTTTTATTTCTTACTGGCGTTTTCGTTTTGTTTCAGGTACAATTCTCAATATAATCCAGAGTTAGCCAGGAGACCCTTGAATGATCGACGTTATAGACCATATTAAGTCTATTATTGGACTGTGTTGCAAACCACCGAAAACGGCCGACTTCTTAAAGTAAGTTCGCCGAAGAGAGCCCATTACTATCACAAGCTCTCCGAATATTGCCGACCACTATAAGCACGGTTACCGAGGAGAGCCCGTGTCTATCAGCAAGTTGACCATAGAGGAGTGTTAATACGAGCAAGTTCACCAATTTCAGTGAGTTTGTGGGGAGTGGGCGAACATAATGACTGGGTTAATCAAAGTTTGGGGACATTCGGTGAGAAACATTTAAAAATAATCCAAAGAACTTGCCAAGGCCAATTATAGCGTATGTGGAAAAGAGCCAAAGTGAACTGGCACTTCATTTTGATTAGGGATGGTAACAAGAACAAGCTAGTGATAATATAATATTATTCCACGCTTCCAAAGAGTAGTGACTTTTATTAGTATTAAAATGTTAATATACGAGTCAGTTAAAAGTATGCTCCCTTAGATTATAAAACGTTTCAAGTCACCAAACGCCTGTTGCAAACAGTATTGTTGTTTTTCCTTCCAAATTTTCATTGTATCACACAATCAGAAATAACACATTCAAACACTATCACAGGATAGCCATCTGTACGCATCATCACCAACAAATACAAAGCCGTATGTGAAAAAGAACAAAAGCTAAGGACATGGAGGGTTTCACCGGCACCAGGCTACTATCACATGTGCCGGATGGTAAAATAGACCCGCGCCAATATGCCCGCAAGGCGCATTCAACTACAGATGCCCTAGGGGCAGCCCTACAGATGTTGTAGGCTGTATGCGAAGCAGTCCACAGTGGTGAGGCGGGGCCCGGATCTTCTTTGCAGATTTTTCTAAAGGCTTTGACCTAATCGACCACGTCATCTTAATGGAAGAACTTGGAGGATCAGGAGTGCATCCTGCGCTACTATCTTACATAGCTGCATTCCTGAGAAATCGGCAAAAGGCCGTTAGCAATGGAGCTTTATCTGATTGGATAACACTGAAGGGAGGAGTAGTCCAAGGAATTACACTGGGAGTCGATCACCGTCAGGAGCTGTCAGGATCAAGTTCGGTGACGACACGTCAGCTTTGGAGATTATCCCTAGGAACTCTGTAAGTGTTCTGAACACTGCTGTATCCGATATACACAACTTTGCAGTAGCTCGTAATATGAAACTAAATCCAATCAAGTGTAAAGAAATGTTGATCAACTTTCTGCATAACTCCGACGTCTTGCCAAGACCAGTCACAATAGGCGATAATGCAATAGAACGTGTAACGAGCTACAGGCCAAGTAAGAGTATTGCGTAGACCGGGTGTTAACCAAGCAAACATCTTGAAGGTGTCTTTAACTACAGTGAAACCAGTCTACGAACATGCAGTACCAGTGTTGCAGGCTATTCCGGGTTTCCAGCCCAAAAAAGAGACTTAAAATAATATTCCCAGTGGCTGAGAATTACTCTGAGGCCCTCCAGCTAGCTAAATTAGCTTAACAACACTGGCTGATAGGAGAAAATGCTCGTGTTCTAAACAAGTCAAATTGCCGCGGGGTTGTGACAACTGAACTATTACCAACGCATGTTGGTAGTATAACGCGTTCAATGTATTTCCATATTAATTTCCAAATTAAAGTTGTAAAAAAAACTATAAATGTTATTTAAGAACTCCATTAGTTGACGTAGTATACAAAGTTAAATAAACATAGGCACGCAAGGCGTGCAAGAGTTATTTTTTATGAAGTCTCGGAGATAGGAGCATTCATGGAGCTGTTTACAGTAATGATTTGGTTAATTTTAGCAAACGTTTTGGTTGCGATGTACAGCAAGAGATAAACTGGGAATTTATGATATACATGGTAAGATAACTAATTAGTATGCCATAAAATTTTTGACTGAAAACTAAAAATAGCAAGCATCTCTTGGGAACAAGTGGTGATGATTTGCCAGCTCTAATTGAATTTACTCCCTTGTGAAAAACAAGTGTCAAATTACCCTTTGTAACTAAAAAATAAAATATCTCCTTAATATATTTCCATGCAACAACAACAAAACAATCGTTTCCTGTACCTATTATAAACGTTCGAACTCTTTCAAATCAAAATAGTCTCGTCTCCTCTAAAACATTTCGTAAGAACTAGAAGCAACGATGCGTGACGTCTAATTGAATTTACTGCTTGTGAAAAACAAAAATATCAAGTTACCATTTGTAACTAAAAATAGCAAGCATCTCGTGGGAACAAGTGGTGATGATTTGCCAGCTCTAATTGAATTTACTCCCTTGTGAAAAACAAGTGTCAAATTACCCTTTGTAACGAAAAAATAAAAATATCTCGTTATATTTGCACGCAACAAGAACACAGTAACCGTTACCTGTACCTATTGTAAACGTTCGAACTCAAATCAAAATAGTCTCGTCTCCTCTAAAACATTTCGTAAGAACTAGAAGCAACGATGCGTGACGTCTAATTGAATTTTTATTTGTGAAAAACAAAAATATCAAGTTACCTTTGTAACTAAAAATAAAAACATCTCGCCATTTGCATACAACTACCTCACGCACTGTTTCATACTTCAAGGCTCATCTCGTCCATAACTAAAATCCTAAGCCTAACTCACAGAAAATGCCGAAGTAAACCCAATATATGAATACTTCCTCCTCTTTTATAGAAGAATAAATATGGCAGTTCTGAACTGTATCGGGATCAAATCTTCTCATATACCATTTACTTTTAAAACAAGAAATTTGATTGGCTGTTTATAGTAGATCCGATCTGATTGGTGTGACATACATACATCTCTCACTGACTCACTGATCCATTGACCCGTCCATAACATACTCGACGCGCCGACTAAGAGATATTTTTTTTACAAAAAAATAACTCAACAAAAAACGTTTTACAAATTGGTGAATTTCATAGCTGCTTAGGAAGCTCGTTCCATTAAATTGGAGAAGTAGAGTGAAAAAAAATTATAAATATCATCAATCGCGTTATCCCTAAACAAGTCTTGTTCTCAGTAAATATCGAGCACTTCGTCGAAACCATAAAGCAACCACGACGAAAAAGGCAACAGAAAACACGAAACAAGCGAATAAATATGGAGAGCTTCTTGTCTTCTGTAGAGTCCGGGATAAAACTGAAAACAAGGCAAAAACCAAACGGGTTAGCTTGCGAACTAATCTGATATTAAGAGACAACCAAGATGAAACCTTTACTTAGCCTGCACAAGTAAAGAAGACGCTCTGACTTGATACGCCTTTTTGCTTCTTAACTTTTAAGTCGCGTTCCCTCACTGGTTAAACCTCTCTTCATTCATTGAGACCGCATAACATGTACGGGTTGGGATAAAAACTAAATACTTTCCTAAACTAGTGAATTGAAGTTTCATACCTGATTTGTTAGGATTCACAAGTGTTGACCCAACACCAGTAATACTCCGCACCATGTGGTTGTACTGGAATACAAAATGAAGTACAGTAATGAGTGAAAACTTTGAAATATGGAAATTTGTTAAAAGGTTTAGTTCTACAATTCTGCTGCAGAAAAGTAGAATGTATAGAAAGATCATAGATGGTTCGGTTAGTGTAGTGTGTGACAATTACTGTAGGATACACCACAGATGTAAACCTTTATATTCAGTTGAGCCCCCTGATTGGTTTACTTGTCTGTCCTAAAATTGCCTCATTTTCTCAGACATTCGAGAGGAAAATAGGTCTTTCTTGACTGGTCAAACCACTGAAACCAAGCGTAAGATCTTTCAAAACAGTCGAGACTACTCACCTGGTCTGTAACATAAACGATTTTTCTTTTATGATCAAAAGTCAGTCCAGTTGGATGAAAAAACTGGGCTTGCCTGCCGACTCCATCCCTGTAGCCCTCTGTACCTCCAGCCAGCGTTCTTACTTCACCTATCCATTAACAATAATCACGCGTCATAACTCTCTTAAAACTTCTCTGTCTTATTCAGTTGGTTAGGGTGGCTCGAAACAGTTTCCACTACTTTCCAAGACTTAGAGCTTGATGGGTCATTAAAACCACTCTATATCGGTTGATAGCAAAATCATGGTATCAAAAAAACTGCCCAATCATTGGTGAACAAGTTACTTACTGTCAATTTTGTGGGACAATAGGTTACCATAGCGACAATATGACCTGTTAAAATCACCCTTAATTTTAGCTTTAAGCGCTTATAACTCGAAAAAGAACTCGGTGACCACCATTTTTATTATCGAATTGTAATCAGCATGATAAGATGCAACTTATTGCAAAGTTTAAAAAATTATACGGAGGGGGTTCAGAGCCACCTTCAATTTTCGAAAAAATTTCTTTCATGATCAAAATTGACAGCAACTTGTTCACCAATGATTGGGCAGTTTTTTGATACCATGATTTTGATATCAACCGATATATAGTGGTTATAATGACCCATCAAACTCTAAGTCTTGCAAAGTTCTAGAAACTGTTTCGAGCCACCTTAAGACTCAGCAACCCAGTACCACAAGCTTTCCATGGAAACTTTTTCCGTAATCACGGTAGTGGAAAGTTTGTAATGTAACTCAGTAGGAAAAACTCTGGAAAATTCAGAAAAGAGATATGCGTTTTTTTCCAAACAGGGGTCTCCCTAACAGCTGGAGTGTAACTAAAGGATTTGAATCGTTAACTGAGATGGAACTCTGTTAAGTCCATACACTTACCAGTGGGAGTAACAATCCTTACAGCATGACTATCCTAAAAAGAAGTTAAAAGCAATGTGTTTCTTAGCTTCTGGTACAGCTCGAAAGCCACCACCATTGAATGCAATATTTTTGCAGTAACCATCCCGCCAAATTCTTTCGCGATGTTTTCTCAAGTTAGCAAGATGAGATACTTGTGATGACGCGGTTCAATTCAACAAGATGTTTAAATGGCGCAGGGTTTAGAGGTCGGTCAACGCGTTAACTCGGGATTTATTGTATCAGCTCTTTACGAACTGTTTTTAGGTCACAGGTGGTTAGATGTAACACAAGTTTTGGAGCATTTCAAAGAAATCAGAGCTAAATTTGAAATACAAAACCTCGCTTGTTGGGGTCTATCGTTAGTCGCCCTCGTTTTTCGAACTCAAACCGAGTTTCTTGTCACTCTTGTGAGCCTCTCAAAGTAACATTCAAAAACTCATTAATAATTCATAAGCACATGAGCCTATCAGAGACATCAAATTGATCACGTGCATGAACCTTTATACCTGGTAAAAATGAGAACGACTACCATGATCTTTATATAAAGATCACACGTAATCTTTATATAAAGATCTCCGTGTGATCTTTATATTAAGATCTCAATCAATTGTTCTCAATGCACGCGTTTTCTCGGGTTTTCGAAGCCGCAGAAGAATTCGCATGCACGTGTTTTCTCGGGTTTTTGAAACAATAGAAAAATTCGCAGGTAGGTGTTATCGCGGATTTTTGAAGCTATTTTTGAAGCTGTTCAAAACACTCGCAGCACGTGTTTTATCGGGTTTAAAAACACTCGGCTACGCCTCGTGTTTTTAAACCCGATAAAACACTGCTGCTCGTGTTTTAAACAGTACTTAAAAACGTTGAAAATGTCCACTGAATAAAATTTCAGTTAATATACTCACAAACTCAACAACATAAAGGATGTCATGATCCGTGTCAAAGTACAGTCCTTCAGGATAATTAAACCTGGCTTCTTTTCCTACACCGTCCTTGAATCCTTCTCGTCCACCACCAGCAAGTGTTTTTACTTGGCCTAAAAATATGAATACTAACGCTAATTACGTAACGCTTGCAGTTTCAGTTACCTATCAACAATGCATTTTCCGTACACCAGACTCGCACGAGTCCAAACGAACGCACATGAACGCACACGAATACAATCGAGAGCGAATAATCTAATTGTTTTAGTATAAATCTAGTAGCAGTTCAAAACTTGAATCTAAATCCTCTTCAAAGACACTGAGAACGTAACTCACTATCTACAATGTGAGAGCTCTAAGGTTTGTCTACATCAAACGGGTGCCCCCTCATGGTGATGATGACTACGGCTTAACTCTGTGCAATCGTCGTCTACAGGACATTGCCATATTAATTATTATTTTTTTGTAAAAAAATATCTCTTAGTCGGCGCGTCGGGTATGTTGTGGACGGGTGGTTCAGTGAGAGATGTATGTATGTCACACCAATTATATTGTATCTACTATTAAACACCAATCAAATTTCCTGTTGTAAAGGTAAATGGTATGTGAGAAGATTTGATCCCGATGCAGTTCAGAACGACCATATAAGAGGAGGAAGTATTCATATATTGGACTTACTTCTTTATTTTCTATGGGTTAGGCTAAGGATTTTAGCTATGAACTAGATGAGTCTTGAGTTAGTTAGTAGTTTGCAAATGTAACCAGATATTTTTATTTTTAGGTACAAAAATAACTTGATACTTTTGTTTTTCACAAAGAGTAAATTCAATTAGAGGTCACGAATCGTCGCTTCTAGTTCTTAGGACATGTTTTAGAGGAGAGGAGACTTTAAATTTGAGACAGTTTTAACGTTTACAATAGTAAGTGTAGGTAAGGATTGTTTTGTTCTTGTTGCTTGCAAATGTAACGAGATATTTTTATTTTTAGTTACAAAGGGTAATTTGACACTAGTTTTTCACAACTGAGGGGGTAAATTCAATTAGATCTTACAAGTTGTCGGCTATTGTTTCTAGGATATTAAACAAAAAAGAAGCTTTCATTTCTAAACTGTTTTTGCGTCTCTGCAGTAGCAGTTTATAGTTTTATTTGATGACATTCAGAAAACACGAAATAGCCGCAACAAGAGAGGTTTTTTCTTCCTCTTTCTTTCTATTTTCGGTGAAGTAGTGTTGTTGTGTAAAAAGGGTAAACTTACGACTCGTATAAAATGCGAAAAGTTCTCTTAACTTGAATATTTTTGAGCAAAACTTCCTCTTGGGGGTTGAAAGGGCTATGAGATCGGTGAGTGGCTGGGAGTTGTGCACGCGCGCGTGTCACACCAATCACAGTGTGGATTATATCAAAGAACGATTCAAATTGCCTGTTAGAAATAAGATGGTATCTACATTATTCTGGATTCGCGTCAGATCACTGTAGTTTGTTCAGTCAAACATTTTATGGCTTACTAATTAGTTATCTTGCCATGTACATCATAAATTCCCAGTTTCTTTATTGTTGTACATCACAACAAAAAGACTTGTCAAATTAACCAAATCATTACTCTAAACAGCTCCATGAATGCTCCTATCTCCGAGACTTCATAAAAAAAAACTCTTGCACGCCTTGCGTGCCTATGTTCAAAGCTGTAAACGGTATGTTACCGGGATGTATTTGTGACTTGTTCGTTGTACGCAATAATGTGAAGTGCTTGAGAGGCACCAACAAGCTCGTAGTCCCACGTAAGAAAAGTACAAACTTTGGCTTAAAACTATATACAACTTTTATTGGTGCCAAAGTGTGGAATTCCTTACCGGATGAATTACGTTCAATGACAGTTCTCAACGAATTTAGAAATGCTGTAAAAGAGCTACATTTGTAGTGTACAGTTTCCTATGATTCAGTATAATAATTTTAAGATTTACGACTGTATATTATTTATTTATTGATATAGTTAGAATGTTAGTCATTAATTGATCTTGTTTTTTTTATCTTTTTTTTACATCTTCATACTTTTGTCGGCATGTCTTCATATTTTTGTCGGCATATTAGCATGACTGTATTGCTAGGGGCCTAATCAGCCTCATCAACCAGAGTTGAAATAAAGTTACTTACTTTACTACAACAGAATAGATAGTGAGTAGCGTAGCCAAGCAGAGTATGGCGTTCGTGATAGAACGCCAGTAGATTTATACTAAAACGATATATATCAGCTTACCACTATTTACATCCACCGTCCGTATAACATGGTTATACTGCAATAGTAAAAACAATGATTGATGAAGATTTAGCAATGTGAATGTGAAAATTTTTGTAATTAAATAGAATGATCAGGAATTTGCAGTGTAATAGTCGTCCACTGTTTGCAGATCCTATGGGAATTTAAAAGTGCTGTTTTGGTGAAGGGAGGAAAACCGAAGAATCCAGAGAAAACACTTGGAGCAAGGCGAGAACCAACAGCAAACTCAACTCACTGAAAGACGCCAGGTCTAGGATTCGAACCCAGGCCACATTGGTGGGAGGCGAACGCTCTCATTACTGCGCCATCCCTGCTCCCCGAAGAAAAAGAAGAAATTTTGTAATTTTTGTTAAATTTTGTAATTATTGTAATTAAGTTATCTTACATCTATTTGTACCCAGTGAAGGCTGTTAGATCTTATACAACTGAGAAAGAGGAGGAAACTGAAACATGACAAGGAACTTGCGAAGATCAAAGATGGAAAAATGACAAGAACGGCTGAATTAACATTGGGGATATTTCCCTCAGTCCACTCATCGTTGTATGCCTTCCTCATGTTTCAACAAGAGCCATTGCTAAAACATTATGTCAAAAAGTGGTAAAATAAAAAGGTTCTTAGTGCCCGTACATACATGATCAGCCACATATAATATCCCAGAATACACGTCGAGTGAGTTCCCTGTTGGATGGTAAAACTTAGCCTCTCTTCCGATACCATCCACAAGTCCCTGGCTACCACCCGCCAGTGTTGTCACTTTGCCTGTTGGAGTAAATGATCGTTATGTTAGGTTAGCTAAGATGAAAACCCGATGCTGAGTCTAAAGGAAAGCGAAAGGAGAGACATACAAAGTTGAAACGAACGAACGAGCAAACGTTTACATTGTTTTATCGGTTGAAAATAAAGACAAAGCTCACACATAATTCTATCAACCTACCGTCAGACAACGAAATAATCCTTATTGCATGATTGTCCTGTGTAAAATAGGCATCGTATTTAATGAAACAACAAAACATAACGCATTACTTGATTTCCTTTTCTACCGTACTGTGTCTGTTATACGATACTTTTTTAACAATTTGTTCACACTTCATTTAAAGCCTAAGAAGTAAAACTGTGTTGAAAAAGAGAGAAACATCATCAGAAAGTGTATTGGCTCACTGAAATTTGCGATTTTCTATTCTGAAACAAGTGATGCACACTTACAATGTTTTTCCTTTAAAATACTCATATCTCAAAGGAGCAGTAACGAGCTCAGGTAGATAAGTACCCCGTGAAACATGTGAAATGTGTTCCGATCATATTATCTAATTTCATGAGTTTGTAGCCGCTTCCCGATGTAACTGACCGTGTCACTGAGAAACAACCTCCTTTTCATGTTGTCAATTTCCAGCTGTTGGGGATTGGTCATCTTAGCTTTGATTCCTACGTCATCATGGAATCCAGGCTCCCCGCTGCCGGCGAACGTGGTTACTTCAGCTGAAACATAAACTGAAAGTCCAGCTATTTTTGCGCAACAATTTTCTTATAACTTTTATCTCAACTATGCATCCAAATGTAACAACCAAAGGAAGTAGTAATTGAAGATGAGGGCACCTGTTTTAAGATCAAGTTTCCTTATTCGGTCGTTTCCCTGTACAATCAACAAAAGAAACAGCCATGTTAATCCCAACCTATAAATAATGGTTAAATATTAAAGCAAATCAAGAAAGCAGTGAGAGAGGCTGAAGAGTGAGCAAGTTAATCCTCCATAAGGGCCTTATTCCCAAGGTCATTCGTCTGAAGCGGCTATTTTAGGTCACCAATGGTTTTGGGAATCCAAGCAATCCTCTGACGCAGGTTTTGCTCGCGTGGACTGCTCGAGCGGCTTTGCACTCATTTGTCATCCTCCACGAAACATCCACGCAACGCGGACAAACTGGGTACCACGTCTTAAAATATCTTGAGTGATTCCTTTAGTAATAAGGCCTGAGCCTCCTGACGCCACACAGAGTATTAAAGACACGACATTCAAAGCACGAAATTAACTATAAACACTGTTATTGTACACAAGGTGTACTGAACTTACACTGTCTGCCACATATAAAACTTTTTCAACTTGATCAATGGCCATTCCTGTAAGCAAGAAACACAAATTAGTACAAACACATTGAAAACTCCCTCTCTACGCCATTGTTCGTTTACTTTTGGAGAACTTTTAGAGTTCTTACGAGATAATTTGGTTTTATCAACTGAGTTGATAATGTGAATTGGCAACCGTAAAGAGATTGCGGTGGCCAATTCACATTATGGGCAACCCAGTTGATAAAACCAAATTATCTTGTAATACTCCCCACCGACGCAGCACCACAGTTTCTTTAGAAACTTACCCCTTTTAGAGTTCTTGTTTAATAGTAATAATAATAAAATATTTATATAGCGTCTGTATATTGTTCCCTTTTGATAACTACTTTGCAATAATCAATCGCAACCTTTAGTACCATTTTGTATACTAAAGACAACTCCTTCTTCGAAAATGTTCCCATCTAGTTGGAAACAGTTTAAATTTTCCCGAGTTCATCTAATGTGGACATTTCAGTTTGATCTACATGGATTGACGAAAAAAAATGGCGGCAAAAGTTCTGCGCGCGCTCAAAATTTTGACAGGGTTGAATAAAACTCGCGAAGCAAAGCGAGTTAGACAATTCTTCCGAAATATTCCTCGCAAACAACCTCCTTATTCAATTATTCTGGAAAATTGTGACAAAAGATAACGGCTTACGGTAAGGTCCAAAGAAATAGCGTTGCTGAAAACTGTGCAAGACATAGGAGGCAAGCGGTTGTTTACGGCTCCGCGGCTCAGTGTCATCATCAAGAAAACACTTGTGTTGAAACGAAACTCAGAATCGATGAAGTTGGCTGAAGTATAAAACGACCAGACCCAAATGTAAGGTAACAAACTTTACTAAAGCGCTTAGCTTGATCTTATGCGAAAGTTTGTGTTCACTTTCTTGAAGGATGATTGTCACTACTTAGAAAGAACTCTTTGCTACTTTCCTTATCCGTTTTAGTCCGATCCCTGTGTCGCTTTGACAGTCGAGTCGTTCAAACCATTTTTGGCACGAATTTCACCGTCGGCGCTTCTTTTCCATCATTTTTAAACGAGTAAACAAAATTGAATGTCGGCTACTTTGTTCACCTGACGTGTGATGAAACTTTGCATTCTCTCCTACTCCGTCTTTGTATCCTTGAGCACTTCCTGCAAGAGTCGTCACTCGACCTATTCAAGTAAAGTGAATGAATCCCACACGTGACATAAATACTCAGTTGTTTTCAAAAGAAGAGAGATCGGTACCTCTCAGTCTAATCTGCTTAGCTGGAGGTTTAGTCTGATATGGTCATATTATACCCCGACCAACTAAACTGCCAGTTACTCAAAAAGATAAGCTCACCAGTGTTGACATCGATTTTCCTTATACGGTCATTACTGTGGACGGTCTCTGGGCAGCCCTGTAAAGTGAAAGCAGAGAAATATTATCTCTCGCTATCTTTACTTTTAGTGAGAAGAAATTGAAATAGTTCGCTTGGTGATCAACAAACAGCTCAAGAGGGAATGAATTTTGTCACTTGACATCTATTATCGCTGCTATCGGACATCACCCAAGATGAAAAACTTCAAATAACGTGTAATGTTTACTCTCTCCTACAAAATTCTGTGAAACAAATCAAACATTCTCGCCAACTACAGAATTGTAGGTGTTTAATATTGAACATAGGATAGATACCTGTGTAGATAGAAACTTGAATGTACACTATCGCAAATAATACACAAAAGGAAACCACTGAAGAAAGCCTTTTTGTCGCACATACAGCGCAATAGTCAACAATCCCCTGTACACTTACACAGTCAGCCACGTAAAGCACATTGTCTTCGGAGTCAAACTCGATACCCCAGGGGTAGTTAAACCTGGCGTCAGTTCCTGTGCCATCCATCGCAGTAGTTTTGGAATCCACGCAGTCTCTGTGGCCCCCAACGTGAGCTTTTCCACCACCGGCTACTGTTTTTACAACACCTGTGGGGACGGGAGAGGTAAAGGAAAATCTGTCAGTTGAGTTTTACCTTTAGTTATGGAAGTATTGACGCCCAAAAATATATTTATATTATATATATTATATTCTCATACAGATATTACAGCTCTTACCCGTTTGCCAGTACCAAGACACTCTCTAAGCCTGTGGGTACAACTAATAAACAATTAGCAAAATATCGTGATTTGACAGTGGCGAGCAGATCGATTATTTGCCGATGCCAAAGGCTGAGGCAAATAATTGATCTGCGAGACACTGACAAATCACGATATTTTTGCGATAACCGGGTTCAATAATTGTTTTATCATTCGATTACCAGTCTTGTTTTCATATTTATATCGTTCTCTGACAGCTCATCGAACCGATCTGCCATTTTTCACACAAGAGCGTGGTTTAAATTACGCATGAGCAGAACATTATTTGCACCAAAACACATATAGACGGTACTACGCATGAGCAGACCATTATTTGTAGGCAGTTATTTGCAGGTCACGTGGTGGGATCTCGGCCAATGAAAAGGAAGGAAAAATGCATCGAATGATAACGTTTTAATATTTAGAAACTTCCTGGGTAATTGGAAAAATTCTCCATATTTAGACAGGGACTGGGGGCTTTAGTCTTCCCTCGTGATGATATAAACCAAAAAAAACGTAACATTTTTAACGCCTGTCACGTGACATGACATGATTTGCCCACTGAGTGTGGTGTAAAGCAGGAGGTGTTGTCGTCAATACCGTGATAAAACACTACCTCAAAAGGCTGTGGCTATAACAACCATTTTGAGTAAAACCTTCAAAATTTATTTTCGCTTCACGAGTACAATCGCACACCATTGATCGTTTTTACCATATTTTAACAACCTTTTTGGTCGCTTTTAGGGTACCACTCCACCTTAAGCTCACCCCTCCCCTCCTGCGCTTACAAACATTGACGTCATTTTCGATCACGTGCGCAAAAATTCACCCAAGCGTGTGGTTTTAAGCAAAGAAATATTTCCTTGTGGTTTCCAACACGATTTTCGGAATGTGTCAGTATTCGAATCTCCTTCAAACAGTGAAGCATTCTTATATTATTCCAGGTAAAACATCAGAATCCGCTAAGGTGTTTCATAAGACAGCTCATAAGAAGGAACAGCAGATTCCATTTTCGATCGTATCATAAACGTGCCGTAATATAAACAGTCCACGATACCGTCGTTTGAAACTTTAATTTTTTAGTTAATGAAAAACATAATCGATGTGACTGGAAAAAATACATCAAAATTAGTGTTTTGGCAAAGTTTCAGAATGAAATCTTGAATAAAAGTGAAGCAAAAGTCGATTTAAGAACACTCGATCTCCATATATTTCCCTATTGTCGTCGCTTAACCCGCATGAATATCGTGTTACAGTGCTCGTGCCGTCCCATGAGGAACAGGCTGTTGTGTTACTCTTGAGTGACTCTTGTTCGCTGTTTTCAAAACTAAATAAATCTCTGAGAAAAGAACGCTTCATAGAAAGCCGGGCCTCAAATGACAGCTCAAAAAATGCGTTGAATAAAAAAGTGCAATATCTATTTTGTGTAAACGAAAGCCGATAACGGTGGAACCGCGTTTACAAACTGAAAGTGATTTCCATAGTGAGGAGTGTTGACGATACGTAAAACCTGGTTACACAATTAGCACAGATGTTTCACTTTAATTGTAAACTCGTTCGTAACATCGTTTTTTGAGCTGGTTAAAATAAGATTGTTCAAATGCTACTAAACATGCTGAAGCGAGATGCAAACTTCTGCTGCATTGTAATATTCGTAAGAAAGGATTAAAAGCTCGTTCAGGCACAAAATTTGTGAGATTACCTGTAGTCATAACACATTTTTTACCTTTACCTGGTTCTTGTGCTAAAACTCTGGTGTGAAGAAGAACTATCACCGTCACTAGCTGTGTTGAAAACGCCATCCTTCTTACGAGTGACTTGTATATTGTGTGACTATGTATTGTGTGACTGTGTTGTCATCCAAAAGAACAAAGTAACACCTATGGGTAACGTTTGTCAATGAGAGTTTGTTAATTAGATCATGTTAGGTTTGAATGCTCGTTTTAAAATGGGCAAGGGTAAAGCTAATATGACTTCATAAGCAATACAATCTATGTTTTTGTTTCTGCAGCCCTATTCTTTTCTAAGAGTGGACTGATTGCACTTTCTTTTAGATTGCCGTTTTTGGCACAGGAATTTTACCATGACACGTCTCGGGTCACTGATTAGTAGCCTGACGATCAAGTTAGCCGTGCATTTCGTTTTATGTTAGTAGTCAGAGTGTGGTGGCAGATCGACGCTATAAGTGGGCTTACTGTTTGTTAGCTAGTCAAAAACCAGAATTTTTTAATTTAATTCGTCCCTGGTTGCGCACAGCGGCTTATCAAACGATCGAGCGATTGTGAGCAGAGGTTTCTCTTTCGTCTCTCACCGATCAGAAAGAGAATGGATATCTGTCTCGCAGAAAAATTCAAGCGAGAGCAAGAAAATCGACCAAGCAGGGGGGAGCTCCCCCGCTACCCCGTGCTTCGTCAGTTTTTTTGCTCTCGCTGCAATTTGCGCGCGGCCAGAATGCAGCAAAAGCTCTTCGTACAGGACAGGAACGGCTGCTATTGATCCAGACTATCACAATGTATTTGATATGAGATGTAGGACATTACTGGATTTCATGTGTCAAAGATTGGATTGAACCATGCCATTCAGTTAGCTGACTATCAAGATTCTGACATTTCGAGCTTTAGCCGGTGCCAAAACATCATTAGAACTCAGGCAGGAATGAAAACAATTCGCTGCCGTCGCTTCTTAGCATAACAACTGTCTTTCTTGAATTATAATCAAGGCAGCAGTCTTTTATGGGCAAGAAGTCAAGCGAAACAAAACAGTGGCAAGTTGCTTGTGCTTGTTGGGCGCGAATAACTCGTTGTTTTCAGAAATTCCAGGTTGAAGAATCAAAAGACCGCCCAGCATGGAAGGCAACAATATCATAATTGATGCCCGGATGGTAAGTACCACTTTTATTTCTTTTGGTTTTTTAGACTGAAATATAGGTGAGTCCTCGATGGAACAAGTCGTCTTGTATTACCTGTTGACAATGTCGAATTTAATCATAACACTTGTAGTCTGAAGGTAAGTTGAGCGTTTTCTCTCCGAAAGCGAAGAAATCTGACGGTCCGGTCTCTTGTGATGCCGTGTGACCTGTTTTTACGTTTCATGAAATGAGTTGATTTGATCCTTTGAGACATAAAGCTAACGATGCACGACTGCTCGTGAAATAACTAAAGTTTGTCTCTCGTTCCGATAAGAAACTGATGTATATATGCAGGCAACATCGAAGCACTGACTTATATAACGCGTCACTGGCACCGAAAGTGAAGAATGATCATCGCAGTGTATTTTCCAATTTAAGCAATTGGAAAGATGAAGCCCTGATTTTTTTCAGGCTTCTTCTTTCCAATTGCTTAAATTGGAAAATACACTGCGATGATCATTCTTTACTTTCATCTACAACCGCAGTTCATATATGGATTATTTCGTATATACATTACATAACGCGTCACCATTGGTCAACCGTTGTCAACATAATAAATGGTTTGAACCAGGAGTATACGAACTAACGTTGCAAGCTTGTCAATAAACAAAAGACGTGATGTGCAGAGTAATACCACGGAAAGAAATAAGACTGACTGTACATAACATACAAAGGGATACTGAACACCTATTGTAGCAAATATGTTGAGTTAGTGTGACTTGGCAAAAAATCAGCTTGTTGATTGATGCAAAGGCCCACGCACACACCGCGACTTAGTGCTACAAGTCGATGTTTAAGAGTGTGTTTCAGGTCTGAAAGGAACGTAAGTTACGTCGTCCTTGATTCCTTCACTTCAGTTGTTATAACCGATGTGGAGACTTCGGATAAAGGTGTACAGTGTAGATGGTAGATAATGTTATTCCAGTTTTCTTGTTCTTGTCAAAATTGGCTCAGTTTGGGTGCCTAAATTTGATGGCCGAATTTCAAATTTTACGTTATATTTGACTGATATAGTCTTTGGGTTGAGGTACGTACTTCTTTCTTCTGTTTTGATCGAAACTTTGAGACCACTGGTTGACTCGCTTACCGCGCTCCCAAAAAGCAAATGTTGGAATTTTTGCTGAAAATCGAAAAATGCTCGGCGCACTTTCTCTTCGTGATCGTAAACTTCTAGTATACCTCGTACAAACAATGTACCTAAACTTTTGTCAAATACAAAATAAAAAATTTCAAATACAAATAGAAAATTTCTATAAAGCCGCAAAAAAGGAGATCAGTTAATTGTGAAGTTGTACTCTCAATTCTCTCTTTAATCTCTCAACGTTGCATAAAATGTTAATTTCAGAACATTTTCTTTAAGATCTAGTGAAACATCGTTGCTGAAAATAAGACTGTTTAAGGTAATTTGTGCTAATTTATGTATCGAAAGAGTTAACTCAACTTTTACGCGATTTGTCAACAGTGACCTACCTTCACTACCCTGCAGGGAGGAAAAGGTCTTACATTATAGCGCATTTTCAGTTTATTTTTGTGTCTCTTCCAGATGACCTTACGATCGTTAGCTTTTCAGGCCGCCACGGCCACAAACAAGCGCAGTGGACTGAGTTTACTCCATGCTGCGTGCATCGAAGGCGACTTAGAAACTGTACAAATAATCATGAGGTACAGTCCTGGCAAATTAGATAACGCTATTGCTTTATCTATAAACACTGAAAACTCTGCGTCATCTCCAGGGAAGACTGCCTTGAACATCTGCGACTTGCATCAGACGGGGAATCACGCGAAGATTCACAAGATTCTAGACAATGTGTTCATGGAATTTCAGTCTAAATCTTTGACACTTATCGCAGCTAGACGAGGAAAGTGGGAACATCTTAAGAGGCTTCTTGATCTCGGTTCGGACCCAAACGATGTGTCGCGTGACGCTAATCAAGTCACGCCATTGATGCTAGCAGTAACGCGCAACACCGCCATTTTCGCTGAGCTTCTCCTTGAGAGGGGAGCCGACTTTAATGTGAAAGACAAATCTGAAATGAAAGCGCTTCATTATGCCGCCCTGAACGGCCAATCAAGAACTGTTCTGTTGTTAATAGAGGCTGGCTCTAGCGTGAGCGATGTTAGCAACAGAGGGATGACGCCATTACATTTTGCCGCCAAGAATGGTCACACTAAAACGGCCGCCATTCTCATTGAGCACGGTGCCGATGTTCATTCCAGATCGTCAAGCGGTTGTACACCGTTGATGCTGGCGACAGAGGAAGGACATTACGAGATTGTAGAGTTTCTTCTCGCTCAAGGCAGCAGTGTTCACACTACCGAGCAAATGGGTTTTACTGCACTTCATCTGGCAGCTGTCAAAGGTTACACTGACTTAGTCCGGCTTCTACTTCAGAAAGGAAGTAGTGTGGACGCAAGAGCCTCAGGTAAAACTCCTTTGTTTCTGTCTTCGTTTGCAAATCACCGAGAAACCACCGAGCTACTGCTTCGTTATGGCAGCAACGTCAATGCGTATGACATATTTGGGAGAACAGCTGTGCACTACGCCGCTCAAGAAGGACAAGTTGCCATGGTGAAGTTGTTAGTTGAAAAAGGCGCGAATGTACACGAAGGTGACCATCAAAATCAGACGCCATTGTTCATGTCAGTGATCTATAATCAAAAAGAGGCGGCCAGCCTGTTGCTGCGACAGGGTGCCCACGTTAATGCAAGTGATATCAGTCGTAAGACTCCGCTGCACTTTGCTGCACAGGAAGGTTATGTAGAAATCGCTGAGTTGTTAATTCAAAATGGCGGCGACCTGAATGCGGAGGAGATCACAGGAGATCAACCGCTGTCCCTTGCAGTTGCATACTGCAGTGATGACGTGGTAAAGCTTTTGTTAAGTCATGGCGCTGAGTTGAACTGTGCAAACGAAAGTCTTTTGACTCCTCTTCATATCGCAGCTCAGAATGGAAAAACAACTCTTGCAGAATTGTTATTGCAGCGACGTATTGACCACGAAGCTAAAGACTGCGATGGACAAACACCATTGCATATAGCTTGCTCATATGGAGATATCAAAATGGTGGAGCTGCTTGTGCGGTATGGATGTGACGTCAATGCTCGAGACGGCGCTAACCGCACGACACTTTGTTTAGTTGTAAGTGAAGGACATCTTGAAATTGCTTCTCTGTTGCTGAACCACGGCGCAGACGTGAACTTGGTCGACGGAGACGGCTACACAGCACTTCATAATGTGTATACCAATCTTCACTCGTTCCTTGGTGACGAGCGAACTAGCCTCGCCATAACCAAATTATTGTTTGAATTTGGAAGTAAAGTAAACCACACTGATCCGCGGGCACGAACAGAGCTGCATATGGCGGCTGAATGCTCTTCGGTCAAACTTGTAGAACAGCTTATTGAGTATGGCAGTAGTGTAAATGCTGTTGACTCGGAGGGATGCACTCCATTAATAAGAGCGATAAGGTTCTCCCGCAGACCCGAGCATATTGTCAAACTTTTAATTGAAAACAACGCTGATGTGTCGGTGAAGGATAAGCTCGGCCGCACCGCTCTGCATTATTCTGCGGGATTTAAAGGAAACCGTAAGACTTCTCAGACTCTGATTCAGAAAGGCATTCAAGTTCATGATGCGGACAACGACGGAAACACAGCTCTGCATCTCGCGGCTAACAACCGTAACACACACACTGCAGAGCTACTGATACAAAACGGCTGCGACATAAATGCTTGCAACAAACGCGATGAAAGTGTTTTGCACAAAGCCATAACCGCCAAGTGCGAGTGTACGCATGGCTGCAGAAAATGCGTGTGGAAATACCATACAGTGGCGCTATTAGTCGAGAAGGGGTGTGACGTCAGAAAAACTGACGTGGATGGTAACAGCGCGCTTCACTTGATGGCGCAGTGCATCACGGATCCCACAACTGTAAGACTGTTGATTAGAAACAGAGCTAATGTTGGCGCAAGGAACAATCAAGGCAGCACTCCATTGCATCTCATGTCTGCAGTTAAGTGCGAGCGTTCAAGAGCAAAGTAAGCTACTCTTTTTACTGGGAAATCAAGCTATAGAAAAGTTAAGTTTATACGTTTTATGATATGAACGTCATAAAATGTTTTTCCAAGGACAGATAGTCATTATGATTATCTATTTGTTCATTGCATTTTTCATCTCTCCAATCGCAAATATTCTCTTTTGAACAAACTTTTTATCAAACTGTACGAGGTGATCTGTGTGTTTACTAATCCTCAAGATTGTTATTAACACAGCTTGTATGTATTTGGATCTCACGTGAGCCCTCATTGGTTGCTTCTTAAGCTCGTGATATTGATTTAACTAACACAATCTTCGTTTACTTCTTAATTATTTGTACTTTTGGCCGCTATCTCGATGAATTGGGCTGTGGGATAGTAAAACGAACTGTTCTCATCGTGTATCGTTTAATCTACATCGTTATATTACTTCAGGTACACCAGGTCACGTTGGACGTGTGATGCTGTGGAACTGTTTATCAGACACGGATGTGATATCCACGCTGTTGATAATGAAGGCAACACCCCCCTACACCGAACAGCCGAGTCAGACCGAGACGACATTGCAAGTATCCTGTTGGACCGTGGAGCCGAGATTGAAGCCCTGGACTGGCAAGCAAGCACCCCATTGCATGTTGCCGGGGCGTGTAACTCAGTAAGAATCGCAGCACTCTTGGTGAAACGTGGCGCTAACACCAGAGCATTGGATAGCCAGGAAAGGACACCTCTGGAGATAGCTTACAAGTGTGGCAATCGTGAAATAGTCGATCTCATGGAGGAACACACGCTGCAGAACATCGGAGGTTTATGTGATTGAGATTTTCATTTCCTCGCATTTGAATGATTTCCAAACTGACTAAACACGTTTCCAGATTGAAATACGAATACTTCAAGGATTTGTTCTAGACTCATAATTTTGAACAGGAAGTAATTCAATGATAGGAAGCTTAAGCTGGGACGAGATGGATAGCAAAGCAGGAAAAAAGTATAGAACACACATGAACTGAATGATCTATCCTTTCATTTACTTAAGAAATAGAAAACATGTCCCGTGTTTCTATCGAGTTTTAGTATAAATCTACTAGCGTTCTATCACGAATGCTGTTCTCTGATTGGCTACGCTACTCACGTTCTATTCTGTGATAGATAGTGAGTAGCGTAGCAGTGTGCCCTTGCTAACAAAATGGCGGCCGCTTCTTCACGTTTTCGAAGTGTCCGTGAAGAAGATTTAGACAGTTTACTTGTCGAGGCTGTTCCAGAAAAGACAAAAGTCGCAACGAAATATGGAATGAAGATCTTTCACGGTAAGAACAGGAGTCGAAAAACGATTTAGTGAATTTATTGCTCATTGAAACATTTAAAAGTACAAAATTAAATTTTCAAAAGTTGCATTTCAATTGACACATTTGTTGTAAACAAATTTTAGATTGGTTCGCAAGCCAACAGAAATTCACTCTCCCTATTCAAGAACAGTCAAAAGAAGAGCTTAACAGATGCTTGCAGGTTTTTTATGCCTCTGTGCGGCAAAAAAATGGAAGTGAATTCAAAGTTTCTTCGTTGCGAGCGATACGCGGTGCTATTGACCGGTATTTGAAGCAGCCGCCTAACAACAAGCCCTGGTCAATTATCGGAGATTCTGAATTTGCAAAAGCCAACCAAACGCTAAATGCTATTTGCAAAAACATGATGAAAGAAGGCAAAGTAGGCCCTGTGGTTCATAAACATCCAATAACCAGCGAACAAATGCAAGAGTTGTTCAGAAGTGGTCAACTTGGCGACTCCGACACAAAAGATCCCTCCCAACTACTGCGAACGGCCTGGTTTTACTTAACCCTTTACTTTGGAAAACGAGGGCGGGAAAATCAAAGAAAACTCACCAAAGAAATGCTGGTTCTGCAAACTACTCCCCAAGGAAGACGGTACTATGAGCTTCGAAGGGATGCTCTACTTTCCACCAAAAACCTCCAAGGCGGGCTTAACGATCCTACAGACGAATCCGATGGAAAGATGTTTGAAGTAATAAATTCCAGCCGCTGCCCCGTCAAAACAATTGAAAATTTCCTCAAGCATCTTAATCCCAAACTGGATTGCCTGTTCCAACGACCAAGGGAACTGTCAGCAAAATTCAACCCTGAGAAAGAAAGCGTCTGGTATTGTAATTCACCAGTTGGAGAATCAACACTCGCCAAATTATATGATGAAAACGATGAGTACGGCAGCTGGAATCAGTCCACATCTAACAAATCACTGTGTGAGAGCCACAGCTGTGACGGTTTTATCTGATCGTAATGTGGAGGCAAGACACATTAAGGCAGTCACGGGCCACAAGTCAGACAATGCCATTGAATCCTACAGCGCTAGAGCATCTTTCCCCCAGAAGGAAAACATGTCGAACATATTGAGCAGATTCGTATCGGGAGAAGAATCATCACTCCAACCGCCAGCTATGCAGAATCATTCCGATGTTCAGATTCAAATGCAGAACGAGAATTATCCATCCAGCTCTTCTACTGCCGTCACATCACAAGTTTATCAGCAGTCAAACAACCATCTTCCACAGTCATTTACCTTCCACGGTTGCACGGTCTCCATCGTGAACAACAACAACAACAACAACTTCTTTCGTTAAACTGTCTCTCAAGGCTTTGCTTAACGTTTTCACTTGATATTTTCTTGTCATTGACGTTTTCTTAATTTAGAAGCCTAGCTTCCAATGGCATTTTGCATCTTTTGATCGTTGATTTTGTAATCAAACTCGGCTCACCGGCTTTGCTCATCTTAAAGTTGAATGAAATGTGAAGGTGCGCGCACACAGAAACCAACAAAATGCGATATATTTGTCAATTATCCTCGGGTGGTGTGACTTGTTTTTATCATTGTCAATAAAAACATGAACTGTCTTGTTTTTTAAATTTTGAACGACTAGTAGATTTATACTAAAACAATTAGATTATTCGCTCGAGATTTCTATCGCGTGATAGTTGACTCGGGCTGCGCCCTCGTCAACTATCACGCGATAGAAATCTCGAGCTCATAATCTAATTGTTAAATAGAAACACGAGTGAAAGTTTGGAAGAACGAGAAATGCTGTGGGAACACGAGCCGCAGGCGAGTGTTTCCACAGCTTTTTCGAGTTCTCCCAAACTTTCACGAGTGTTTCTATAACTCGATAGGAACACGGAGAACATGTTTTCTATTTCTTTTAGAAAATACCGCGACGAAGAAAAAGAAAAACAACTTGTTTACTTCGATCATCAAAATGTAAATTCTCTTTGTTCGCGCCATCATTACGTCAACAGCTCGTGCTAGTTCTGTGTTTCTACCGAGTTATAGAAACACGGTTTTAAACCAATCAGCGTGCGTATTTGCTTTGGGTTATTTTCTAAATACCAAATATGGTATACATACTGACCTCGAGCCTCCTTCATAACGACACCAACGTCAGCTAAGAACTTACGTCAGCATCCTTAGATGCGGAAATTTCGAAGAGACAATCGACGGACTGTGCATGTAAACCATACAAACACAAAATTGCACTCAACGAAGGTCTATTTTTTGGCCCAGTCTAAAATTCAATTTTTTTGTATGCAACTCTTACCGATGCAAAAGGGGCAGATAAAACATTGCAGATTTAGCATGGAAATCTGCTCAGTTACGGGACACTTAGGTAGCTGAAAAAGACACTTCCTACAAATTCAATTGTGTTCCTGATATAATGTTCTCCATATTTACTTAAGGTATCATAGCTGCTTTTGTGTTTCTCTTGGAGTCTTCTGTTATAACTTGGTTATGGCTTTAGTCTATTTTAGAATTTGGAGAACAGTCCTCAGAAAACTGACGTCAAATTATGAGACTGAACAGTTTGAAATTGTGCTGAAGTGGATGAGTTACATAGCAAAGTAGCCATCCTCAATCAACTGCACCAGTTACTTTTTCTTCACGAGCAATGAAACCAAATGCCGCGGTAGAATGGCTAAACTTGAACAAAAGCACAAGTTGAAAATAATGGGCGCTCATTTTATTTGTCTCTTCCTCATTAACGATATGTCAAAGAAACTTAAAGCTCTAGAAATAAGTACAAATTTTCTAATCACAGGTACTAGAGACCTGATGTATCCAAATAAGTCATAAATCAAGCTGGAGTCTAGAAAAATCTCTAATAACCTTTCGTACGTTACACTGACCGCTCGCAGTTAGCCTCCCGTCCCGACATTCTCCAAATGTGTCGTCACGCAATCTCTTCCCTCTCCGACAAACGGTAGAGAGGAAAGATTGCATGAGCGTGGAATGCGAACCTCCAACAGTCCGAATATATCGTCCTGGTCCATCAAGCAAGTTAACAAGCAGCCAGGAGTAGATACAACAGTTAGCCCTTCTTTTCTATCGGCGTTGAGCATGCGTGTGCCTTCCATCAGATCACCAAAGGTACAGCTGTAATCGTCCTGTTGTATTTAGGGACAAAACTGCCCAGTCCCCCGCCATAATTCGGACGACAATCGACGTTTTCGAAGAAGCGATACTCATCGTATGGAGCTTGTTTACTCTGCATGTCTTTAGCAACCTAAAATAAAAAGTAAAATTTACCTTTAACTCCAGCGATACACTGAAAGCTACTAATAAGATAACTGTTTATCCATACGGTCTAGGACGTTGTACGAGTGAGCGTACGAACGAACGAGTCAACGAACTGGCGAACGAACGAGCGAAAGCATAAAATGAATGGACGTACGCTTTCTAAGAAGTCTCCTTTGCAGCCGTTCATCACCGGGGAGAAGCGTTGCGTGACGATCCTAAGAACGGGCGCGAGGAAGACTAACGCTTTCTCTCCTTGTGAAGAAATTAAAAAAATAACTAAGCACTGACCTCCTCAGCTTTTTCAAAAACTCTGATGAGATTTTCGCCAACAACTTTTTTCACTTCATCCTCAGTATAATTTCTTCTGAGGAGCTCAGCTACTAGATCAGGAAACGTCGCGACATCTTCCAGCCCTTCTGGTAAACTAAAATGTAAGATCACGAATATAAATCAACAATCTTAATAGAATGATTGTAATGATTCTCGTTTCATAATCACAAAGAACATTAATTCCATCCATAGTAGGTTGTGTGCGAACATATTGTGATGTATTCAAAATCCTCTCTGAATAACATTCTGGATAAAAGCCATTAAATGCGTTTTAATGCTTTAGCAAATCCTTTGTCTATTCCAGACTATTCAGAAATCCTATTGATGAAGAACAATCATCGTCATCATCATAACAGAATCACAATTCCTTACGAAGAAGTCTTTCTGTGAGCTGTAAAAACAGTAACTTACAGAGTTAATTACAAATATCACATGAGATATGCCACTGAGGAACACAAAGTTATCAGCCGAAGCCGAAGGCTGAGGCTGATAACCCTTACCGAGACCTTGATTATTCTGGATATCACAAAAACCGAATCTAATAATTGTTTTATTATACATTGAACGAACGCAAAAACTTGGAAGTCATGTTTCTGCTTCTTCACTGACGGCAAGCAACACGAATCGCGCGAAGTTGACATGATTACCCTTGGAAATCATGCATTGCGCGCGCAACCTACAGATTATTCACTAATCTGTAGGTACAGATTAGTGAATAATCTGTAGGTTGCGTACCCTGGGTACCAGAGGTTTTTCTTGCGCGGTTTCCGGTGTCGGTTATGTCTCTATTGTGACCCGCGCGAAAAACCTCTGGAGCAGAGCGCGATTTCTTTGAGAACGCCGAGCCAATGACAAGCCAGTTTAAATCAATCTAGTCCAGAATCTGGACTAGAAAGCTGATTGGCTCCTAATGACCTCCCAAGGGTCTTCTAATCTAAAAGACACGGTGATTGGCTTCTAAGAATAGAGGAAGCCCGTGAAATGTTTTTGTTTCTTGGTGTGGAGATGGCGGACTTTGAGCTCGGTGTTTTTTCGCGAGCTGAAAGATTTTAAGCGACCAAGATCTGGAACAAGCCATAGCAAAAGTTCTCGAAACGTTCGACGGTGTTGAAAACTTAAGTGCGGAGCAAAGGGATGGAATTGCAAATTTTATACGCCGCCACGATGTGTTGGCGGTATTACCAACGGGATTCGGGAAATCATTGTTATTTCAATTAATTCCTGGACTCTGTGTCGAACTACGTAATTTGGGCTACAGCTATTACCCAAAAAATCCAATTGTGATTGTCATTTGTCCACTAAATGCCCTAATCGAATGCCACATAAAGCAACTGGAGCATCGAGGAATTTCGTGCACTTGTTTATCTGGCGAAGATGCCGACCAAGATGGTGCTTTCGCTGGTCGATACTCTTTTATATTTGCAAACCCCGAGGCGCTTATTCTGAATGAAAAGTGGAGGAAGATGCTCCAGACCAAAAAAAAACTCTTTGGGATTGTTGCTGATGAAGCTCATGTGATTCCAAAATGATAGGTCGATATTGTTCATTTACCAGTTGTCCGGAAAGAATACGTAGCTAAAATGTTATCCACGTACAGTGTAAACACTGAGCCAAAAATTAGGTCATGCAATACGTTAAAATCCATGTCATCGGTTTGTCAAAACGCGGAAGATAATGCTTATGTTATGGTCGAGATTTGTTTCAGGTTTGGTAATTTTTTTCAAGCACTTTGATTTTATTTTCCTTTGTTTTTTCATTTCATTCACGTGCTTGTGCATGTGATCACCGTATGAAACCGTCGGTTTGATTGACAGATTAGAGACGAGGTCAAGGTCCATTCAGCACAGTAAATCAAAGCGCTCTGAGCCAGAGGTTTTTCTCGCGGCTTCGCCGCTCGTGTCTTCGGCCTTCGGCCGAACAAAGCTCATACAACGCGAGAAAAACCTCTGGTACCCAGGGTATAGGTTGCGCTGTTCCCCAGAATTAACAGTAGGCTTTTAGCCAATGAGAAGACAGATGGTAACTACAATGTATAATAATATATTATTATGATGTCTTACGTAGGAACACCGTCATAATCACTTCCAAGACCAACGTAATCTATTCCGGCAATTTTCTTAATGTGATCAATGTGATCTGCAATAAAACAATACTATTTCTACAATCATTGTTAACATTTGTGTTAATCCAACTGATCTTTCACATAGACAATCATGGACACGTGAAAGTACTTTGTAATCAGAGATACTCTTTAATAATCCAATATTTCTGGTAGCCTCCACAGCCCCAGGTGAGGAAAGATTACATGACAAACCCAAAGAGTATCTGTGGAGGAGGGAGTATACATTCCAGGTTATACATTTGACATTCACAGACATTCCCAGTCGATGGAAAGAAGTGTCAAGTGAGTGACAGGATGGAATGAAGAGGTACATGTAAGCACCAGTCTAAGTGTCTTTGCAGTACTACAGCTCAGTTTATAACAAGGAACCTTGAGAAAGGATATTAAAGTAGAACAGTTCTAGGGTTTGACATGTGAATCGCTAGAACATTGGACAGTAGAACAGATTGACAGTACTGGGTTTTTAAATCTTTGACCTGGTCCTTGTGTTTTCATTTCTTCGAATGCCCTTGAATCATACAAGATGTTGTATTATCACAGTACCACTTTCTTTTCAAAAACACAAATGGGCACTGGCAAATCGTTAAGACACTCTGAGGATAGGCTAGGAGAAGCCTGCCCTAGCCTAGAAACCCACCAAGGGTAGTAGAAGGGCTTTTAACAACCAAAGATTGCAACAGAGATAAGCTATCTGACTCCCCCATATTGCAGGAGTAAAAACAGACTCTGCATGCCTGCGTTTCAAATATAACAAAATATTTGCGACAAAACTTGTTTTGTTTAACCAAACAGCATTTGAACAAGGTTCCTTGGGAATGAATGCAACTGATAGCTGTTGGCTTAAAATTCAACCCAGCAGAAGTGCATGGTTTGTTACCAACCTGCCACATGGGATAAAGTTGCATTTTTGCTGTTGGTCTTGTTACAATAGATATATTTACTGTAGAAGTTTACCATAACAACTCCTCCATTTTCAGGCTGCAATAAACAAAACAGTCATATTTATTTAACCTGAGACGGAGCACATTTTCAAGTTAAGTGCTAAGGTATGCAGCTCTCGGGGGTGTATAAGCAAGTCCATAGCCAGGGGATACACAATGCGTATTTGCAACCCCCATAGGCCCCAAAGGTGCCTAATTTTTTTGGCCGTGAAGTTCTAGATGACTGTAATTATGAGGCAACAAAGGAAAAACTATTTTTATTTTTATCTTATTTTGGGGGGTCTTTTCTTTTAAGTGTTTGAGGTCTAAGGGTTCTTTGGGCAGTTAGAGGTCTTGGTTTTCAAGACACCCTGTACAAATAATATATAGTTTTAACCAAGCCTAAAAAGCGGAGCTCCTAATTGCAATAACTAACCATAAAAAAGAGGATTTGTTTTTCTTGGATCAGAAACTCAAAAAAATGATCAACTGTAAGCATGCAATTGCTTTGCAATTTTTCTAGTGAAAATTATACAAGCTGACAAGATGATTGTGCAGGGAATTAGTCAGTTCTAGAAAAGTCAACAACACGCCAGGAGTTCATCATTTACGCCAAACTTTTTCCTTTACACATACTCCGTCCTTCTCCCTAAGAGTAATAACTGGGCTTGAGCCTGCGATCCAATTGAGAAACCAGTCCCTGGTCAGCGGTTAACTTAAAAAAGGAGCTCTAAACTTGGGCCCGTGATATGGTCATGTGATACTGGTCAGTAGATAGCTTGTTTTGACAGCTGTCAATTAACCATAACATGGATGCCCAAAATCAAAGATGTAGCTATGGTATTAGTACTACTCTCTTATTTTACAAGGTATTGGCATATAGACGTACATACAGATTGATGGGTTACAAAATTTTCTAAGGTATGGGGCTCCACCCACATACCTTCGGCATGCAGGAGCTCTGTTATGATAAATACCACATGGAATTCTAAAAATACAACACAACATACCATTCGTTTAAGGATATAATCTGGAACATTGCGACCATGATTGCAGTGAATATCATAGGCTGATGAGTGGCTAAATATCACTAAAAATGATAACAAGGACATAAAGTGTTACTGAAGCAACCATGTCTGCATGTCCTACAGTGATAATAAATTGCTTCGTTCTCATTAACATTCAATCACAAATTAAAGGGTCAATAGGTCCTGATTGTGCCTGAAAGAAAGGCAACCCATATAATTACACTATCTACACCAACAACTGTCATTGCTAACATACCTGGGGCTTTAACAGTGTTAAGAGTAGCAGTCATCGTACCAAAAGATACATGAGACAAATCAACAAGCATTCCAAGCCGATTCATTTCAAGCACAACAAGCTGAAATACAAATCAGGGTCATTAATAAGAGATATAATAAGTAGACATACATACATGTAGGAAGGTAAAGATGACAGATTTAGGTCACACAAGAATTTTCACTAAGTGCAAAGTCACTGCTATGAATGATCTCCTCATGCAAACAACATCAAAACAATGTAACACCATGCCTGATACATACTGAGTAAAATATTTAAACCCCAGAGGCACTCCCCTATATCAATCAATAGTAAAATCCTAAAAAACGAGTTTTTGCAGCTTATGAATGAAATAGCCAGAACCTTGGGAGAACTAAGAGTGGTGGTATTATTTTTTTAGCGCAGATAAAATAAAAGGTGTTGCACAAGGTATCCAGAAACTGTTGCATACTTGATAGAAAAGAAGCAGGCCCGTAAGGAGGGGGGGTGCAATGGGTGCGCCCGCACCCCCCCGCAGACTGCTGAGGTCCACTTTTTTGTTAAAAAAATAAATAGTAAAAAAAAATAATAGTGTTGTTCTGTTTGTTCTGTTCTAATTCACTGATTGCGTAGTAAAAATTAAATAAATATACGAAAACAGATTCCATGTTTGATCAGTAGCCCGGGACGGAGTAGTTGATCTGGTTGCAAAGATGCACCCAAGTAGGCTTGAGCTTGGCACACTTCTGAAAGATCATGATGATCAGCAGCCAGCCGAGTGAACAATACGGATTTACAACTTTATTTCTATTTTTGTTATTTTTAAATAGTGACATTGGCATTGTTATTCTCTACATTGTAAAATACATACGTAAAGCATTCTCTTTGCCAAAAAAAATCAATTTTGAAGTTCAAAATTTGACAAATATCCACGTTTTTAGGTTCGCTTTTAGCGACCTATATTGCTATCATACTGACCTTCAAAACGCACGAAATGCAGTCTCAGACAACTTAATTTTCAAAATTTCCTGGGGGGGCATGCCCCCGGACCCCCCTAGTAAAGAGCGCCTCCGGCGCTCGTTGGTCCGTATAATCAACTGATCGCACCCACCCGTAAAAAATCCTAGCTATGGGCCTGAGAAGATCTGTAAAATGTTGTATTTTCATGTTACAATCTGATCATGGCTCTGTTGAATGCTATGCTGCAGGACTCTTTATGCACCCTTGTTAATTGAAGTACAATGCTCTTAGTGAGAATAAAAAAATCAATATGTAAAAATTGGAGTGGAAAGAGTTTAAATAATCCAGATATTTTTAGCAGTCATTAAAAGCCATTGCATGATAAATGTTTTCATAATTTTGCAAGCTCCCTTTTGTTTTTCTATTTGAACGAAAATATGTTCATTAGGAAGTTACAATGTGATAAAAGTGAATTTGGAAACATAATTTTGAGGGAAATGGCTTTGAAGCAGAAAATCACAAGCAATGCCAGTGTCATATTATTGTCCCATTGGCCTCATAGGTGATATTTCATAGTTTTACTTACTTTCCCAAAGTCTGTAAGTCCTTGGTGAATGTCTTTTGAGTTTTTGTCAGTCCATCCATCAGCCCTGTAGGGGAAAAAGTGAGAGACAAGACAATTGAAATAACAGTAAGACTCCAATACTGCACAATGGGGTAGAAACTACAAAGTACTGCAATTTTGCTTCACTTGATCTGCTCCTGGTTCATCTGTGTTACATCTCAGTATTTTTACAAGTTTTCCTAACCATTTCCTGGAACCATTAAAACACTCCTTAGGTTCAGTTCAGATTGAATGACAACAATAATTATTTTGATAATAGGAAATTGGAACATCCTGTAGAACACAATGTTGGTTTAAGGTGCAACATTCACGACCTATTTCCTGACAGTGACCAGGTTTAACATTTTATAAGAGGCTCACTCTAGAGAAGTCAGGGCAATGGCTATCAGGAGCCAACATTCCATCAAATAACTTTCAAACTATAGTTCACTGAAACTTAATTTTGCTTTTAGTGAAGAAAATTTTTTTAAGATTACCATGCAGTATTACAGGAGTGGGTAAGAGTCATATATCTGACTCCAAGTCTATAAAACATTCGCAGAGCAGCAAGGCTTGAGTCAATCATGTGTCCACCCTCCAGGCCTATCAAAGAGCCAATCTTTCCATTTTTCTTCGCGTCTTTTATGCCTTGGGCTGTTCTCACAAACACCAGGTCATCTGGATATTTCTCCACTAATCTGTGGATCACAGCAACTTGTTCCAGTCCTACTCTGACTGCATCTTTTAGCCGAATGCCACACGGACTCCATGCTGCCCAAAACTAAACATGTTCAAACAATTACAACAACAACAATAGCTTTATTCAAGTGTACTCTAGCCAAGGGTACAGACCCTCTACTATTTGAGGATTTTATTAAACCATACATGTAGTTTAACCTCTTTGAGCTATCATTCCTTTTTAAGTGTCCACTTTTCCTTAGTTACCATATTAGATATAACATGCAGTTCTCTCCTGCAATAAAGACAGCAACCTTCTTTCAACTTTATTACTTCCATCACTTTTATATTCAATATATTATTTTACGATAACTGCAGAAATTCTCGCGCGTTCATTGGCTAATTTTTATCGTCAATATGCGGACAGACACATGAATTTTGAAATTCGTGCGACGTGTCAGCGAGCGAGAGCGGGCAATTCGACCATTTGTTATCGTAAAAAACAAATTGACGTCAGTTTTTAATGAGTCTGTCCTGTTATTGACAATGAATTTCGTCATCACATTGTCAAAGTAGTCTGCGGATCCACTCGGCTATCGCCTCGTGGATCCACAGCTACTTTGACAATGTGATGACAAAATTTATGATCAATAACAGGACAGACGCATGAAAAACTGACGTCAATTTGTTAATTATGAATATTCTTACAAACAGGCTTTAAAACCAAAAATTGATGAGGAGTCTATAAATAAGCAGAAATGCTTGAGGTAATAGACCCCCGTCAACAGTCAATTCTTAAATGTTGTTAAATGCTTGCCTTACAATCAGTCAAAGATACCAATAATGGATACATAATAATTATTGTGGAAGCAACAAAGAGTGAAAAAAAAGTGCTCGTTGGAGAGTTATTTGCCACAACTGTCATTACCCTACTTTGATAGAATTTTTTCCTTTATACATTTTTTAAAAGAAAAAGATGATTCAGTATCTTTTGTCTCTTTGTCAAGATATCCATGGAGGTGGTTAAAAGTAAAAATTCTCAATAAAGGGAAAACTGGGATTCAAAAAAGTCACTTAAGTCAAGTTAAATTGGCAAAATAACCACACCAGGAGCAAACAACATACATATAGAATAAGGTAAGCCATTTTTATTGAGAATTTTCACTTCTAACCACCTCCATGGATATCTTGTAGAATATCCCATATATACTCTTATAATTAGATGCCATATTTTGTTGCTTGTGTGGTTCATAGAGAGAGCTTGGGCTGTCTGTGAAATCACTTGGCTCCTTAATCATGTAGAAAATAATTTCTTTCAAAACTAATTGTTTATTCACTTTCTCATTTTTCTCTGCATGTAATTCTGATTGAGAATCAAACCTATTTGATTTCTATTTAGTACCTGGCTTCCAACTCTTCCTGTCCTCAGCCGTGGTATGTCAGTATGCCACGACTTTTCATCAGTATCAAACGTGAGGTTTTCAAACCGGTTGTGGTACTTCATGCGGATCTGATACGGGATATCATTGTGCCTACAAAAAGAAAATGATCAATCTGTTTTAAAATCGTTCAAGATTTACATGTAAAATAAGCTTGTTTATAACTAGCCTGCAATGCAGGCGTATTTTGGCGAGCGAGGTCGCGAGCGAGCGCATTTTGATCAAGCGAGCACCATCTTGAATTCAAACTCGGAAGAGGCTTGGGGAGAGACGAAAATGCGTCCTCCCCACCCATTTTTCCCAAGCCAATATGGCGGCGAATTTACGATCGCGAGCTCCAAAACGCCTGCACTGCAGGCTAGTTTATAACCTCCTCTACATATATGAATGCGGAGGACTGGGAATGAATTTCTATTTTCTTCTCCCCCTCCCCCCACTCAGGTTAATTTTTCTATGATATCATCTACCCTTGCAAAGATTTTGGTTCAGAAAACCCTCTCCATTTGGAGAAGAAGCTCTGTTTTTCAGCGCCCCCAAGCCAGGGAAACGGCTCTGCGAACGAGGTTGTGGAGCAAGGTACCTCACTCTTGAGTCAAACAAAACGTAATTGTCTCATTTGTTCGCGTCACGCCACGTTCGTTTCAAGCGACGATTTTTCCTCGCGGTTTATTTATAGACTTTCAGAAAAGTCCTTCGTCTTGTTCATTTCAGCATAGTTAACAGCATTAACTATGATTTCAGTACCCGCCGGACGAAGGACTTTTCATACTTGATTGGCGCCAATTACGGGTCGCTGCGCTTTAACCAATCAGAGGTCTCCTGGACATTCCTTGGGGACCGAAATGTCAACTATGCTCAAAAATATGGGGTCGATTTGGGAAAGCCATTACAGAAGCTTCAAAGACCACGGGATATCTAATATTGCGTGACTACCAGAATAAAACATTTAAAGCATATCTGTCCGGAAGAGACGTGTTTGTTTCTGCGCCAACCGGAGCTGGGAAAAGTTTGACTTTCGAGCTAGCGCCGTATGCGTTTAATTGTTTGAATGGAGATCAAGCGAATAGCTACTCCATCGTCTTGATGTGGTTTCGCTTATTTCCCTGATGAAAGATCAGGTCTCTAACCTAAATTCCCATGGAATTCCAGCTTCCTATGTAGGAGACGACTGTTCTGAACAACAGTTACAGGACATTTTAGATTTTAAAGTTAAGGTGATATAAGCCTTTTTACGGACGTTGTCCCGCCTTTCTTGGCTTCATTGGACTTCCTCGATAATTCGAAGCTTTCTCTTACATCAAGAATCTTCCGAACTACGGTTTCGTTTTTGTCGGCACAAAATGTTTGTCAAAAGTGAACCTTCGCCACTGGATACCTCCTTTCCGGTGATCAACTCAAGATTTAAACACGCTTTGGTCTTTTTTCCCTCCCGATATCGTCAATTTTCGTTTAAAATCTTTGTTCCTAATCTCTTTAGTACAAAGTAAGTAAATTTGCTCTTTCGACCCAGGAGAAACGCATACACGTTCGATTGTTTTGGTCGGAGTGAAACCGATACTTTCCGCCATAGCCCATTGCAGAAACGTGAGAGGACTGGGACGAGTTTCTTATATTGATTAGATTGAAAATCTAAACATTTCAACTGAAATGTTACTGAATGAAAAGCTACCCAGCCAAGTTTGAGAGTTTTCAGTGGAAAATTGTTCAAATGGGACAATCTCAAAAGTTGCAAAATTCCATACAAATCCTTATAATTTTGTGGCATGTCTAACCAATCAATACAAACTCTCTATTTTAGGTGATATTTGAAGAGCTACCATTTTCCCATTTTCCTTCTCTAAATACTTTTATTCTTAGTATACTCTCAAATTTAGTTGATCTTTCATCTGAATATCTTAGTTTTTCAAACAAACGGAAAACAACCATACTCTTTCCCAGTCCTCTCACGTTTCTGCAACTTCAAAATGTAATCTGAGACACCAGTTGCAAGTCACGCCACTCTTCATTTTTGGCGCGAAACGTAAATGGAAACCCTTCAAGCGAGACAAGTCGACCTCTCGCGACTTCGTCGCTCCGTCGGCCGCTTCGCGACCTACAACGGCCGCTTCTACCCTGCTTTTCGGTCTTTTCGGTCTAACATAACGAAAATTAAAATTCAAGAGGTCGACTTGTTGCAAGTCTATTTATTTACGGTCTCGCTCGACGAAAGAGGGAACTACTCCATAGTCCATCGATTGCATACCAACAGAATCATTTCGTTTCCGTGCAACGACATGTTAGATCAAAATTTATTATGACCGAGTACAAATGCCGAGGGGGAAACCAGATATTTCCGTCTTGTGGCAATAGGGCTAGAAATAAAACAGGGTCGAATTGAAAGGTATAATTAACATTCGGGTTTGCCTATATCATTTGGACTTCACTAAACCCTTTGTAATATCTAGCACTTGCGAAACAGAAACTGTGAAACCTTACGCTGTTACGCACTCACCCGTCTACTAGAGGTGTCTCATCCAGGATCTTATTCGCCTGCGCGGCGTAAATATCAACCGCTCGAGCGCTCCGTCCGGAGGAGGCGGGCACGCAACTGGCCACGCTGAGAAAACCAAGAAACCAACCAAATAAACGGAGGCGTTTGGAGGTCATCATGTTCGCTGAAGTATTTCCAGCTTCAGAGCCAAAAGGACGCTTGAAATATGAAGCGTCAAACAGGGCGCTCGCTGTACAGAGATATTCTATCCTCTTTTTTAGTTATCGTTACAACAATGAAAATCCATGAAAAGCTAATAAGCAATAGCTTTTGACCAATAAGCGCGCTAGAAAGTTGACAGTTGAAACAGCAAGCCATCAAATTGTGAATATTTTTCTGACACTACCCCGAGTTTGATTGCAGCACAGTTGCTCCGTCATTCACTCGTCTAATTCACAAAGCTGTAATGAATCGCAAGGCTATCCTAATCGGTACAGTGGTTGTAGTTGTTCTTGTGATCGTTATAGCTGTACCTTCCGCTCTGTTATTAGGAAAGAAAGACGAAGATGAAACGCCCATAGCAAAGAGTTACACGGAACGCGCCCAGCAGATATTGGACGAAACACCGCTTGTTGATGGGTAAGAATTTCTTTTCGATTCATATTCTTTCATAGAAACGTTCATCCTTCTTTGCTGATAAATACATCTCAATCGAACGTTGGTTAAACGGAAACGAAGAATGCACTACATGGCAACCTTCCGGTGATCTTCAGATGGGCCGCGCGTGTAGCAACCGCGAAACACGACACGCGTGTAAACAGAGGGGCACTATGCTTGGATTTGCATTCGTTCTGATTTTCAATTCAACAGAATGACATTCTAGTATAGCCGCATCTTGATGAGAACTCGTCGAGGCGCCTGCTAAACAATATGCGGCAAATTTCCACTGCGTGAGAATGGAAGGCGCGAAAGGCGGACATGAGTTTCGAACAATTCACAGGGCATGGTAAGTGCGCTGTACAAGGGCTACTAGTAGACTTGAATTCTTTGTAAACAATACAGACAACAAAGCCGCACCGGAAAGGTAAACAAAAATAATCCGACTTGACCCCGTGACAGTATTTTTTTGTATTTTCTTGTTCGATTCTACATTAGGTTCTGATGTGAAACACGAAAACAATTTCCTTGTAGCGTTTTTCCTTCACGGCGTTTTAGCCATTTGAAAACGTGAAATTTCAGTTCTTTCTGGGTCAAAAACCGCGCCAAAAGGGAAACTGGAGATATTTGTGTTGTTGCGTGTCACCGGGAACACACTTCACGTTGCTGTCATGTTTTCCCTTGTGGTAGCTTGACAATATTCTCATGCCTAACGAGCTTTGACGAAGAAATACAATCCCTACAATCTCTCACTTTTCTTTCGTTTGGTTGTTATTTTTAGGGTCGGAAAGTAAAATTGATGCTCTCCAGGATTTCAATTTTTTTTAGCTGACATCTCATTACGTAGAGCGATCCCACGCGTGGCCAATCGTTCTATAAGAGTTTGTATGGAGTTCAATAGCAGTCTGTATAGATTTGAAGTTCGATCGAAAAATTTGGAAACTAGCTCCATCATTCCTATTAAAAAGCGATTCTTGTTTTTTATACATACTGTGGTACAATGCAATAGCGCTCGAAATCCCGCCAGCAACATCGGAAATGAACGGAGATTGTGATGAACGTTTTCTATTGCAATCGTGCTGAGGATTTGATTCGTTACTGCTTACTTGGGACCATGTCTCAAGGTCCAATATTGAGCCCTATTTCTGCGCCTTATTTGAATGCCATGTCATTTGTGCTGCCCTCCAAATGACATGGTATTCAAATACAATTATTTCCTTTCTTGTTGTTTCACTTGTAGACATAACGATATTCCATGGCAACTAAGGAAGAACTACATGAATAGAATGGAAAACGTGACTTTAGACAAGGACAACCCAGACTTCCACACTGATATACCCAGGCTCAGAAAAGGTGGTGTTGGAGCTCAGGTAAGTGGACATAGGAATGGACTCTGAACTCTTCATTGGGCAAAGGGAGTGCATATTGATCTGAGGTGCTGAGACACAGATACTGTAGTATGTTGCAGGCACATGTATCGTTTTACATTTCTAGGTCAACTGCGATTGTTGCACTCGCGAAAAGCTCTATATGTCTGTTTGTAGTACATTTAATCATCGTAACACAGTTGGGTTTTGACGTCATTTGAATCGATTCGCGCTACCATTGTTCCCTGTGTACTAGCCACGCTAAAAGTCAGCGTCCGAGAGGTTTGCAGTTTAAGAGACTGTAAGTCACGTATTTGTTGGCTAATTTGCATATTTGCTGTTAGTAGTTTGTATCTTTCCCCCTTTAAGCAAGGTTTCTAACGAGTTACTATGTTCCAATCTAGTGGACCCGAGTTCTACTCCTTGATTCGTCGGCTTCTTTTTAGTGTTTTTTTAAGCCACTGGACTTTTTCTTTTCTTGTTCAACCCTATTTTTGGTTAAGAACATCCACAAGTAGCGACATGTACTTACCGGTACTTCAAGTTCGGAACCGATAACAACACGGTTTTTGACGTTACACGACCTTGCTGTTTTTCATAATCGACCTCGATTATGCAAAGGGGGCAAGTTTCTAACGAAACTATGGTGCTGCGTCGGTGGGAGTATTACATTACAACATTACAACTGACGGGAGTATTACATTACAACTGTGGGATTATTACACTATTACATTACAACTGACGTTTCGAGCGTTAGCCCTTCGTCGGAGCGAATCGGCCTAACGCTCAAAACGTCAGCTTCCGAATCTCTTTACGGTGGCCAATTCACATTTTCAACCCAGTTGATAAAACCAAATTATAAAGCAGACTACGCTTTTGTCTTCAGGCAAAAAGAAAAATAGGTACGCAGTGCGTACATGGTCGGATATGTAATACATGCATATTACCTTATTAAGAGTGATCGTTTTGTAGTGATCCTTGGTCATTTTATTTGAAACAGGAATAATGCATATATAATCAATATAAAACCAACTACCAAATCGGATTTATTTAAAGTGCCTATGAAGTAAAAAATTATTGTTGCTTATTTGAAAGGCTTATCAAAGTAAAGAAGAATGGCGTTTTCCTTTTTGAAATATCTTTTTTCGTTCTAGAAATATTTATGTTTTTGTATTATGCATTGAGGGAAGTGATGACGTCATAAATCGTTTTACTTGAAAAGTAAAACACTGAATCATTAATATCTCCAGAAATATTGGAGCAGTGTTCTTCAAACTTGGCACCAGAAATATACATCACAAAAGGAACGGAATGACACCTACCATTTTGTTACCATGGCAACACTCTTGGCTCCAGTCTCTCTCTGTGAAAAACCAAATATGCCCATTTGCAACCCTTTGAAAAGGGACAGAGGGTCTTGCTCGGAACACACATGGTTCCCATATTGTCTTAACTCTCCCCATTAGATTGTTGAGAGTGGATGATCTTTGTTTAAGATAAAATCTGAGAATTTTACTTTTAATTAAAACACGACCAGCGGCATAACCGTTGTCATGGCAACGGCACAACGAGTCTCGTTTTGTTTCTTTTACGATGTACATTTCTGGTGCCAAGTTTGAAGGCCACCGCTTTAATATTTCTAGAGATATGCTTGATTGAGTGTTGGACTGTTTTAGTGGAACCACCTATAACGTCATCACTCATAATACAAAAACGTGAATATCTCTAAAACGAAAAAAGGTATTCCAAAAAGGAAAACACCATTCTACTTTGCACTGAAAATCCTTTCAAATCAGCAGCAATTATTTTTTACTTCATAGGCACTTTAAAGACTGTAATTTAAAGACTGTAAGGCTTTATTAAGTACTGTTTAAAACACTCGCAGCAGTGTTTTATCGGGTTTAAAAACACGAGGCGTAGCCGTGTGTTTTTAAACCCGATAAAACACGTGCTGCGAGTGTTTTGAACAGCTTCAAAAATAGCTTCAAAAATCCGCGATAACACCTACCTGCGAATTTTTCTATTGTTTCAAAAACCCGAGAAAACACGTGCATGCGAATTCTTCTGCGGCTTCGAAAACCCGAGAAAACGCGTGCATTGAGAACAATTGATTGAGATCTTTATATAAAGATCACACGGAGATCTTTATATAAAGATTACGTGTGATCTTTATATAAAGATCATGGTAGTCGTTCTCATTTTTACCAGGTATAAAGGTTCATGCACGTGATCAATTTGACGTCTCTGATAGGCTCATGTGCTTATGAATTATTAATGAGTTTTTGAAGAACAAGTAAAGACCGTTTATTGCAAGCTTGCTCAGATGACAACATTGATAATTGAAATGTACAATCTTTAGTGTAAGCTGTTGTTGACTCAGATGGTACAAATATGGAATGATTCCTACTTCTGTGGTTATTATGTACTTCTTGTGAAACCATATCTAGCCAAATTATACTTGTTTACACTGACAAGTCTGTTATACTGAATATGTGAAGTAAGCTAGGACAATAACCTGTAACCATTTCAGTGTCCTACAAGCAGAATAAAAGAGGGTATGAATTATAATAATTACAATTTATTAATAATTATTTTCACTGCCAAACTTCCACTGAAGTGCAAGCTAAAATAAGTGTTAAATACAGACATGTTCTCTGCTAATTCACACTTTTCACATTTGCACTTTGAGAGCAAACTGTTTAAAGAATCCCCTGTGTAAGATCTGAGCGATATCAGCAGCACCGGAAATCCGCCTATGTTGTTGATAAACAATGGTTATTAGAGAGTTTGCTACACAGTGCTTCTCTGTGAGTAAAGAGCAGAAATACTTTAACTGACATCAAAGTCAGTCACAATTGGGCCTGGGTTTGTCTCAACACAGCCAACACCGCTGGAGAGTCGAATTCTTGATTCATGGATATAAGTTTAGAAACGATACAAAAATATCTGTGTAAGCCAGAAACGATTGATTTTTGTTATTTGGAAATAACGAATCACACGTTTCGGTCCTGGTAAATAGATTGATGCCAAGTTAAACAAAAAGCCACACATGTCAATCATCATCCACAGGGAAATCGACTGGTTTGGTCAAAGAGCACTTTGATTATTATGAGGCCACGTTTTGAATCAAAAGAAAAGCTAGTTGATCATTGTGTCAAGAATCGGAATAATGCTTATTTTAGATTTTAATCATCGCACATAACCAAGCTCGTTTCCAGGGCTTCTCCCTAAAATAATTGGGAGGGGCGAGAAAAGGACCTTTCCCGTCCCTCCCAATTCCAAAGGAAAAAGGAGTGAGAGTAAGTTAGGTATGTTTTTTTTTGTGCAGTTCTGGTCAGCATACGTATCTTGCTTCAATCAGTACAAGAACTCGGTTCGTTTGTTCCTCGAGCAGATTGACGTCATCCTCCGCATGGTTGAGAAGTACCCGGATGATTTTACTTTCGTCTCAACTGCGAAGGGAATAAAAGATGCACACAAGAACGGAAAGATTGCCTCCATGATTGGCATAGAGGGGGGTCACGCTATTGACAGTAGCTTGGATAGCCTCCGGATGATGTATGAGCTGGGAGGACGGTACATGACGTTGACCCATAGCTGCCATACACCTTGGTAAGTTACTTTCAGGAACACATCTTAAGGCTGTTTTTCAACTGAGTGTCGTAAATCCTCAACTTAAAGTGCCTATAACCCCAGAATTTTTTTTTGGCAAGATGAAACTTAGACAAACACACAAAAAGAATTTGCCAAAATTTTCGGTTTGTTATATTTTTAAGGGCTTTAAAAATTAACATAAAGTAGCTGAAATTTGATACAGGCGAGGAGCCTGGGTCTATTACTGGGTTGACGTCACAGACTGTTTTGCATGCATGTTTATAAAGAGTTAATGCTATGTAAATGAATATGTGACGTCAACCCAGGAATATACCCAGACCCCTCACCAGCTCGGTCATAACACAAAAGATATCAAATTTCAACTACTTTCTGTTAATTTTGAAAGCCCTTAAAGTGCTACTGCGACTAAAAATGCACCTTTCCTTTTCTCCTCAGATGTTGAAAGTACTTACCCTAAGTAACAAATTTGCCAAGAAGTATTATAATTTACCCTGTATATTCGCGATCGAAACGCCCGCCATCATTCGAACTACAAAACTCCGCGCGAAGAAGAAGAAACTGGGTCGAGAACGGAAGTGACGTCAACGATTCAACAAAATCTAAACAAACGTGGCCAATTTAGTATGCCGAGAGAGAGTTGTTGTTCTGGTTCCGCAGGAAAGAAGGAATAAAATTCGAAAGAATTGTTCCCCAGCTTTCTTTTGCGTGTTTCTTGTAAAGGCATGCCTTCGCGACGTTGTGTTGTGCAAGGATGCAGTAATGTTTCTGATATATCGGCCGGAATTTCCGTCCATAAGTCGCCGATCGACAAGACTCTTCGAGCAAAATGGAAAGCTTTCGTTGGCACACATCGTGCACATTTCAAACCAGATGGTCGCTTCGCTGTTTGTTCTGACCATTTTACGCCAGATTCTAGCATTGTAGAGAAAATTTTTTTGTCCATACATCGTCTGTAAAATTACAAGACGATGTATGGACAAAAAAAAAATTCTCTACATTTAGTTATAAACTAGTACAAGTTTCTCCTATCATGATTTTGGTAAATTCTGGTGCATTTTTAAGCATTAGTAGCTGGTTTTGCGAGCTCACCGAACTAATTTTTGTCATGATACTATACATTTCGTCTACTGGTTACCCCCCAAAACGCAGAGGATTATGGTTATGTGCAAGTAGCGAATGGCGGACGGATTATTTACGTTTTCGCAGCGCTGTTTTCAAGGAATAACGTTGTCAAATTTGAGAAATCTACACTTATTCTTATAGTTTAGGGTCTAAATGTGAAGTTAACACCAGAAAAGTGGGAAAATAAAATGCAAAAATTTCGTCGCAGTAGCACTTTAAAAAGTCACAAAGTAAGAAATTTGGCAAATTCTTTTTGTGTGTGTGTCTAAGTTTATCTTAGCCAAAAAAAGAATTTGGGGTTATGGGCACTTTAAGTAATTACAACGGCCAGTGGTATGAAGCAGAAACAACGTAATCAACAAATGAGAACGATCGGTTTTTCATTTCCGATCTGATTGCTTGATAGGTGAAACGACGTTTTTTAATAAATTACAGAGCACAGTAAACCAAACTGAATCAAATTCAGATAGCCTTCGATACTCATTGTAAAACAACACATATTTAAAGTGTGGTGTTATTTTCCAGTGACCAAACTTTTGAGAAACTTCTTATTTTATTTCAGGGCCGATTCTTGTACACCAGAAAAACCAGAACATAATGGCCTGACGGAGTTTGGAAAAGTAAGAAGTCTGCTGCTTTATCTAAACGCACAATAGGGATGCATTTTTTTACATATATTAGAAGCTTCTCTCCAGCTTTCTCTAACGTTTTAAAACGCAACTTCATCTAAGGTCGGATTATTTTTGTCCTGCACTGAATCACTTGTTTCCCTTAGAGTGGTCAGCATCTTATTTTTTGTTTAAATCATGAGGAACTACCTTGTAAATGACTCAATCCCCTAAAGAGGATTTTCTCTTGTCGTACTTTTCGTTCATTTAGCATGCCTAGAGTGTGTGCACCGAAATAACGTTGTTTTGTGACGAAAAGAGCATGAAGTGTACGTGTTTATGTAAATGTTCTGCCCTTACATAAGAAATATAAGAATGAGGAGAAGGCAGAAATTTATGTTTTGAGCTTGGGAGTCAACTAATGGATTACCCTGTTGTATTGCAACATCTAGAACGAAATGCAACGAAACTGTATCTCGTCATCAGAATTGCACTTGGGCAGGAACACCGTCTATACATGATTGCAATAGTGCACTATTGATTTCTACGTCAAGCCTCCTGTGATCGGTCAGGCTTGTACATTTGGAAGACGTATTCACTTCTGAAAGGTTGAAAATAAAGAGTTTTTACATTGCTGGGGTTATGACTAAGTGTTCGCGTAAGGGGGGGAATCTGTTAGTGGACTTCTGACTGCGCTTTTATCAAATCTTCCCCTAATAACCCTCTTGGAATTAATCTCGGAAAGAAGAACTACTTATGCGTTAACAAGATAACATTGTTCAAAAGTGTTGGCGATATATATCAGTCATTTCACTTGTTTTCTTTAGATCCTGATCAAGGAGATGAATCGTATTGGAATGTTTGTTGACATGTCACATATATCCCATGAGACAATGCGCGATGTTCTGGATGTCGCTAAAGCACCAGGTACGGACGCGAGTGCTAAAAGTAGAGTTTACGGAAACACGAAAACCCACTGCGAATAGAGTTCTTCAGTGAAAGACGAGAAATATCTGATGATATTTACCGGTAGTTAACAGAAGATATAGTTTTCACATAATATTTTATTTATAATGTGCGGCGTCTTGTTCACAAAATTCATACTATTACGTTTACCTTTCAGTTTAGCAATCTTTTAATAACCTGTAACTGTAAACATTTTAGTAATTTTCAGTCATTCCTCTGCCTACGCACTGTGTAACCACCCCAGGAATGTTCCTGATGATGTCTTGAAGAGAATGGTGAGGAGCGGTGATTTGTCGATTTCTCATTGGTTATTACATTTATCGATCGAACTATTGATTTAATGATTCATTGATTCATTCAGGTTTGTTTTTCATCCATTCATTTATTCGCACATCATTAATTTATTCATTTTTTAATAACTGATTTAAATTTCCTGCGCTGAATCTAATAGTTCTTTCGCTCGTTTACTTGTGGATTCATTCGAATGTTTTCTAGTTTGGTAGTTTACTCTTTCATTTTCTCACTCACTCATTATTTGATTGTTCGATTAATTTATTCATTCATTCTTTACCCCGCACAACCACCCTGCATTTATTCATTTATTCATTCGATCGATGATCGACCAATCATTCGTGCGTTCATTCATTCGCTCATGTATTTATTCCGACTCCTTTCATACATTTCTTCAGTAATTCTCTCTTTTTTCGTTTTCAAATTATTTTTTCCTTCCTTTTTCTCTCTCTTTCACGCTCTCTCTTTCTCTGTCTTTCCTTCCTGTGAACTTTCTTACCTTTCTCCACTTGTCCGTTCGTCTGTTTGTTAGAGTTTTACAACCGCATTGTAAAACGCAGTTAATGGAGCGTGACATGTTAAGCCTTTATTTCTACCGTCACGTTAGTTTGTTTACATTGCGTAACGCATACAATACATGAATGTGCATTCATACTCTCTTGGCTTTCGAGGCATGAATGCACATTCATAGTTTGGTAAATACAATGACATTGCTGTGTCCATGTTGCAATACTGGCGGCTACACATATATCATTTGTTTTGTATGGCTAAAAGTAACAACTAGCTCCATTCATGTCTCGCTAAACATTGAACAAGCTTTTTTGTATTCGATGGTACATTAATCGCCATTGGTTTAGTTCTAGACATCTGTCTATGTATAAAGTCCTAGCATGGTCCAAAGTGCCATTCTCTAAGCTCGTTTAGCTACTGTAAGGAGTACCTTTACATTAGAAACATTTTTATTCCCACCCTACCCTCCCTTTGGAGGTGGTTGTTGTTGCATTTAATAAAAATTTGGGTTCACCTCTCGGTATTCGCTATCGGTTAAGTCTCGCAGCGACTTCCCCAAGCTTTGTTTTCTTTCATGCTATGCTATGTTACGCTCTTTATCTGCCTTTAGTCTTGTCCGATCCAGCACGTGCCGGCGGAGTCGGCTCGTAGCGCTGGGGAGATAAGGAGGCTTGAGCTTGTTTTTACCGCCTACACTCTTTCCATTATAGCACGATGCTGGCCGGAGGTTCAGCTCGTAGTGCCGTGGAGAGTTAGGCTTTAGATCGCGTTGATTTGCTTTGTACCGGCCTACAATTTGTCCGATCCAGCGCGAGTCTTTAAGAGCGCTGGGGAGATAAGTTTAGGCTTTTAGTCACGCTATGAAGTCGTCTGTCACGCCGATTTCGGAGTGGTGTTCCCCCCATTACGCCCAACTGTGTCTTCTGTTGTCTTGTTACTGTAGTCGCTATTATTACTAATACCCGAAGGAACTGTGACATTAATCACCCATAAAATAACAGTTGTTATCCACTGACCTTTGTTCCAGCCCAAGAATGGCGGAGTAGTTATGGTGAACTTTTATAATGACTACCTGACGTGCAATTCGACGGCAAAGCTCAGTGATGTGGCAGGTAATGTTATACTCTACATGATACATACCTACTTTACCTGTGAAAATAATACAGATTACGGAATTACTGATATCTGATTTATCAGCCTCTAAAACACTGTGAATACCTTTATAACCGAATTCGGGTACGTGTACAGTTATAGATTATCGTCAAGCTATACAGGTCTAGTTACAGACAGATTATTAAAGTACCTTTTTTTCCAGATCTTAAACTAAAGCACTTTTTTATAGAAACTATATATAAGATAAATACGGTCTTATATCGCGCTATTTTTCTCGTGGAAGAGGGCACAGAGGAGTTCGAAATATCCTCACAATGATTTCCAGCCTTTCAAACTTGCTTTAGCCTCCTCTGTACGTTGAGAAGAATATAAGAGAAAATTAACTTTCTCTCATTGTGCATCCCCAAGATTTGGTTTTGCTTCATTCTTGATGTCAATCTCTACTCTCTTGATCATAACATGATCGAGGGTGCTCAGAGATTAGGTCACAATATTCTAAGCTGCAGCATCGTTTGTGCGCTTTCTTTCACTAGGCTTTTTTTTTTCAGTTGTATCTCCTTTAAAATTGCCATATATATCTTGATATTTTGACACTTATGCATTGACTTTATTTTTTCCATTGTCTGCTGTTAAGCTTCAATAATAAATAATAATAATAATAATAACAACAACTTTATTTGAGTCTCAAATCATTCTAGCCGAGCACGAGTGCTCTACTAATTGGGGAGACTGTAAATCAAATAAATCAAATCAAATCAAATGTTGGTTTCTGAGGAGAGGGGAAAACCGGAGAACCCGGAGAAAAACCTCTCGGAGCAGAGTAGAGAACCAACAAACTCAGTCCACATATGACGCCGTGTCCGGGAATCGAACCCGGGACAGATTGGTGGAAGGCAAGCGCTCTCACCACTGCGCCAACCCTGCTCCCCAATAAGAGTCAACGGGATATGTACATGACATGACGGGATATGTACACAGACATGGTACATAAGTAAGCAGCGTGTTCATTGCTTATTTCAGATCATATTGATTACATCAAGAAGGTCGCTGGCATTGACCATGTAGGACTTGGTGGTGATTATGATGGCGTACCAAGGTATCACTTCTTTATGTTAGTTTTTCTGTAGCATTAATTTTCAGAGGTTGTTAATTAGGTCTTTGGACCATCAATAGCAAGCAAATGTGGCAATGTAAATGTGTCTGTCTGTCTACTGTCAGAGTTCCTGTTGGACTCGAGGATGTCTCGACTTATCCAAAACTAGTAGAAGAGCTGCTCCGACGAGGATACAGCGACGAGGAGGCTAGTAAAGTGGTGGGAAAAAATCTCATTACTGCCATGGAAAAAATGGAACAGGTAAATAGGTGGTCTTTTGTAACAAAATCACAACATCATTCAACAAATTGTCGCGATTTCCTTTAATATACGGCCAGGAAGTCCTTGCTATGTGAAACAGATATCCTGAGATGAACTGTAGGTAGTTTGCCAGGGTTGGTGTAACGTCTACTCTTTCAATGCTATCCATAAACACAGTTCGTCTCGCCCAATGTCAAGGTGCGTTTTCTTTACGAGTTATTGAACATAAAACGTTTGGTCTACTCAATATTTCGAAACATTATCTAATCATAGCCAGAAATTCCGAACCACGAGTGGCGTTACATAGGTCGCTACATTCAATGTTGTGATTGGCTAACGGCTTTCTCGTAAACAAGTCACACTGGCGCCGTTGCCGGCAAGCAAACTTTGAGCCGAAAACATAAAGGTTAACCGAAATAATTATTTCATTTCTACGATGATTTCACTAAAAGAAGCTTTTTAAAAACTCTACCGATACTCTCTTGTTTTCTCCCTTTCGATTTCTTATAATAGGAAGCTTTTCCAAGTGGTTTTGAGTAGCCGTAAATCAGATCGAGAATCATTTTCGATCGGTGACTGATATGTCACGCAGTACGAAACCCCCAAGGGAATCCAAGTCCCAGGCTCTATCTCGTTCAAAAACTTGCTAAAAGAAGCCTGGAGGATAGCTTCAAAGCATATTCAAAATGGCGGTTAAGTTTAGTTATGAAAAGCACACTTGCCGCGGAGAAAACAGCTCGCGTACGTTGAGTGTTTGGTGTGAGCAATTATGTAAACCGTACAGACAAAGATGAGAAGTTTTCGGGAAATTCAAGCATCTTTAAATGGAAAAACCGCAAGATATCCAACTCGAAGAGAGCCAGATATTATGGACATTACAAGCACTACATGTGGTCTCAAAGTTCCACATGGGGATCCATGATTTCATTCATTAGCAAGCTGAAGAAACTTTCAAAAAGAGTCAGTGGTTTACATGAAATTAAAAGGTAAGTATGGTGGATCCTCGTAGTTTATTGTGCGATTGTTCAAAAGCAAAAACCGCAAGAATTATAGTAAGTTCGGTAACGAAACCAATTCCAAATTAAAGGTATTGCCACAACGAAAGGACTTTGGATGGGGACAGTGAAACTCAGTCACCTTTATCTCTCCAGCGATTGATTAAACGATCATTTCCATACATTTTCCTATAAATAAGAACAAAGCATATGGCAGCGTTTCGTCACGCTTCGCAGGGGGTAACGGTTCGGAATTTTTGGCTATGTTTTCGCCAATCCGCTTAATTTTTCAAGTTGCGAATGGTTTTACATGTGATTGGTTGAGCGGTTGGTCTGAGATTTTAAACCAATCGCAGTGTAGAAAGGTACCTGCTATCGACTAGAAACAGCACTATTAAACAGCACAGTTATGTTGAGGCTCGTGTTTCCTTTTCCCTATTGTAGGTTGCCGCTGATCAGAGGGACGTCAAGCCCTTTGACAACTACATATATGTAAACAAAACTTGTCGTCCACCCGTTGATGGTTTTTGATTTTTTTTCAATGCACAGCCCTTGTAGGGAACGAGCAAGCTGCTGACTGGAGATTTTTCTCTTTATATAGATTTATGTAACTCAGTAGACATTATACGGATCTGATTTGAAGGCTGTGCCAGTTCTAGTTGGTTAGACTTTTTGTATAATATCTACAGTACTTAGTGTTTCATGTTCCTGTTACAAGTAAACATTCATCAAAATACGATAAAAGAATCTGCTCTCTTCTTGCCATTTTTTATTAAAACGTGTTACATGGCAAGGATCCATTTGAAAGACTCTGAAACAATTTTTTTTGTACAACTGGCAATGGATAGTTCAAAATATTTATCGGCGATCTCCACTAAAGAAACGTGGTCTGCCATTAAGCCGAGACGTCAAACCTTTGGAACGAGGTTGCCGAATCGCAGGACACTGTGTTCATTTGTCCCTCTACATTCTTCCGTAGTCTACCCAAAGAAACATGTGTTCACTAATCTGCTTTCATATCCGCCATACACGAGAATCCTTGGTTACAATAGTTGCCTCATTAGCATGAGCGAATCAGTTTCCGATGGAGCTACAAAAATATCAGTTTTGAGGTTACGATTGCCTCTGCTCTGTGTATTCAATACTTTTTGTGCGAGGCGGCGTGTAAAAGTAAACATTTTGGAAAGTATGTATGTGCTCATCAGCATTTTTGCCACCCAGAAATTTTGCAGTATTTAAAGGACCATTTGTCCTTGAATATTAAGGCCAAAGCGCTAAAAATATCACCCTGACTAAGTTTCACTAGTTTTTCATTGCTTGGAGTTAATTCATATCTTACGTGACTGTGACCTCTGTGCGCAGAGCCGTATGCTAATGAGCCAAAATATAAACAATGACGTCAGTAAGAATCCCACTATTATTGGAGCAACCTTCGTGGGAATTAGCTTGCTACCTCCAACACTTTATTAGACCGTCTACTGGCACACTTCCTGTCCACCTGATTGATTTTTCTAGATTTCTACTTTCAACAACTGATTACACTCAACTGTAGTTAACTCTGATTCTCAGATCTGGCTAGCTTTCTTCAGTGACCTGATTGGCAATCTCCTTCCCAGAGCCCACGTGTCTTTTGGTCAGCAGCAGAACACGTCTTGGTGCTGACCAAGAGATACGTGGGCTCTGGGAACGAGATTGCCAGATTGGAACCTTCTAGAAATTTTATGGACTTGCGCAGTTCACGTTTGGTGAAGGTACGCTTAGGCACAAATTTCATTTGCATATTTTTCTTCGCCCGAGCAAGCAGTGTCAAAATCCATTTTCTTTTTAAGTTTACACTATCATTCCTGGTTTGTCTGATCAAAACAAAGATACACAAGCAATATTAAAATTACAAAGATCATTTTATCCTAATAAAATCGAACTTAATTAACAACGATACACAGAAAAACTCAATTCAACTTAAGATCAATAAAAAACAACAACTATACCAAAGTAAAATCGAAGGCTTGCTAGTTTACCCCCCTTTTCCATATAAGTGGTGCTTGTTTAAACAAAAATGCTGCAACAGTTAGAAGGGTGAGGTACGAAATGTTGTTCGCATACTTAAAATTATCTATCAGCACTCTCAACTGGCATACTTCAATAGAGATCTCCAGAGTTGAAACAAACAATCTAAAACAGAAAGGTAGCCACTGATTCCAGGAAAGATCGAAAACCATACAAATAACTACTGATAACAATATGTCCCTGGTTTAGGTGTCAAGGAACGATTTGACAAAGAAAACATCTGCCCCATACATTAAAATTATACCAGGAAACATTCAGCTCTATAAGTACTATTAAACTTCAGCTAAGGTAAATGTCTAAAATCTAAAACAGTATACTAGGTATACCTATCGATAGAGTGCCAACGAGCAAATAATTTGTGGTATAATAAGGGGTTTATTAATACAGCATGACGGATTTTTGGTTCTCTTCTGTTGCAAACATTACCGAGAGAAAATTATAACGCTTTTACCGGCCGGTAACGTTCGTCACGAAATCCGGTAGGCTATTTAGAATTCGAGGAGTACCTTCAAGAGTTTTGCAATGTATCGCTGCTCGGCCGAACTTTCAGTTCAATATGATGGGCAAAGTGAAAGTGAAAGTGATATGATGGGCAAAGTCAAAGTGAAAGTGAACACGCTAGTTTGATTGATGAACACGCTCGTTTAATTCTGTGGCAAACAGGTCCGATTTGTGTTTTGTACACTGGATTCGACTGCGTGATAAACACACCCGTTCTGTTCTGTTCGGAAACACTGCCGACTTAACCTTCAGTTCGATATGCTAGATTTGAACACTGGATTTGCTTTAGTGGTTCGACTGGTGAACACACTCTTTAAAAAAAAACGCTGCCCGATGGAACTTTCAGTTCGATATAGGTAAACAGAGAAGGGATTCATGAACACGCTCGTTCAATTCTGTGCTGAACACGCTGGTTCGCTTTCCTGTCGATTTTGTGTCTTGGATTTGCTCTTGTCTAACAGTTTTCTTCAATATTCGAATAAGAAGAAGAGTTTTGTAAATGACACGCTCCCCAATTGAACTTTCAGTTCGATAAAGTGAGAGAGGAAACACGCTAGTTCGATATATTTTGAGACTATGAAATTGTTCACAGTTGGAGAAACACAACAGCAAAGACTTTCCACGAGACAAGTCTAGATGTAACGCGCCTCCTGATTGGCTAAAAACTACAATGGCTCGAATAGTTCCGTCCTTGCAATTGGCTTAAACTGAGCCATTCTTACATCTTACACCTTACACCTTACACTTACACTTACACTTTCAAAGGCCGATCGAGAATTTTTTTGCATAAGCCATTCTTCGCGCGGCACTATTCTCTGCCGCCTCGCCAGCCGAGCGTCTTCGCTCGGCTGGCTCGTTGGCAATCATAAAATAAAACACTGATGTTTGCAAGTTCGATATTTTGTACGTAATATAAACACCATATAGTTACATGTGGATTTATTTTCCAAGCTTGGGATACCTGTGGTCACACCATTAAACGCGTGACAAGTAACTGCCACTTGTTTGTTCTTCTTGCTGTTATGATGACCATGTTTCGCTCTTGGGGAAAAAATTTCCATCCCCAAGATTTATTATGCATGCAGAATGATTAATTTGTATGCGCTCTATTGTTTCAGAAGACAATAGCAATCCCCCAAGGTATTGAATATATACATTGATAATTATTACTTACTGTATGAATAAAAGAGGATTTTATTTCGCGCTGTCTTTTTGCCGACTCTCTTCTTCCCGTAGCTCCCGTAGCTCCATTCTTCCTTTACATTTCCCAGGCTCCTTACGCATTATTTTTCCTTTTTTTTTCCTTTTACCCCTGCAGGTCTCGAACCCCTTACCTTTCGCATACCTCCCGCTTACCAGTTCCTCTTCTACACCACTACACTACGATGCTCAGTTGAGAATTACCCCTCCAAAAATCATTTATATTTTACTTGGCTCGTTAACATTCCTAAAAATTTACATTACAATTTACTTATTCATCTGTTTAAAGCATTTTCACGCTGCACGAAAACATGCATTGGATTTTTTAGCCAACTGGGTCCCTTGTGAGTTTCGTTTCTTCTTCGTTGAGTTCGCTTGAAAACTGACCCGAAGACTAGTATAGGCTCACGGTATCGTTTACGTTAAGGACCTTTTCACCGCTGTAAGAACATCTTCGTAATGTTCTTCTCGATTTTTGAATGCTTTGGTTACTTCTGAAGTCTACGACGTCTTTGATTGTTTGTCATCTTCTTGTGCCAGTGGAGATATCTTCCTTTACTTCAGTACCAGCTTCAGGGACACGAAAGGTGCATACAGTCGTTAATCGAACCTGCCCGCTTTGTATAACATGGGCTCGAGAAAGATGGATTCAACGAACTTCAGGAAACAAAATACACCGCAGCAAATGAAAGCAGAACAGCTGATGCCGCGGCTTTGCGCAAGTATGTCGGGGGGAAAATACGAGAACACACAACCGATGTGAGGAAGTGGTT
>OZ026602.1:30275476-30277976 GCA_964020085.1 Micromussa lordhowensis | reverse complement strand
AGCAGGTGCCGTTAGTGTTCGTACTCATGTCGGGCAAAAAGAAGCGAGACTACCGAGGTGTATTCCGCAAGCTGCTAGAGCTACTACCATCCACAGCAGTCAAGCAGGTCACACTAGACTTCGAGTGCGCCGTTTGGAAAGTACTTCGCCAGCTGCTGCCGGAAATCGAACTACTGGGATGCATCTTTCATTGGACTCAAGCCCTGAGGAGGAAGGTTAGTTTCAAAATTTTATTTCGCTTTCAGCGTAACAAGGATTTAAGAAGGGTTCCGCTCAAAGTTCGAGCAATAAGTGCAAAATTTGTTTACTAAAAATCTATTCACAGCACGGTAACTTTTTGAATGCTAAGCTGAGCGGAAATCATCTTAATGATTTTTGCTCATGGATGTTACGTAACATCCATGAGTGTAGGGGGCAATCGGATGGCACTCGATCACTCACTCACTCACTCACTCACTCACTCACTCACTCACTCACTCACTCACTCGATTCTGATTAATTTATTCATTAAACCGGATTAAATCGTTTCTCGCAACCCTCCCCTGCTTAGTATTGTTCTTGTCCTAGGCACTTCGTGGGGTTGGTTCAGCAGGTTTTAGCGGGGTACTAGAAAGACGAATTTTTTGTCCGACAACATGGTGTTCATACATATGGCGGCTAACGAAGATGGTTTTGGTTCAACTCATGGAGTTGTAAAATTGAAATTTGTCAAGCAAAGCAGCAGTAGCTGTAGCAAATGGACATGGAAAGACAAGAAGCATAGCGCTTGTCAAAAACCCATATGTAAATTTATATTGAAAGGTCAATGTGTTTTTTCATTAGACGTAAACAAAATTCTCCGATTACAAGTCACGCTAAACTCACGCTATGCAAAGAATGTAATCAGATACTCTTTTTTTCGTATATTTGCTGAAGGGCAGGAGAGTCACGTTTCGCAGACAGTGTAAGTAACCGCGTTTTTTTAACCGCGTTTTTTTAAAGCGCGGTTTTCAACCGCATACTGCGGTTCTTGTTCTTCCTGATTCGTGACCTGAAGGTTTTGCGTGATCCGTGAAGAACCTGAAATATTTATTCGTGATTTTACCACACAACTCTACGTGATTTTGAGACACAAGTTCTCCGAATAGCTACAGTGGTCTATCGGGAGTGCCTTAGCCATGCAATATGCAATACGGAGCCTTAATTTAGCCATTCGCGATTTTGCTTCCTACAAACACTGTTTTTAATGTAAGAACAGGTCCTTACTTTCTTATTTTCGTAATTCGGGAAAACGAAATTTTTTTTATCCGTGAACCGTGATCCTCTGTATTTTAGGTTCGTGAACCGTGCCAGAGACTTCCCTGTACGACCCTCTTGATATCTAAAGCTTTTAATCGGACATTGTAAACTGACCACTAGAAGATGGTAAATTATTTTTTTGTTAGATTATTTTTTATCAGTGCTGGCCTGATGGGCCGCTTGGCACATATGTAGACTTTGACTTCCACCGTCTGAGTTTCTATTTGCAGAACGAGTGCTTGTGCCAAACGTTTCCTATGCGAATGACCGTGCAGGTGACATATATTTTCATACCAATAGTTTCGCTCAAAGACTCGTTTTGCCACAGGGGCAAAAGTAAACTTGGCATTGGGCTATTCATCCATGAGCTGCTCAGAGAGCCTTTGATTAGTACTTAAAAATGAAGCGATTTTCTGATTGAAAATATCGAAACACAATTCTGTTTACACAGAGTATGAATTATTATTACGCCCGTGGTCGTTAATAGTTTAAAAAATATCGTCATTAGTTTTTGATGGCTTTCAATTGAATTTAATGTTAAACTTGTAAAACAAGACAGATGACTACAGTGGATTTACTGTAAAAGATTAGTTTCTTTGTTCATGTCGCGCTTCTTGAATGGAAAAATTATTTTTAGGTGCACTGATTGACAAAAACTTAACCTGGAGGCCTCATATTGATCATATTCTTTAATATTTGAATTGAATTGAATTTGTGTTAAAATGAGTCCTCGTTTTTTCTTACAGGTGCAAGAGTTTGCTCTTCAGATATCGTACAGGGAAGATCGGGGTACTCATGCTTTCATCCGAAAAGTGATGGCTCTACCTTTCCTCGCCGAAGCAGACATCAGACCGCAGTTCGAGCGCCTCCAACAAACCGCCAACACAGCAACTCTCCTGGAGTTCATGAACTACGTATCGAGTACGTGGATAGAAGGGAACACCTGGCCGCCATCCTGTTGGTCCGTCTATGTGCAGTCTGTTAGAACTAACAACGACGTCACGGTCTTCACACCCGAGCCCAGGGCAAGAGCCAGCTTCCCATGTACCTCTGATAGACCTGCTCCACAAAAGAAGCCATGCTTACTTCATTGAGCGTCCGAATGGTCTCAGCGTCAGAAGCTCCGACGAGTTCAGCGCCGCCGATACCGTCAAATCCAAGCGACGGTGTTCTCACTGTGGGGACAATACGAAAGGACGTATACAAAACATGGACCGGGGTC
>OZ026602.1:30257976-30265476 GCA_964020085.1 Micromussa lordhowensis | reverse complement strand
AATTATTTCAATTTTTCTCTTTGGATATTTTTTTTTCAGGTATGTTGACTCAAACATCCGCTTTTTTTCTGGATGCCGTCAGTACAGCTCAGATATTCCTCGGTATCTGCACGACCGTCCCCATCCTTTTATCGACCATTGCATGGATATGAGGGACGCCGCTAACAATTCGTCGCTGCAGGCCACGCCATCATCGACTGTGGTTGGGGCGTTCGCTGTTAGTGGGAGACATGGCAAGTCCACTAACGAAGTGTTCATGGGGGATGGCACTAGCCTACCTCGCTGTACGTGCAAGGAATTCCAGAGGAAGAAGTGGCTATGTAAACACTTCTTTGTGGTTTTTAAGTGCTTACCCGAGTGGACCTTTGACAGGCTGCCCGGGGAATACACAAAAAACCCCTTCATCACGCTGGATGACCGCATCTTGTCCCCCATTATTGCCAGCTACACCCAACAAGCCGAAGACGCCAGTTCTGAAAATCAAACAGCCCAGTGGGATCAGCCCGACCTCGCCCAATCGGTTGACGAATCCCCTCATGATTCAAATCCTGACATGACCGCAGAGGTAATGGATGAACACAGCCGTCCTGTTTCCTTTTCAGGCTCTGTAAATAAGAAGGAAGAGAGAGACCAAGCAAACCCCCTAGAAGAGCAAAAAGCATGCCGGGAAAGATTGCAATGGATTAGGGACAAAACATACCTTGTACAGGACACCAAAGTATTAACTCGAGTACGAAGTTTGCTGGACAGTATTATACTGGATATGCAAGAAAACCTGGCAACTGAAAAAGGCGTACCACTAGAGCCAGAAAAAAGAAGAAAACCAATCAAAAAGGCAAGGGGGGCTAAGTACTTACCCTTAAGTAAGCGAAAAGGTAGAAACAAATTTAGTCGAAGAGCTGGCACCAAAGCTACTGTTATGCGAAAAACGTATATGGTAAATGTTCCTGTGACCGCACCTAAGACATCTGAGCTTACGAATGCAAAGAAGCCTGCGTGTGATTGTGGGAATCACGAAGTAGAAATGAGAGAGGACGATAACCTTCCCGAAACGCCAAAAGTTGATGATGCTGATGATGTTATTACAGAAGCAAAATTTGCTGACGCCAATACTTTTACCGACATCCTATCCAGCGCCCAAACCGAAAAAGATCCCCAAGTAGAACAAGTTTTGTTGTCGTCCCCTCACACCAGCGGAAAACGTCCAGCTCCACAAGATAACACCAACTCGAATTCTGATTGTCAAATCACCGGTGCTTCCAGAAACAACATTAATTCAAAAAAAGTAAAATGGCAGAAGATTGATGACAAAGAAAACACCAACCCCAATAGTGAATGCCAAATTACTGGCTCTGCAAAAAGCTACGTCCTTCGCCCCAAGCGAAGACGACAGAACCTGGACAGCGCTGACTTAAACCTTATAACGAACGGGGAAATGCTCAACGATGCAGTTATAAACGAGGCCCAGACGCTACTTCACGAACAGTTTCCTGGGGTTGGTGGCTTAGAAGATACAACTTTGGGGCCCATATTCATGTTCTCAGTACAAAAAGGCGAGTTTGTCCAGGTATTGCACGATGGAAACATTCATTGGGTTTGCATTTCAAATATTGGTTGCAAAGCGCACGAGATCAACTACTATGACAGCCTTAGAGGCAGCCGTGTGTCGTGGTACCTTCTGCAACAGATCGCGTCCATTGTTCATGAGGAGGGGCCCGAACTTGTAATCAACTCCAAGAAAGTTCAGAAACAAAACAATGGTGTAGACTGTGGACTTTATGCCCTGGCGTTTGCAACCAGCCTTGTAAATGGCATCAAACCAGAAGATGAAACGTATTCTGTTGAAGATTTACGCCCTCATTTATTACAATGTCTTCAAGAAGGGGGGATGAAACAATTCCCCAGAGAGTCAGCAAGTAGACATCAAAGAGTCAAAGTTACCACCACCGTCAAGCTCAACTTGTACTGCCACTGCCGCATGCCCTGGAAACCATCTGACAGCGAAGTTCGTGGAATGGCAATGGCTGAATGCGACATATGTTTAAAGTGGTTTCATCAAAAATGCGAAATCATCCATGACAGCATTTTCAGAGATGGTGGGTCCTGGACTTGCAGTGACTGCACAGCCCGCAACTGAGCAACAATGACATTTCAAACTCACGGCGATTTTAGGGCCCAGAATAGGCCTCCGTTAAGAGCCTAGGTGATGTCAATTCTTATAGTGAATCTGCTTATTTCTTTCTTTATTGTTTTTTTTTTTACATGAGGTTGTTCTCTGTTACTGTTACGCTTTTTTTTTGTCTGTTTTCTCTCTTGAGAAGTCTAAAATCCCAAATGAATAACAACAAAAGAAGAGCAGAAACGAAAAAAAAACATTCCGATTTCCAATTCTGCCATAAAACACATTTGGCAGTTTTGGTAAACTTGATGATAATTCTTGAGCTTAAGGAGAAGCCTGCTGTAATCTTCGCGAAAGTACCTCCTGTAGGTCGATGTGCAAAGCAGTAGACCTCGGTGAATGTTGCTGAGCCGGTCATAAACGTAGTCACCCTAAGGTTAAACGCTACACATAACATCAAATATAGCTAGTTGGAAAGAATTTGGTGATAATCTGTGTTTAGAGGAAAAAAAAGATGTAAGAACAAATGTCCCTAAGCTAGAGTACCTCCCGTAGGTAGATGCGCGAAACAGTTGACCTCCAGTAGGTGGAAGGAGGTCAAAAGTTGAGGACTATATCAGATATTGCTAGTCTACATAAAAAATGGTGATCATCTGTGTTGCCCAGAATGCCGCGACACATCTGGGAACTTTTTGTGTGTGCCGGCGCTAAAATTCAAAATCGTTTCAGGTAGAAAATGTACGAAATGTATCTTATATAAATTTTGGCGAAAGTACCTCCCGTAGGTAGATGTGCGAAACAGTTGACCTCCAGTTGGTGGATATTGCCGAGTAATCGTGTAATGAATGTTTGCGAAGGAATAAAAAAGTTGGGAACTATATCAGATATTGCTAGTCTATATAAAAATGGTGATCTGTGTTTTCAGCCGTAGAAAATGTACGAAATGTACCTTGTGCAAAATTTGGGAAAGTACCTCCCGTAGGTAGATGTGCGAAACGGTTGACCTCCAGTAGGTGGATATTGCCGAGTAATCGTGTAATGAATGTTTGCGAAGGAATAAAAAAGTTGGGAACTATATCAGATATTGCTAGTCTATATAAAAATGGTGATCTGTGTTTTCAGCCGTAGAAAATGTACGAAATGTACCTTGTGCAAAATTTGGGAAAGTACCTCCCGTAGGTAGATGTGCGAAACGGTTGACCTCCAGTAGGTGGATATTGCCGAGTAATCGTGTAATGAATGTTTGCGAAGGAATAAAAAAGTTGGGAACTATATCAGATATTGCTAGTCTATATAAAAATGGTGATCTGTGTTTTCAGCCGTAGAAAATGTACGAAATGTACCTTGTGAAAAATTTGGGAAAGTACCTCCCGTAGGTAGATGTGCGAAACGGTTGACCTCCAGTAGGTGGATATTGCCGAGTAATCGTGTAATGAGTGTTTGCGAACTTTTTTTTTTTATCTTCAAACAAACACGACCCACGAAACACCCACCCACGACCCGACGCCGATAAGACAATGTCAAATAAAAACCTTGTATAATACCTTATACAAAAGTTATCTATTTTTTCGATGAAAACCGCATACAGATCGATATGTAAACGCAATAATTGACCGCCGATAGGTAGATGTTGCCGAAAATTAATGTTCCTATTGTAATGAAAAAGCGCCTAGTTAGATAAAAATCATATGTGGAATATTTGGAAGATTTAGTAAAAAACTTTTTCCTTTTGTCAGCTCCCAATTACCGAAAAATCTTGAGGTGTAAATATGTTAAAAAACGACGTCAATAACTACTCTTCACGTTATTATATTTCTCAGTTTTGGACACGTATGGCGTGACTCCTGTGACGGAAGTTTCGCAATATCCGACAAGTAGCCGAAGATGTTTGCGAAGATGAGCTCCGAAGATAACCTCCAGTAGCTCGATGTTAAAATTTTTTGACCCTGAGGGTTACGGTTACTCAGCGCTGTAGCTTAGTAACCTGGCAAACATGACTTTATAGTTTGGTTACCACGCGGATTGTTCATCAACCCGTATTTGTGAAGTTCTGTGATTATCCTTTCCTCTACTAAAGCTCCTTTCAATGTAAAAACACGAGACAAAGGTTTGTTAAATGTTATAAGGCTTCATTTTTAGCATGCTTTATTTCAACTATTGCAAAAAATTGTTCGTGAACGATCGTTCGCGATCGAACATGGTGTGCTTTGAAGAAGGAGGTATATAAGCTTAACAATAGTTGCTATTCTTATTCAATGAGATGCAAATAAGTGGGCCGGGTATTCTGCAATCTAGCCAGTTTAAGTTACTTTACTTCGATGAGGCGACACAACTTCGATGTTGGGGGGACAGAACTTGGCTGTTGGGGCGACGTAACTTAGGTTGGGGCGATGGGGCGACACAACCTACAACCGCGAGATTGCATGGAAATTTGCAATGCACAATAGCAGGTTTAAAGAATACGGCTGGATGTTTGGCTAGCAGAGAAACATTTTTGAAACGAAGGATTGCACGTTGGAATAGAAAAACAGCATAATTGAATTGAAAAAATGTTGTTTTGAATTGAAACCATGGATGTTTCAGTAACCAAATACAGTGAAACCTGTATTAAGCGGACACCGTTGGGACCCTCACTTGTGTCCGCTTAATACAGGGTGTCCGCTCTACACAGGTTCAGCAATAATAGTTAATTATTAACCTTTTTGTAACACAGTGTAAGATCAAAGACTGCTCTTAGCATAATGTCCAGACAGTCAATGCATGAATTTGGAATAATCTACTTAGCTTTAAAATGACAACGCTGAACAATGTTAACGGTGTCTGAGCTGTGCTTTTAGAAGTAAAAAGCCCTTGAAGTGTCCGCGAAGTGTCCGCTTATTGCAGGTTTTGTGCAACAAAATGGCTTAATATTGGTGTCCGCGTCCGCTTAACAGAGGTGTCCGCTGAACGCAGGTTTATTTTACAGTAAATGTGGGAAGAACGTTTAGGGACCCAAGCCGGTGTCCACTTAATAGAGGGTGTCCGCTTAATACGGGGTCCGCTTAATACAGGTTTCACTGTAGCGTATCTGAATTGTTAAACAAGACGTTTAATTCACGAATTGGAAATCGGAATAGAAAGATATCATATTTGAATTGAAGAGCTCCAAGTTTTAATTACAGGATTGAATATTTGAATTGAAAAATAGCATGTCTGAAATGAAGTTCTGAATTTTGACACTAAAAACGCACCATACAGTGACGGACTTGCTCTGCGTCGATTAAGTATTTCCTCCTCATCTTAGATAGTTCTAGGAGACATTTCTGGCGTTTATGTGCTTGCTCTGCCCTCAGAGGTATTAAAGTTAGCCTCAGTGCATAGATAGAAGGGAGTTGTAATATTTCGTCAGGTATGTTTGGATTTTGACCCCCAAAACTAATAATTAAAGTATTCCAGTGAGTTTCTTAACTGCTTTGTAGCATTCCTATTGTTTAATAGTATGATAAAACTAGGTTTCTCTTAATGGCAGGTTTACAAACAGTGGAACTACCGAGTTTCGAACTGGCAGTTTGGACTTTGGAAAACTGACGGCTGGTGACGCAAAAAGACTTCGATGCAAGGTAACCGAAAGCTAAATACAATACATACATACAGTAGATACCGGTACCCGCAAAAACGACAAAATTGCGTCAAATTTGTTGTAACGAGTGATACTTTGTAATCAGAAATATTGAGCCAATGGACAGAGCATCCTAGTATTCCAAATGCAGAACAACCCAACCCCTAGCTCTGGTTGCCGTGATGACTGTCTTGTATAATGCAGCTATCAATGTTATGCCCGATGGGAGGGTGGGGGGGACCACGGGATAGGGTGGGGACTTTGATCAGAAACAAAAATTTGGAGTCAAACTTCCTAACCCTTGGGATAAGATTTCAATTAAACTTTCCCTTCCCTGGGAAACGGTTTTGAGTTCAAAGTTACCCACCAGACCGAGAACTTCCAGCCATCTGAAGTTAAAATATGACTTTTTTTTATGGATTGTGCTACTCCAGGGAAGGGCAGTGGGGGGCTCTGCAAAATCCTCCCAGTCAGCCTTGTATTTTTGGATTATTATTTCACCGTCGATTTAAAAAACCTCTTTCAAAATACACTGAAGAGAACTGTAATCATCAATAACTGCTAAAACTTTTTTGCTATCACACGAAAAAATTTTGTGACACCAATGGAAACAAAGTATTTGTTTACAAGAACACGAATAAAAAGAATGATGGTTTGCTAAAGCAATGAATTTAAAGGGATTTATCTTACCTTTCGTTCCTCCATTTTTGCCAGAAAGAGTGGAAAGTATGGGTACTTTGAAGACGGCGGAACACTTGTACACAGGCTCTCCCGCATTTAAAACCGTGGTCGCTTTCATCGTTTTAACGTTGTTGAAACTTCCTGTTCCCGGGGCCAACATGTATGTTCAAAGTTTGCGAAAATTCCTCATGTGGGGTGTGCACAGACGTTCAAAGTCCCTGCCTCATCCTGTGGTCCCCCCTCGGCATAACATTGATAGCTGCATAACTGCCTTGTATAATTTGTTGCTTAGTTATAGGTTTTGACGAAAGAAAATACCATGACTTAGTAAGAGTAAGCGAAGGGCTTTAGCAGGTTTCCAAAAGGATTTCAAGACTACTAAAAATGGCTAGTCGAAAGGTTTTCTTTGATTCGATGTAAATGGCGTGAAGTTCCTTGAAAACATTGTTCAACCAGAATGGTTCACACCTTCACCTAAGCAACTTAATGCTTAGCAAAAATACTTCATTGAAACAGAAAGTATAACACTTTCATATTCAAGGAAGAGAAAAACAGTAAAAAGCCTGTGGTATCAAAGAAAAGCCTAAAGGTTTCATGAAACATTCAACGGTGAGCGGTTAACATAATGAAGTGCAGTGTTTTTCGAAAGATACACTATTTGAGTACTTTAAATAATAGCCTAGTTCACAACCCTATAATTAAGCATGGCTAGCTACTCTCCAACAGCCCGGATTAATTAACATAATTTTCTTGCCTGTAAATGTGCATTTGACAACTTGCAAACTACTTTGCTACAATGCCCCAGAAAAGAATGATTGCCTGCATGCGATAATATTTTGGGGAGGCCTGGGTTTGAAAACATGGCGGTTTGCAGGATCTATCAATGAACAAAAACATCAGATTTAAATCTTTTATATAGCTTTATTTTGTTATTTGGTTGGACTTCACAGTTACGGTAAGTACTTCAATTTCTCCTGGGTTGCCTGGTGTTATTTCCCTCCAACAACCATGCCTTTAATTTTACAGAAAAATGGTTGTCAGAACCATTTTTTAAGTCATCTCAGATGACCGGATAACTGCTAACATCAAGTACTGCATTGCT
>OZ026602.1:30237976-30255476 GCA_964020085.1 Micromussa lordhowensis | reverse complement strand
TTGTCAATGTTCTTCACTAAAGCAGCAGCCAAAAAATGCTCTCATGTGTTGTCTCTCTGTTTCAAGGCATCTGCATATTTTGTTTTTAAACTGTTAAGCTGCTCCTCCATGTGGGGTGTCACGCTTGGTAGGTCACATCTTTGAAGTCTACAATTCTCTGACAAATCTTCCTTTTTTAATCTTGCCAAGTGCTTACGCTGATGACCAAATCATCGGGATGATGAACTGTGTACTCAATTGCTGGGGCAATGGATGCCAGTCAAATTTCTCCTTCTTGAAAAGTTTTGCTCAAGTGGCTAAGAATTGGAAGCACTTCTTGCAGTAAGTACCGGTATACTGTGCCAAGGAATTTTTCAAACTGTATGTTTGCTGTAATTTTTTGAAAACTCGAAGTCTTTAGAGCAATGCTTCATAATCTTCGTACACACCTTCTATTGCTTTTTCTGTCAACAACCACTTATTTCTGCATGCCTTCTGGAATCTCTTTCTGAGCTTTTTCTTCCCTCCGTTGCTAACACTAAGCTGTTTGACAGTTTTCAGGGCTTTTGCATAAGATGCACTTTTCTTAGCAGAGTGGTGAAAGAAATACCACAACTGAGGGAGAATTTTCTCTACTTCCTCGATGTAAGAAATCCTGTCATTGGCATCACCACAGACCAAAGCCAAGCGATGGCAAATAATAATAATAATAACTTTATTTAAGTGTCATATGTATTTAGCACTGTTGTACTAATTGAGGACACTGTAAATAAATAACCAAATATTGCAAATAGAACATAAACTGTTAAGAATCCCAACTGGTGGGAGGCTGACCAGTTGGCTATTTACACAACGCAGTCGAGGAGTTGAACTCGGGACTACCGAGAACAAATCCAGATAGCGGTATGGTGAAGGATTTGAACCAGGGACCTCCAGATTTCAAATCCAGCACCCTAAACCACTCGGCCACGCCGCCTCCTGCAGTGTATATTATTAAAGCCTTGTTTTCAGCTCCCAATCTTGCACCGACACCATTTCTTTTCCCTGTCATAACTGAAGCTCCATCTGAGGAAAAACGTGAAAGCTTCTGTGTATCAATCCCAGCATCCTCTAGTTGTGCAACAATATTATTTGCTTGAATTCTCCAACAGATTGCTTGCTGCTAGGAAAGCAGTATTTGCTTTGCCAGTTTCAGGATGGACAAATTTATCAAATGTTACAAGCTGCTCTTTGTTAGACACATCACAAACTTCATTTGCCAGAAGTCCAAAGTACTTGGGTTTTATCATGTACCAACTGTGCTTTCAAAACACTACCAATGAAAAGAAGCATCTCTCTGACTGAACTAGCTGAACAGTGTTTGAAATACTTGATATCTTCAAGACCTACTTGCTGAAGAAGTTCCAGAAGACTCGTGAACTTCTTGTTGGAGATTTCCTCTTTGACAATCCAGTACATAGTGAGCAACATTTTGTAGTAAACTTCATCTTGAGCATCTTCAATTTTTCTCACTTCTTCAAAAGTTAACACTCTGCTGAGAACTCTGCTGTATTGGCTGCTGCATGTTGTTGTGAATTGGTGTGATCTCCAACCGCTTTCTGTTTATATCTAGCTGCTAGCTGGAGGTTATACTTCTTGCTCTTGTTTTGGTTCTTTTGATGTGCTATGTTTTCTGCACAACAAACAAAACATTCCCTGTCCCTCCTGGTATATCAACCAGTTCACACCTGTATTATTGGAGTAGGTTAGATCGTCGTCCATTATCTATTGATGTCGAAAATGATCAATGGATTGTTCATTCAACTTCAGGGGCATGATGGCAAATTATTTATTTAACTGAATCGACTTGTTAAAAAGACAACCTGAACATCAGACAGCAAATTACTGTTCCATATTATTTTGTACAACTAGTATTTAAAAAGCCTATTGTTATAAAAGATTGATCGTATAACCAGACATTTCCCATCCAAAAAAGAAAACCAACAGGCCTTCGTTCAGCTCATTGTATATGTTGTAGGTCAAATGAAATTCAGGTTAAAATGATTTTAACCTAGTTTGATTCTCACTTTCCTTTGTCTTCTGAATAATTAGGGTTAAGAGACAGAGGAATTTCATTTTAACCAGGATTTCATTTTGACCTACATCATATACAAAGGTCGTTGTGACATTGAATCTGATTAGTTCCATTTTGTGTAATAGATTCAAAAATCTAACTTGATTACTGAATGGAACAGAACAACAATCATTTGATTGGTTTTGGTTTTAGTTCTTTATTGATTGGATACCATGGTATTTCCTTTGTTCTTAAAGAGCAAGAGCCCAAAAATGTTAAATGCATTGATTGTGTGAAAATCTATTTTCTCTCCCATACCGCTATGCAATTCTTGGGTAGAAAGGTGGACCGCAGCCATTGTTGATCTTTTTATTTTTTTCTTCCAGGGTCAAGAATGGAAAATACACTATTTTATAGTGCTTTCTAGGCTTTCTGTCTAAATATGATTAATTCAGGACCAAGGGGTCATTTTAGCAATGTATAATGACATTCAGACACAGTTAGCCTCAGCACAATTATTGGTTGTTGCTTTCAATACATCTGGTGACTCCTGAAGGAGCCTTTTTTCCCACTGTGGTGAAGGGTTTTGTGGATTTTTTTATTTTTCTGGTTTTCTTTATGCTGTGTAGCTGTTTCTTCTTTCCTGTACTTATGTTTTGCTTTGCATTGTTTAAAACAAAGTTGACTTGCCTAGCCCTCATCTCAGCCTTGTGTGTATACCATGGAAACTGGGGACATTATATCTCACATACAGAGATGTTGATTGTTTTCAGATTATCTTACTTGAAAGCCTGCCAAGTACAATGTATGTAGAGTTCATGCTTGACTCGTTCTCTCAAGGTAACAAATGAGCAATGTGCAAGTTCAAACTGAACTTTGAAAACACTGACAAAAAACTATCGCTACTGACTTAAAAACAACTGTGATGCTGAGACTTGTACCTCAGATGTTAAAAAAACCTAAGAATCGACGTAGACAGAAGTTCGAAGATGAGGCAAACAACATTGATGGGATCTTTAAAGAGGACACTCCACGAAGCAACTTGGTCAAATATCCTGATCCTTTTTTGTTTTTGTTTTTTGTGTTCAGTAAGCTTACTCGTAAAGTATGATTTGATTCTGTGGTACAAAGCACGAGTAAATGCTCTTTGAGCGTTTAGTTTACCAAGAAAAATGGTTTCACTTAAAGGCCAGCAAGTGAGCAAATACAAATGCAAACCAAGAGGTACCCCCAGCAGAGGGCTAGAATAGTGACCACTGACCACCATTCTGTGGAGGTTTATCTTGCCTAAATTAATTTTAGCCACATAAAAAGTACAAAACTGAGAGTAACAGTAATTAAAGAATACTAATTAAAATGAGAGTAAAAGGTTTGAGTGTGAAGCAGTACAAGTTGCAGTTAGAGCATGAGTCCTCAGTCAGAACAGTGAAATCTTGTAAACTGTTTCTAAATTTGTTGCTCTCTGAGAAGCGTGGTAGGCCGGAGGCAGGATGGCTAGCAGGCTGGTTGTTAAAGCTGTGTAAAATATTCTACTGAGGGGAGTAGAGTGGGGTAATTGTGCCAAAAAAATTCATCCAAGCTGCTTTTTAGAAAAAATACATACTAACATAACAAGAAATGAAAATCACAAAGGGTTGAGAAAGATATATCTTGAGCGTTCAGGGTCCAAAATATTTAAATTCATGCTCAACTCGAATTACCCAAACTTCCCTTATCAACCCATGAAAGTTCAAGGCTTGCCGCCTAGGAATATGGCTTTCCCTGTTGTGTAGCTGTTTACGAGCAAGTTGTTTGTGTGTGGCGTAACTGTTTACCAGAGCAAAATGTGAGTATTTCTTCATTTTAATTTGGTTACAACATATAAACACCTTCCAACAGAGCGGGGATCAATGGCTTTGATTGGGTACGTGATTGCACAATGGTGTGACTTTGAGATAACCTTGAAACATACTTGAGCAAACCTGAACAAACTGAATATACCTTAAGCTAATCGAGAATTTCCTTGATTATTTCCTAGAGAACTGTTTGACTGGAACTTCAAAATAGTTCTGGGCAACTGAATCTGTCCTTAATTTGGGCAAAGCAAATCTGAAATGTAGTTTACAGGAATATGTACTTGACTTGTTGTTGGCATGCGTCGTGTTTATTTCGTAGGAAGGTTGTCAAATAAGTCGTCAAGTTGCTCCTGTTGCCATCTCGCCATAGAAGAGTGACTGGGATAAGCCGCAAGGAGCTTGAAATACTCAAAAAGCTCTGATGGGGCGTTTTTTTTTCTGAATGAGCATAATTTTATTCTTTTCTTGGCCATTAGCAAGAAACTTTCAGTGAAAATGTAGACCATATACATTGTACAGATCCCTGAAGTTTCAGCAGGAAGAAGTTTGAACAAAGCTACACTAGATTGGTCACATTCTCTTTGTAGGCACTTGGTGCTGTGGAATGGCTGCTTTTCTGAACTTTATGCATGTAGAGAAAACAATCAATAATTCCGCATGTTTTCTGCACAAACAGTATATTTAAGAGCCTGATGAAACGAACTGACAGCAGTGACAAATTGATTGAGTTCCTCTCTCGTAGAAGAAGTAGCACAGATACAATCGTCAGTGGGTGGTAGACTTCAGATTTGGGGGCCGTTGTATTGATTGAAAAAGTGGTGTTCAATGTAGCCTACAAAAAGATTGGCATAGCTGGGTCCCATTTTGGTACCCATGGTCATGCCATTGATTTGTTTATAATGATTGTCTGTGAATGAAAAAGAGTTGGGTGTTAACACTAGGTCAGCCAGACTGAGTAAGGTTTCCGAGCTTGGTTTCTTGACAGTGTACTTGCTTGAAGGGATTTTAGAAGGTCGTTGTTTGGCATTCTGGTTGTCATGGCTTCAGCAGAACCTTCATTTTTCATTCTTCACATGGTTCTTTAGCTGCTGTTTAAGGCTAAATCAAAGTAAATCACCAGAGTCAAATACATCATTAGCCATGTGTGATGCAACAAGGTTACATGTAAAACAGTATCAATTCTATAAATCTAAATTGTTCGTATGAATGGAAATGGAAAATAATCATGTTCAGAAAGGTTCCATTAACCACTAATTAAACTCAACTTACCAACCACACAAAGCTGGAACCAACCCACGGGCGGGTGGGATGGGCGAAAACTGCGAACTGCTGAGCGTGACAGCTAGCGAAACTGACTCGTGCAAGCACCAGACTGCGTGTAAGGGACACCAAGTGCCCCTGCTAGAGCTTGGGCCACCCCAAGCTTTGGGTGCCCGCGAACCAGCTGCGAATGTAACTAGTGTGAGCATGAGGCTGCGTGTAGGGGTCACAAGGTGTCCCTGCGAAGAGCTTGGGCGGCCCCGAAGCTTTGGGCGCCCGCGTACAGCAATGACAGCGTGTAGGCGTCATGTATTGTCCTAACTGTTGCTGGAGCTGCAGGACAAGCTTTCTGCATCCACGAGGAGAGCATTGCTTTGAGGTTAACTTTGCCTAAATTACATTTAGCCACATTTAAACTCATCAACAATAGATGAGTGTGGGCGCTGGTGTCTCAAGGTTGGTGGAGCCGGGCCAAGCTAAGCGAGGAAGGAGGTAACCATGGCAACCCGGAAGCGGCCACCACCCAGACCTCCGAATTACATGGTGCTTGAAAAGGAGGGGCCAGCGGACGGGGAACGTGGGACCTCCGACTCCAAAAACCCCAAGCACCAGGCACCCACCCACCTGTGAGCAAGGCTAACGCTTACCAAATCATCCGGCAGGACGCTGCAATCCAAAACCCGGCTGTAATACGAGTCCTGGGAAACTATTTGCATACTCTCAGACCGTTGCCTGGGTGAAGAAAGAACAGGCCAGGACCACAATTAAGCCAGACGATTGGACAGACCAGCGAGCGCCTCGGAAGGGGTTCTGATATACAACTGATATGCATTACTGGTGCAGCGGCCCAAGGCTTGAATAAGGTGATCGGGCACACCGTTGCGCGCTGCGACCGTGGCTACCCCGATACAAAAGCTGTGGCTAGAGAAGTTGCCTGAGATTCCAGCAGTCGACAGGATTTGTCTTAGCCAGTTCGTCAACACTGCACGAGATAGCGGTTGGCCAGACTTGAGCACAAATAAAGGGCCAGGTTCCCCCCCCCGCCGGGATAAATAGGAGAGCATGGCTTGGACCGCACAGAGCGGAGACCGGCCCAGGCCAATGTGAACGAAGCAACCCTTCCGAAAGGGATCTGTCTTGGATGCTTTGATCCAAATGCGTAAGCAAGACGGTGAAGTGTGAGAATCCACTGCAACATCAGACACTGACAAATGATACTCAGGGGAAAAACTGGCAAGATTCGAAACGGTAAACTCAGCTGAACGCAGAAAGCCAAAATAGCCCAAGGTGCACGCTGCCCAGAACATGCAATGGTCGAACGAAGACAGGTCCAAAGCCTGATGAATGACAAAGAGGGTACGATCTGTGACAGGGAGACGTTGGGCTGCTGGCAAACCTTGGGAGCGCTTAATCCCTCACAAGACTCGTTGCAAACGCAAACAGTTGATTAAAGGATCGGGAAAGCCTTGCTCAATATGAAGTGAGCGCACAGCTGAAAGGTACACCTTGATCGATGAATGCTGGACAGAGTCTGCTAGGAAGGAAACGAACAAGCACAAAGTCCACTCCTCCGCTGGACATGGAGACCCATTCTGGTGAAGCCTGCCTGCGTGAAGGCAAAAGTCATAGAATTTGCGTTGACCAGAAGCATACGACTTGCGCGTCGACGGAGCCAGACCCTGAACCAGAAAATGCCGGCATCGATCCTCTAATAAGGAGGTATCAAGCTGTCCAACAGAATCTGAGGAATAGGACACGGGACCAGCTGGGCCTCCGGGGCCAGGCGGCGGAATTCCTGCCAACGAAAGCGAGAAATAGCGTCAGCAACATTGTTCTGAATGCCCGGGACATGGGTAGAGAAAAAAGAGAACCCCCAACGCGCAGCCGACAGCAAAAGGTCCCGGAGTAGGTACATCAGTACAGGTATCTTGGAAGTCCTGGAGGAGAGAAGAGCCACCACAGCCTGGTTGTCAGAACGAAAGAGGATGTGTTTACGGGACCAGAGAGAGCCCCACAAATGCGCTGCGATGACCACAGGAAACAGCTCCTTGTAAGCAATAGACTGATCGGCCTGGAAAGGAGACCAAGGTCCGTAAAACCATTGGCCCTGGGAGTATGCCCCAAAACCAACCGAGCCAGCAGCATCGGATGTCACTTCAAGGGGAAGAGGAGGATGTGGCGGGTGGGGACTGAGACTTGCGCCTACGGTCTTTGCTTGATGATGACTCAGTGCACAGTGAGCACTCAACAAGGCGATGGGAGCCCGCGCAGATGCTGCACCGATGAGCAAATCTGCAGTGAGTTATATTTATAAATAAACTAACCATATGCTACAGAAATGTGCTGTTAAAAGAAAATATGGGCATTGTTTGATGGTGCAAATGACAACATAATGTAAAGAAGTAGCGAACATCCCACTTATTTGAACAAAGCTTAAAACTGTTCCATTATTAGTCAATGTCGAATGCTGGTGCAGACCTTACAACTGACTGTTGATTGAAGATAATGACTTGTAGCACAATCATGGTGCCCATTTGTGTAACATAGGCCATTTTTGTGAAAAGGTGGCAACTGCGAAAAATATTATTGTTTAATAGATATAAGCTAGTTAACATGATAAAAACATTTTTAGTAAGTTTTGCGATGTTTATGTTTCTAAAATTTTTTTTCTAAGTTAAAATGCTTCGAGCCAATAGAGATGCTTCTGCGCCAGAAGGATCCGAGGGGATTCACATTCCAAACCTCGAGAAGTGAGTTTAAAACTGGTATGAAAAACGAGGATGGACAACTTCGAGCGAAAGAAAATATATACATACAGTAAAAAATGTAAAAAGGTAAAAAATTTAATAAAAAGACGTCTTGGTCAGTGACCTTCATCAGTTGCAGTGCAAGTGAACAATGAATTACAATTTCCTTAAAAAGGTTTACAGTATAAAAAATGACATAACAGTATAAAGAGGATTACATAACAGGGCGTGATAACACATGCTAGCAAGAAATTAACAAGTGATGAACAATTGGTAATAGTACTACGCGGGAAACTATAACAATACAATACAAATCTACAAGAAAAACAGAACGAACAATAAAATGAACAAATCCAAGTAAACAGATAAAATGAAGAAAGGAAAGAAGAAAAGAAAAAATTGCCGAGTCCACTGAAGGCGTCAAGGATCCAGCGTTAAAAATAAAAGGGCAAGATTTATAACAAAATTCCCAATCAAAGCCCCTGAAACCATGCCATGACAGGGCTCAAAAGGCGCCCCAAACAGGGCCCTTAAACAACAACATTGTAATAAATTCCCAAAAGGGGGCCCCCTAGATTACCAAGCGCTAACAAAGCTAACAAAATTGTAGACTGGGACCTTTGATGACCACCCAAAAGTTATCTCTATGTTAATTATAGCTTAAGATTATTTTTGTTAAACAGTTTTCTTAATTTATGGTTCTGTGGAAAGCACTTTTCGATCAAATTAAGAAATTCTCTTCCTATGTTGGTTTGCACATTTTTACTGAATGGTGGGTTGAACCATATTATGTTCCTCTGCCTCTTTCTCTTGTTGGTTGATTCGGGTGACTGCTGTGGTGGGGTGAATTTGAGGGTGCATGAGTAACCGCTTTTTTGCAACGCTTCTTGGTAGGGTGGTGCTGCTTCTTTGAAGGCTTCCTCGTCTGATGAGATCTCAGATAATCTTTTGTTAATTGCCTCAGGGATGTTCTTTAATATGCATGGGGGGTGGTTAGATTTGCTGTGGACATAGAGCGGAGTGGTTGTAGGCTTTGAATAAGGCTTATACTTCTCAGTGGTCAAGTCTAATGTTACGTCAAGGAAATTAACGATCTTTTTGTTGGCCTCGATCGTGATGCGTAGGTTGTTTTTGGCAAACACTTTGCAGATTTCTGTTTTGATTTTTTCAATGTTTTGTGGAGTTTGGTCGATTACTGCTAAGCCGTCATCTCTGTAAAGCCCAATTTCCATGCCGCAAGGTATTTCTTTAAGCTGCGAGAGCATGTAGATTCCGACTAATTCACATGTTTCAGCACCGTCATAACTACCCATGGTGACGTCGAAGAGCGTGCTTCTGTTTCTCTTCTGCCAAGGATCTCCGTTGTTGAAAAGAAGGGATTGTTTAGCTTCTATGTGACAATCATCATCGGAAATGGTCACATAATTGGCTGAGAAGTCAAGGGCACATTCTAGAGGTGTCTCTGATATGGAAGGATAGAATTCTACTACATCGAAGGTTATGAAAGCACACTTGCGTTTGTTAGGCAAATTTCTGAACCATTGTAGTACTGAGGAGGTGTTTTTCCACTGGTTTACTTTCGTGGCGTTTAGCAGTTTCTTGTTGATGTTGTCAAGGATTTGTTTGCTAATCTTTCCTATTTCTTGTTTTGACGGGTTAATTAGTCTGCAGGTTGGTTTGTTCTCAAAATTGTCCGTATGGTCTTTTAAGGTGATGAAGGCTCTTTTGTGGCAGTTGTTTCAACATGGTCGTCAATACGGATCATCGATGCACACAACAAAACCATCCTAAATCAGAACAAGCCACCTGAAGAAAAAACACCCCCAAACCATGTAACTGCAGAGAGCCAGACAAATGTCCTTTAAAAGGACAATGCTTAACCAAGAAAGCTGTTTACCAGGCCACTGTCACCATGGCTAAAAGCATGAAATGTATGTCAGCCTCACCGCCACCGAGTTCAAAATGAGATGGCGAATCACCAAATGTCTTTTAAACACGAAAGCAAAAAGAATGATACTGAACTGAGTAAACATCTCTGGCAGCTTAAAGATCAAAAGAAAGAGTTTGCCATATCTTGGAAAATTCTAACCAAGGCTCAAAGTCAGGATCGTCTGCTGCTGCAATGGCAACTGCACTATCTTTAGCAGGCAGATCTACAATTCTGACTGCAGTGTCACCAAGGGTTGCTTCAGTCTCCTCAGTAGCTTGCCTGGTTGTAGCAATAGATGACTTCCTTTCTAGTCTGACCTCCTTCTAGTCGTCCATCCACTCCTTATTGCTGCAGTTCCCCTCATCACCACTGATGCAGTCAATGCAGTAACAAGTGCGGTTTCGAACAAAGACTCTTCCCTGTTCTGCAGTTGTCTTGACATAATGTAGCTTTCGGATACCTTTGGGTGTTTTGAAAGTTCTGTCTGGTCTGCGTCTCACCACAGCGTCTTCGCCTTCTGTAGGCACATAGAAGAAAACCCTCCAAGCAAGTCCCACAGCTTTTGTTTGTGAAGCAAATGAAGATGCTGATGGAGTGGAAAAGTTCTCGGTAAGGAAATCGGTCATGTCCTTGGCATTCCTTATCACTGCTGTTTTTCTCAACACTGCCTTGCTCACCTTCTGTTTGACATTAGCTCCAGCAGCATCCTGCTCACCTTTGGCATGTGAGGTCTCAAAGTAACTTCGCTGAATTTGGAACCCATGGTCGAAAAGACAGCAAGAAAGAAGATCTCCAGTACAGTGCCGTGACTTGTATTGGGCAGCACACCCATCTGTGAACTCGTGTAGTTTGTTGACCTTGATTTGCAGCTGCTCTTCCAAGTAACCCTTCACCAGTTCCTGCGCCTTGTGCACTGAGTGGAAGTCTTGGACTTCATCATCAGAGATCACAAACAGGTGCTCCTTTATGATCTGTCGGTCGTCCTCTGTGCTTGTGTTGCCATCAACAAATTCCACTGCATGGCGATACAGGATGGTCATTTGGAGGGAAACTTTAGCCACATCAAAGTATTCAGACTGAAGCTCGTCTTGTTGCCTGCAGCTGTATCCTTCTGAATAATTGTGGACACAAACTACCTCATTGAGTGGAAGGTGTTCAATTAGGTTGTCCATTTGGTCTCCCTGCCACTTTGCCATAAACGAATGGTACGGATATTCTTTCAGGAGGTCTACAAAATATTGAAGCAATTCATTTGGTGGTGTTTGCTTTGTGATCAGTGCAATTTGTTTCTTTTCTTGCCCATTTGCCAAAAACTTTCCAGTTCCCACATAGGCATAGTGTTTCCAAATCACTTGTTTGTCGGTGCCTTCGGAGAGCTCTTCTGGTAGCAGTACAAACTTGTCCACACCACATTGGTCACAATCCCTATTAAGGCATTTCAGTTTGTGATAGGGTTGTTCATTTGGTTTTTCACACAAAGTAAGATCAGCTGCTTCAGTTAAAGTAGAGGGAAATGGCACATCATTTCTTCCACTTTTTCTGCACGCATTTTTCCAGAATTTCAAGCAGTCCTTAAAAAGAATTTGTGATTCAACATGCTTTCTGCAAAGACACGACTTTCGGTCCTTTTCTTTTGCAGCACGGATGAAAAAGGGCTTCAAGGATTCAAACTTATGCTGCTTGATTTTAACATCAGGGTAAATAGCCTGGAATTCCAAAAATACTTCTGTTTGCGTTTTTTTTGAGGACGTGCTTGGCATGCTCAATGTATTTTTTTCTGGTTCTTTTCCTGAGAATATCTTTTTTATTTGTATTCGAATGCATGAGATACGCTGAGATATGCGCTGTTATTTGGGAATTCCCTTGATACTTATTGACAACAACATTGTTTCCGAATTGGAAAATAGTTAATTTCGTCTCTGCTGTTACTTATTTTGAAGAAATAGCTTTACAAGAGGATAAATAAGTCTATTAACCTTACTCAGTCGAATCAAGTTTATTTCTAGGTCGGCGTTCAAGATGCTAGACCCGCACATGTATGATGCCAAGCTCTATTGGATCTCCAGCATTACACAAGCACACAACAGCAACTATAATTAAAGTTTTTATTCCTATTCTTTTAAAAACAGACATTGAAGGCTGTCACTTTCCACACAGTGTACTTCGGCCCTATTCAATAAATAGATGTACTGGAAGTTTCAAATTGTTATTGTTTTAAGCACAAAATTTAACTTCCTTTCTGTATTTATGCAAATGAGATGTTATGCGTTACACGGTTAATATGAGTATATTTCCAGTCATCTTCAATATTTTTACACTCTTAAATTATTTCAAATGACAATATAGTGATGTTTTATTGAGCTACAATCATTGTAGCAGAAAAAGGGCAAGTTTGGAAACAATCCGTCATTCGCTGACCAAGATATTGACAAATTTATTTGAACAGCCCCAAATGGGCATCATGATTGTGCTACAAGTCAATGTCCTTGTTAGAATCATTCTTCTTAGTACTTGACAGCAGCACAGGAGTTTTTGATTCGTTATGCTCACTGAAGGTTGAGTGGCTTTGGATATTAAATCCAAATACTCACTGTACTTTGGAGGGACTTGTTTACAGATAGAACTCAAACAAATCCGTTTTCTTTGAGCGTTTTACAGGGCTTAAATTATGTATAAAGCCACAGAGTGACTCTAAGAAAAAAAAGATACATGTTAAAAAGGCAATGAATCTCTGTAGACTCTGTGTTTAGCATCTATTCACCAGTTTGCTTGCCTGTGGCATGGAAAAATTGTAAAGATCGTTTGCAGGCTCAAATTTTGATTATCTTTTCATTACTTGCTTTTCCTACCTCCCTCCCCCACCCCATCCCCTGCCAACCCCTATAATGATAACGCTTGCCTGAGTTAAGGTCTGGTTTACCCTTTGACATTTTTCACAAAGAATCTGTTTTAAAAAAAATTATTAATTAAGGCAATTCCTTAGTATTGCATTGCCCATCCCTACTGTGCATGATTTTTGCGTCATTAGTGCGCACACATGAGCACATGCGCGTACAAAACCTAAGAGATTTCCCTCAAACTAAGCTCGATAGCAAAATAAATGCGCCTTTTCTATTAAACGAGCACGGTGACCCCCGATTTTTCTGGGGGTATTTGCTACGAACAGTCTAATAAAGAACATTTGAAGAAGGAAAAGAGTTTGATAGTAGAACATGATTTTTTTTTTTTGCAAAATAGTTCCATGCTGGGTGTATTTTGGCCAAGGCAACCACTTCAAGCTAACCACGGAACTCTCCGAAAAAGTGCAATATTCTGGCAACGAGGCAATCAAAAACGGCTTAAATAAAACAATACTACTTATGTAAATGAAAGAAGCTTTACTTTCAAGATAAAATTTTGTGTCTTTCAAGTAATCAAGACTTAATTCTGTATGAAGATGATTCGCATTTTTAACGCGCAACCAGTAAAAATACCCCATTTTAAGAGCCTGCTGACGAGTAAACAAGCACGGTGACCCCATTTTTTAATTGCATTTTTTAATGGTCCTATCATGAATGTTATCCATGCCAAGTTTCAAAAAAAGTTTGATAGTAGAACAATTTCAAGGGAATTACCTTAAGGTTATGAACAGTGTAGCAGTTTTAAATAAGTATATGCCATTACTGCGAGTTGAAATCTGTATCCTTTAGATTATCTTGAGGCAAGGTTACCATTTGGTCAATTAAACTTTAATTGTAAAAAGTGATTTTATTTGGTTGATGTTTGAAATAATTAGGACAACAGGATTCTATGATAAACTCTACAAAGTAAGTTTGGCTAAACCTTCTAGCCACTCTTCTTCTTTAAGTCTGTAATGTAAATTACTCTATCCAGGGTCATGGGTTCTACAATCAGGTCTTCAAGTTTCTTAACTCTACTAAGTGCAACATATGTCATTCCTGAAGATTTTTCTGAAGGACCAAGATCAACCCAGGCTTTCTTTAGTGTTAAACCTTGTCTCTTGTGTATAGTGATTGCCCATGCTATCTTAAGTGGTAGTTGTCTTTCACATTTCTTTGCTAGGTTTTGAGTAACCTGTGTAAATCACAGGTGTTAATCTCTGCAATGCTAGACTTAAGATGGGATAGTCTTATTGAAGGCATTTCAAAGTCCTGGATATTTGATACACGGTCTGGAGTTCTTGACAGTAATGCATGCCAATCAACGTGCTCTGAGAAGATCTCTGAAAAGGTGCTGTTCACTACTGTTACCATCAACTCTGTGGTTAACTATCAATGGAACTACTTTTTTACACTGTTGATACATGAGATGGTCCTGAATTTGATTATCTGTTTTGGGCATTGAATGGTAAACTGGTTTATCACCAACAGGGGGTAACTGTGCTATATCACCTACAACAATAAAAGAAAGACCACTGATTTGCCAGGCCTGTAGCTTGCCTGCAACTAGAAATTATCCAGCCAAGCAAACTTTGACCAACCAAAGAGTATTCATCCATTATCAAATACTCAACATTTTCTAGATTACTTTGAAGCTGTTGTAGTGCTAAAATAATGATAATAATAATAATTAATAATAAAATTGCTTCTGTGGGAATGTTGCTAAATCCACAGGCTTCTCTCAGAGATGACAGCAGAGAGAAGACTTAAAACCTGCCCCCCCAGACGGTGGCTCATTAGGGACAGTGCTACAAACCTAAAAAACACAAATTACAAAAATATACTACTACAAACTAAATCAAATACACTATGAATAAAATTAAAACAGCATGGCCAGTGAAAAATCGAATGTACTCCTACACTATAAAGTGAAATGCTACACACCGAAAAAAAAGTTAACTGCACACTGCAAATCAAAGCAAAACGCACACCCCAAATCAAGTGAAAAAACTCACTGCAAACAAAAAGCTAACGCACGGCGCAAATGAAAGGGAAATAATGTATGCGTGCACATTTGCCTGTGAAGGCCTGAGACAGATTAGTAAGAAAACAAAATAAAACAAAATGGCGTCCATGGAAGAAGGAAGCAGCTCAAGTGAAGACGAGGCCGAAACAACTTTAAATGATGACTTACCTTGTGAGTCTGAGTGAGATGTAATTGAATATTACTTTTACAGAAGTCTTATGTATAGGCATATTACTCTGATGTTGGAAAAGCAACATAATATCAGGAATCAGCGAAGTCTCAAGCGAAGGCTGAAAGATTATGGACTTAAGAGATGTGAAACATTAGAAGACACCAATGAAATCTGGTTTCTTCAACTTCTTAAGGCAGGGTTTTACCTGAAAAATGCTTTTTTTGTAACTTGTAACAGCTCTAGTTTTTTAAACCATAACAAACTATATATCTCTGAAAAGCTCTTGGCCCTTAGATTATGAAAATATACACTTCTCTTCAGTACTGATTAATGTAACTTGATACCCAGCCCTTAAAATACCACATGCTGATGGACCCATATGCACTTGAGAAAAGATTTCTACAAATAAATTTGCATGGAAAATGTAGTTTTACTGTTATTCTCCAGTAAACACATTGCTAACTGGGATGAATGAAGGAATTTGCAAAATTTTGAACTGCAGAGCTCTGATACCCATCCAAAGTTGCACAATCATAATTGGAAAGCATTCCCTTTGAAAACTTTTTGGCTAAACAATCTATCATAAAATCCTTCATTCATCCCAACTCATTGAAACCTAGCAATCCTGAGAATTTCAGGTCAAAGACTTGTATCCTTCTTGAGTTATCTTTTCTCAAATGCAAAAGTACCACAGTTTGAGAAATTTAACTTAAAACTGATTAGAAGTTGTGATTTTGTTCCAAGAAGCCTAGGGTAATGTTCAAAATGCCCCAGATTCATATGTGACTCCTTCCATCTCGCAAAGGGCTTCTTCCCGCCGAGTGTGCACAAACTGAAGACCGTGATGACGCTTCTTCTCCTTTTCAGTGACTTGAAGGTCTGCATTTTGCAAGTGCTTCCTGTCCTTAAGATTAAAGGCATGGCTGGTGTATGTACCACTAGGAATTGAGAGCTTTTCCATTATCGTTTTCCTGCATTCAGCTCCTTGATGGAAGTGACAAACTGCAGATGCTGCAGCACATCGAATAACTTTAGCCCCATGAAGCTTATGTTTCGGGCAATGAACCCAGACCATACAATTGATGCATTCATTTGGGTTTTGGGTTGTTCCACGAACACACACCTCAAGGAGCTTAGTGTCACTTAGAGTCATAAATGTGGGCCATAATACTTCTAGAAAAACCTCGGGTAAACAATCATCTGCTTTATATGTGGATGTTCCTGTGGGCAGATCCTGCTGCTACTTACACCAGGAGCTTTCCCCTGGTGCACAGAAGTGATGTTGCTCAGCAGCATCTCCTGACTTTACACTGTGGTTTAGAATGGCAATAATCTTCTTTTTCATTGCATAAACTGTCACATCAACTTCACGGTCACATGGATTTACCTTTGATAGTGTGTTTTGACATATAGCCAGGCCAAAATATTTCTGAAGTTGCTTGATTTTGCTTTCTGTTAGCCTGCCATGTCCCCCTATCGGTTTGCCATCCTCAAGTTTACCTTTGGTCCTAGCTTTCAGATTAAGGTGTTTGCCCATTCTCTTCTGGACATAGTCAACACAACACAGTCCAGCTTAATGACTTTACAATCAGCATAGGCATTTTCTAAAGCATTGAAGGCCTTGCTGTCACAATCTGACATCATCCACTTGTACCGAATATTGTGTAGTTCGACTGATCTGTTCCAAACAACAACAGCACCTTCCGCCTCCATGGCTGGTGAACTTCCAGTGAAATTATTGTCACATTCGCCAGATGCAATGTTCTCCCTTTTCCATTCTTCACACGAGTCATCATTCCCTTCGCACTGGGTCTTTTAATACAACAATTCTTCTTATACAACAAAGGTACTGTCACCACTTACAATACTAATACAGGTTCTTTATCCTTATCCTTAAATTTACATACGTAAGTAAAAGGCATATTATTTTCTTAATTTGTAATTTACAGCTACATTGATTATAATAATTTTACTACCAATATGATCAACTTACAAGTAAAAACAAATGGGAATAAAGAAACGAAGAGAAGACACTATGGATTAGTAAAAGAATGTACACACTAAATGTAAGTTAACAACAACAAAAACAAAAAATAAAAAAGAACTAAAGAAAGTTGAAGAAAAGCAGAGAAAAAAATTAGAAGATCTTTCCATATGTTTTATTAAATACTGTCATTTTGTTGTTTGCTATAGCAATTTCTCGCTGTATATAAATTTTTTCCTTTAAGAGCGCTAGAGAGCTTTCAAAACAAACCTCTTTTTCATGCAAGCAGCTATTATACATAGAGTACCTTGGGATAAGAAGGGCATAATTCAGAGAATGTGTGTTCCATATTCTCCAAATTCTGTATAAGGTCATGCTGTTTGATAAAGTGACAGTTTCCTTAGTTTTGCTAACATCGCAAGTGTTTTGATCAGAGTATCAAACACAGGAAAACTGTTTTTTAATACTATTATAAAATAACAGTGGCAAAAATTGAAATTGTCCAATAAAGGTATTTACCAAAAACTTACTTTGAATTAAGAGTTGTACAATATTTTATGATATTGTAGCATCTATACCCTATCTGAAACAGAAAAAATATAAACTGTCTTCAGATGATTCCCTCCAGTTTTAAA
>OZ026602.1:30215476-30232976 GCA_964020085.1 Micromussa lordhowensis | reverse complement strand
ATCAAGAGAGGTGTTTGGAGCATCTTGGTCGTTGTCTTATTATTGTTTCAGATGCCCAACAGATTAAGCTTTCCAAATGTGATAATATCACCAGGCAATACAAATAATTTTTCAGGGAGAACTCAACCAACCCTGATTTCCAGTCATTCATTGTTGGTGAGTCACGGTTAGGCAGAATCTCTGAGACCCGATAACTGCTTGCTTACCACGGCGCCATTTTCTTGCCGAACCGTCACAGTCGTGGCATCCAAAGAGTACTGAAAACGATTCCTCAGCGTCAAGTCCCGTACCATGCATTCGATCACCGGTTTCCAGGTCACGTGAGCTCCATTTGCATAGTTTGCATCCGGGTCGCGAGGTTTTTCAAGCACCTCGGGCAAAATGGCCTCCAACAGGTTCCTGTCGAACGGCACGATGTTGTCGCGATCTCAGTAGACAAAACAATTTGGAATGCCTAGCTCCTTGGCAATCTGTTTGCGGTGATGGTGCGTATGGCTGTGGGCGGGCAACTCGTAATATCTCCGAAAGCAAGACACATCGCCCTTCTGGTGGCAACATTCGGTGGTCAGCACCTTGTTCTCCCCTGTCCCCCTTTCGAAGCAAATGGTGCAATTGTCGGTGTCGACCTTCCCTCGCTTTGCAGGTGGCTCATCTTCTGAGACGTCGATGACAGAGACGGGTACCCAGGTCAACGTCTTGTTAGCGTCCATCAATGGCTACGAATCACATCACAGAGATGTGACCGCCTCGTGCTCAGTCATTTTCCATCTATGAGTGTTCCAGACATGGACTAATTTGTAAGAAATGCACTCGCGTCACTTAGGCATCGACCATTGTAAAGGATCATGTCGCATAGAGATTTGACCCACCCGATGCCCGGCCAGTTCTCATTGATCTAGACACTGGCTAATATGTAGGAAAATGCACTAGCGTCGCTTAGCTGTCGAAGCATCGTGACAGGTCACTTCACGTAGAGATGTGATCCACCCGATGCCTGATCAGTTTGCATATATCTTCATTTCCGTTTGGAGCTAAACTATATTGGGGTTTGTGTAATTAGTCCTGGTCCATTCACAAGAGAAAACATACACACACACCAAAATTTTTTCCTTTCCTTCTCTTTTATTTTATTTTTTAATCGTTACTTTTTCAACTACATTGCATTTTCAATCTACTACAACCATGTCCGCTTTTCTCTTGTTAGTGTCGGAGGGTTGACCACCTCCCACTTGTTCCTGTTCCCGCCTTTCCACTTTTCGCACCCTCTCAACGATTGTTCGTTGAAAGTTTTGTCTTCCCACTCTGCTATCAACTACGGGTTGCAATAACTGTTCTCATAGTCAAAATCGCTTTCAAAGACAGACAACTCGAGGTCTGCGGTGCGTTTACCGCCCATGCAGTTCCTGCGAGATTTGATGACCCTGTCGTAAAGCTCTCTGGGCACATGCCCGTCAGTCAGCGAGTAATCGCAGACAAACATTCGGCCCTGGCCTTGTGCCTTCTCGTCATGAGTCTCCTCGTACTCGGCAAACTTTACCAGGGATGTCACTCGGCACTCGAACCTGGTCCTAAAACGTCAAAATTCAGTCTTCTCGGATAAGTGCAATTTCCACCACATGCCACAAGAACAGTTCTTTGTCCGACTCCGACACAAGCGCGACGTAACCCTGATAATCGCCTTCTCTCGTCGTGTGCAAGATGACATCAACCCAGGGATTGAGGTGCAGTTTCAAGACCGCAAACCTGTGCCCTTCCATCGTCACTTGCACGGTCCCGGCTAGAGCCCCCATGTGATAGATGACCTTTTGACTCACTCGCATGTCTTTGTCTAGCAACATCTGGTCATTGTACAGGTACAGACCGACTTCGTCGTCGCTGTCATCGTCAGAGTCGCCATTTGCCTCTGGGGTCTGAGGTCTTTCCAGTATCAGCACTTCGTCTTCGCCGTCATTTGCCTCTGGCATCTGAGGCCTTTCCACTATCAGCACTTTGTCTTCGCCGCCATTTGCCTCTGGCGTCTGAGGTCTTTCTACTATCAGCACTTCGTCTTAGCCGCCATTTGCCTCTGGCATCTGAGTTCTTTCCACTATCAGCATTTCATCTACTCTGCCATTTTCCGACGAATCACGATTTGCCTCTGGCGTCTGCGGTCTTTCCACTTTGTCTTCGCCGTTAATTTCCAACTTGGTTTAAAAATCTCAATAAGATACAATAATGTCAAAACTAAAACATGCACATGTCTTTATTCGTCAGCCTTTTATGGCACACAATTTACAAAATATAAAAGAAATAAACTTAAACTTGCAAATCATCTTTTTCTCGCAATGTTCCTGGTTTGACACCTTGGTAGATCGGCTTGCGTCCGATCAAACTCGTGATGCTAGTCAGACAGTCTAACAAAATACGGGTTTTCATCGTCGACCTCATCTCAATTTTTGTCCCTGCATACTCCACCTCAAATGGAAGCACGTCGGGTCAAGTCGATCTCTTCGCCTGCTTGTACCATTGTGAGATGGTCAAATTCAGCACTATCTCGTCAATCCTGCACAGAGAGGAGGTACGACAGATGTGTTCGTTAATTTCCAACTTGGTTTAAAACAGCATGTTCAAGCTCCTTTATTTTGTTTACAATTCCTTCTGAGAGTCAAAATCTCAATAAGATACAGTAATGTCCAAACTAAAACATGGACATGTCTTTATTCGTCAGCCTTTTATGGCACACATAATTTACAAAATATAAAAGAAATAGACTTAAAGTTGCAAATCATGTTTTTCTTGCAATGTTCCTGGTTTGACACCTTGGTACATCGGCTTGCGTCTGATCAAACTCGTGATGCCAGTCAGACAGTGTAACAAAATATGGGTTTTCATCGTCGGCCTTATCAGAATTTGTGTCTCTGCATAGTCCACCTCAAACGAAAGCACGTTGGGTCAAGTCAATTTCTTCGCCTGTTTGTACCATTGCGAGATGGTCAAATTCAGCACTATCTGGCCAATCCTGCGCAGAGAGGAGGTACGACAGGTGTGTTCGTTAGTTTCGAACTTGGTTTAAAACAGCAGGTTCAAGCTCCTTTATTTTGTTTAGAATTCCTTCTCAGAGTCAAAATCTCAATAAGATACAATAATGTCAAAACTAAAACATGCACATGTCTTTATTTGTCAGCCTTTTATGGCACACAATTTACAAAATATAAAGGAAATAAACTTAAACTTGCGAATCATCTTTTTCTCGCAATGTTCCTGGTTTGACACCTTGGTACATCGGCTTGCAGCTGATCAAACTCGTGATGCTAGTCAGAAAGTCTAACAAAATACGGGTTTTCATCGTCGATCTCATCGGAATTTGTGTCTCTGCATAGTCCACCTCAAAAGATAGCACGTTGGGTCAAGTCAATTTCTTCGCCTTCTTACCATTGCGAGATGGTCAAATTCAGTACTATCTGGTCAATCCTGCGCAGAGAGGAGGTACGACAGGTGTGTTTGTTAATTGACACCTTGGTACATCAGCTTGAATCCGATCAAACTCGTGATGCCAGTCCGACAGTCTTACAAAATACGGGTTTTCATCATCAACCTCATTGGAATTTGTCTCTGCAAAGTAGTCCACCTCAAACGGAAGCCTGTTCGGTCAAGTCGATCTCTTCACCTGCTTGTACCATTGCGAGATGGTCAAACTCAGCACTGTCTCGTCAATTGTGCGCACAAGGAGGTACGACAGGTGTGTTCGTTAATTGACACCTTGGTACATCGGCTTGAGTCCGATCAAACTCGTGATGCCAGTCAGACAGTCTTACAAAATACGGGTTTTCATCATCAACCTCATTGGAATTTGTGTCTCTGCATAGTCCACCTCAAACGAAAGCACGTTGGGTCAAGTCGATCTCTTCGCCTGCTAGTATCATTGCGAGATGGTCAAATTCAGCACTATCTCGTCAATCCTTCACAGAGAGGAGGTACGACAGATGTGTTCGTTAATTTCCAACTTGGTTTAAAACAGCAGCTTCAAGCTCCTTTATTTTGTTTACAATTCCTTCTCAGAGTCAAAATCTCAAGAAGATACAATAATGTCAAAACTAAAACATACACATGTCTTTATTCATCAGCCTTTTATGGCACACATAATTTACAAAATATAAAAAAAATAAACTTAAACTTGCCAATCATTTTTTTCTCGCAATGTTCCTGGTTTGTCACCTTGGTACATCGGCTTGGGTCCAATCAAACTCGTAATGCCAGTCAGACAGTCTAACAAAATACGGGTTTTCATCGTCGACCTCATCAGAATTTGTGTCTCTGCATAGTCCACGTCAAACGGAAGCACGTTGGGTCAAGTCGATCTCTTCGCCTGCTAGTATCATTGCGAGATGGTCAAATTCAGCACTATCTCTTCAATCCTGCACAGAGAGGAGGTACAACAGGTGTGTATGTTGATTTCCAACTTGGTTTAAAACAGCAGGTTCAAGCTCCTTTATTTTGTTTACAATTCCTTCTCAGAGTCAAAATCTCAATAAGATACAATAATGTCAAAACTAAAACATGCACATGTCTTTATTCTTCAGCCTTTTATGGCACACATAATTTACAAACAGCATGTTGAAGCTCCTTTATTTTGTTTACAATTCCTTCTCAGAGTCAAAATCTCAATAAGATACAATAATGTCAAAACTAAGACATGCACATGTCTTTATTCGTCAGCCTTTTATGGCACACATAATTTACAAACAGCAGGTTCAAGATCCTTTATTTTGTTTACAATTCCTTCTCAGAGTCAAAATCTCAATAAGATACAATAATGTCAAAACTAAAACATGCACATGTCTTTATTCATCAGCCTTTTATGGCACACATGAGTTACAAAATATATAAGAAAATAAACGTAAACTTGCGAATCATTTTTTTCTCGCAATGTTCCTGGTTTGTCACCTATGGTACATCGGGTTGGGTCCGATCAAACTCGTAATGCCAGTCAGACAGTCTAACAAAATACAGGTTTTCATCGTCGCCCTCATCGGAATTTGTGTCTCTGCATAGTCCACGTCAAACACAAGCACGTTGGGTCAAGTCGATCTCTTCGCCTGCTTGTACCATTGCTAGATGGTCAAATTCAGCACTATCTCTTCAATCCTGCACAGAGAGGAGGTACAACAGGTGTGTTCGTTAATTTCCAACTTGGTTTAAAACAGCAGGTTCAAGCTCCTTTATTTTTTTTACAATCAGAGTCAAAATCTCAATAAGATACAATAATGTCAAAACTAAAACATGCACATGTCTTTATTCGTCAGCCTTTTATGGCACACAATTTACAAAATATAAAAGAAATAAACTTAAACTTGCAAATCATCTTTTTCTTGCAATGTTCCTGGTTTGACACCTTGGTAGATCGGCTTGCGTCCGATCAAACTCGTGATGCTAGTCAGACAGTCTAACAAAATATGGGTTTTCATCGTCGACCTCATCTCAATTTTTGTCCCTGCATACTCCACCTCAAACGGAAGCACGTCGGGTCAAGTCGATCTCTTCGCCTGCTTGTACCATTGTGAGATGGTCAAATTTAGCACTATCTCGTCAATCCTGCACAGAGAGGAGGTACGACACATGTGTTTGTTAATTTCCAACTAGGTTTAAAACAGCATGTTCAAGCTCCTTTATTTTTTTTACAATTCCTTCTCAGAGTCAAAATCTCAATAAGATACAATAATGTCAAAACTAAAACATGCACATGTCTTTATTCGTCAGCCTTTTATGGCACACATAATTTACAAAATATAAAAGAAATAAACTTAAACTTGCAAATCATCTTTTTCTCGCAATGTTCCTGGTTTGACAGCTTGGTAGATCGGCTTGCGTCCGATCAAACTCGTGATGCTAGTCAGACAGTCTAACAAAATACGGGTTTTCATCGTCGACCTCATCTCAATTTTTATCCCTGCATACTCCACCTCAAACGGAAGCACGTCGGGTCAAGTCGATCTCTTCGCCTGCTTGTACCATTGTGAGATGGTCAAATTCATCACTATCTCGTCAATCCTGCGCAGAGAGTAGGTACAACAGATGCGTTCGTTAATTTCCAACTTGGTTTAAAACGGCAGGTTGAAGCTCCTTTATTTTGTTTACAATTCCTTCTCAGAGTCAAAATCTCAATAAGATACAATAATGTCAAAACTAAAACATGCACGTCTTTATTCATCAGCCTTTTATGGCACACATAAGTTACAAAATATATAAGAAAATAAACGTAAACTTGCGAATCATTTTTTTCTCGCAATGTTCCTGGTTTGTCACCTTGGTACATCGGCTTGGGTCCGATCAAACTCGTAATGCCAGTCAGACAGTCTAACAAAATACGGGTTTTCATCGTCGACCTCATCTCAATTTTTGTCCCTGCATACTCCACCTCAAACGGAAGCACGTCGGGTCAAGTCGATCTCTTCGCCTGCTTGTACCATTGTGAGATGGTCAAATTCAGCACTATCTCGTCAATCCTGCACAGAGACGAGGTACCACAGATGTGTTCGTTAATTTCCAACTTGGTTTAAAACAGCATGTTCAAGCTCCTTTATTTTGTTTACAATTCCTTCTCAGAGTCAAAATCTTAATAAGATACAATAATGTCAAAACTAAAACATGCACATGTCTTCATTCTTCAGCCTTTTATGGCACACATAATTTACAAACAGCATGTTGAAGCTCCTTTATTTTGTTTACAATTCCTTCTCAGAGTCAAAATCTCAATAAGATACAATAATGTCAAAACTAAAACATGCACATGTCTTTATTCGTCAGCCTTTTATGGCACACATAATTTACAATCAGCAGGTTCAAGATCCTTTAGTTTTTTACAATTCCTTCTCAGTCAAAATCTCAATAAGATACAATAATGTCAAAACTAAAACATGAACATGTCTTTATTCGTCAGCCTTTTATGGCACACATAATTCCCAAAATATAAAAAAATAAACTTAAACTTGCGAATCATTTTTTCTCGCAATGTTCCTGGTTTGACACCTTGGTACATCGCCTTTTGTCCGATCAAACTCGTAATTGCAGTCAGACAGTGTAACAAAATACGGTCAAAAGATTTCTTCTTTACCTCGTGTGGTTCCCTGCTTCCCTTTACTAGGGCTAACGCCCAGTGGGTTACTTCATGGGTTCAAGTTAGCACTTTAAATTACACTTCAGAGTTAATTCTCTGTTCCACCATTTGTGTTGATAGTGCTACGCGGCACAACATTCATATGTACCCTTACTTTCTCTTCGCCGCGATTCACCACCTAAATCGTCCCCGACTTTCTCTGTCCGACCTCGTAGCTCAGTCGGCAGAGTAACGGAAGATCAAATCCGGAGGTCGTGGGTTCGATTCCCACCGAGGTCAAAAGATTTCTTCTTTACCTCGTGTGGTTCCCTGCTTCCCTTTACTAGGGCTAACGCCCAGTGGGTTACTTCATGGGTTCAAGTTAGCACTTTAAATTACACTTCAGAGTTAATTCTCTGTTCCACCATTTGTGTTGATAGTGCTACGCGGCACAACATTCATATGTACCCTAACAAAATACGGGTTTTCATTGTCGATCTCATCGGAATTTGTGTCTCTGCATAGTCCACCTCAAACGGAAGCACGTTGGGGCAAGTTGATCGCCTCTCCTGCTTGTAGCATTGCGAGATGGCCAAATTCAGCACTATCTCTTCAATCCTGCGCAGAGAGTAGGTACGACAGGTGTGTTCGTTAATTTCCAACTTGGTTTAAAACAGCAGGTTCAAGCTCCTTTATTTTTTTTTACAATTCCTTCTCAGAGTCAAAATCTCAATAAGATACAATAATGTCAAAACTAAAACATGCACATGTCTATTTGTCAGCCTTTTATGGCACACATAATTTACAAAATATAAAAGAAATTAACTTAAACTTGTGAATCATCTTTATCTCGCAATGTTCCTAATTTGACACCTTGGTACATCGGCTTGCGTCCGATCAAACTCGTGATGCCAGTCAGACAGTCTAACAAAATACTGGTTTTCATCGTCGACCTCATCGGAATTTGTGCCTCTGAATAGTCCACCTCAAACGGAAGCACGTTACGTCAAGTCGATCTCTTCGAATGCTGGTACCATTAATTTTATACTTGGTTTAAAACAGCCGGTTCAAGCTGCTCTTTTCTGATTGGAACCACTTTTTTTCACCTGCTTCAGGCGCTCTGAAATATCAGCTGCCATTGCTCTAAGAGACTGTTTCTTTTCCTGCTTCTGTGGTCTTGAATGTTCCTGCCTTTACAAGATTTTTTCTTGGTCTTGGGGTAGCACTTATTTTCTGGATCATTTCAGCACGCTATTTTGGAGTTTTGGGCAGTGATTTCGTAACTATTCATACTGCTCTACTTGCCACCATTGTGTTTGTAAATCCAGCTGCATCGCTATCACAATCATCCTCTCCCCGTGCATCTGTAGTTTGCTTTCTTTTTTCTCTGAACTTCTTTACTCTTTCCCTTGCTTGCTGCCTCTTTTTTTCCATCTTCACTTCCAAGGCCATTTTCTTTTCTACTCTTTTGTGAGGTTCTCTGCATGTTTTTAACTCGTGGAGAAGGACTTGGTCAAAATTTATTTTAAAGTGCATGTAATGAGTGAAAAAGGTTCATTTAATGATTTCTAGATATCAGTAAAAGTATTTACCAAAAACTTACTTTGAATCAACAGTCTTGCAATATTTTACCATGTTCAATCGTCTATATGCAATCTGAAACAAAAAATATATAAACTGTCTTCAGATAATTCCCTCCAGTTTTAAAGAGCATGTTCCTATTTCACTTGGTCAAAATTTATTTTAAAGTGCACCTAATGACTGAAAAAGGTTCATCGTTTAATGACTTCTAGATATCAGTATACGATATCAAAATTTTACATCAGGGTGTAGGTGCACTTTAAAATAAATTCTACCAAATCGCAGTGACATACTAAAACGAACAAAACACTGTAAAGTAAGATAAATATTTAAGCAATAAAAACCAGTTTTCCGTGTTCGATACTCTGATCCAAACACCAGTGATGTTGAGAGTAGGCAAACCATGACGCAAAGCAGAGTGGTTCACAGTTTCTTAAGTGTTCTCTTAACATCGCAAGTGTTTTGATCAGAGTATCAAACACAAGAAACTATATTTTAATGGTATTATAAATAACAGCGGCAAAAATTAGCAAAATTCAATGAAAAGTATGGTTTCAAATATGTCGGTCTGGCCAAGCAGAATGCATGTTATGTCTAAGTTATTTTATAAAACAGAATAATAACAACAAAATAAAATTTAAGCTTATTAGAAAAGGATCCTTATGCACAGAAAAAAAACTGCACAAGCAAATTTTAGAAAAAAATTTTAGAAAAGATTTGCAAGTTGATGATGGCGGTGATGAAAATGATGGAGATGGAGAGTGGCACGACATGCATCCGTATGGAGATGAAGGTGGTGATGAAGAAGGCGATGATGGCGATGATGGTGGGGATGGGGTGGATGGAAGAGATAATGGTGATGATGATGGGGATGGTAAAGGTGATGGTGGAGGTGAATAAGTGGGCGATTGTGTAATATATGATGGTGATGGTGGTAGTGGCGGTAACGGCGATGGAGATGGTAATTGTGGTGGTGAAAATGACGGTGAAGGTGGCCAAAATGATGAATGTGTAGGTGATGATGGTGGGGTGGATTGCTGTGATGATGTCGGTGATGAAAGGAGAGACAGTGGTGATAGCCGTGGAGATGTTGACATGGGCGACGGTGTTGATGAAGGCGGCGATGGTTGCGATGATGGTGTAGATGATGATGGTGACGGTGGTGGTGGTGGCTGTCCGCTCCTGATCCACATATTCATGATCGAGTGATACACTCGAGAGTAGAAGATGGGTCGAAAAAGTGTTGTCAGGCGGTCAACCCTCTGGACCAACAGCAAGAAATATATCATGTAGGCCATGGGTTGCCGCCTGCCCAGCTCCAGGACGAATTGTTGGATGGCTGGATCAAACAGCTCCTCCAAGGCACTAAAATGTTGGGCAACTTCCAGGAGCCACTCTCGGAAGTAATTATCCATGTTCTTGATGCTAACGGTGCAAACAATTACAGGTAAACAAAAGAACCACACCAACGGTAAAGTTTTAACGTAAAACCGAGGTCAAACTTTCACGGCCCCTATCGCGAAGACCACATCATTAAATTCTGTTTCGCAATGATAGGAAGAGCCAAAAACTTATACATGCTCTTCGCCTATATCAAGGCCTATGGGATGCTCCAATTTGCAGGCCAAATGGTTAAATCTTCGGAAAGTTATAAGGTTGTAAAGCCTTGAAAACAATTTAACGCTTGTACTTACAGACCTTTTAGTGCTCAGTGAAATCAACAACCTCAACAGATAATCCTTGATGCATTCTATTAGTGTTCCCAGTTGGAAGTCAAACAGTTAAATCCTCTTGGAGTTCTCATTCAAAGACTTACATGCACTTACAGACATTCGAGAGAGGAGTAAAACCAACAACCTCGGCAGATAGCCCTTGATGCCTTCTATTTATGTTCCAACTTTGAAGTCAAACGGTTAAATCCTCTTTGAGTTATAGGCAGTTAAAGTTTTCCCTCACTTTCACATCAAAAACCGCGGGGAGAATGAAACCGACAAACAGTGTCCGCCATGTTGGAAAAAAACTTTAACCGTTAATAACTCTGCGAGGATTTTATCCTTTGCGACAAAATTTGTCATGCATCTAGCCCATGTTATGGACAAGCTTGATTGTCAATAACCGCTCCAAATAGTTAAAACCTCGTAACATTATTAAGGTGTAAAGTTTCGACACAAATGACGTCATAACTAATTAACAGAGGAACCTACTTCAATAAAATCAACACCAAATGGTTCCTCACAACATGAACAAGCATAATGTAACATCAAAACATCGATAAAGAGGTCCTCCAGCCCGAATGGCGAGTTCCTCAATCATAAATGTGGTCAGGGAGCACCCTTAAACTCCGACCATAGCCTGCGCAGACGCAAACGTATGCTGCGGGAAGTAAATGTTCAAGGCAGTTGCCCGAGCACCTTAGACAACTCTTCCGATAGTTGGATTGCCTCTGCGCAGTGTTCTAAGGGTGCCAAATAGCAAAAAAGACGGAGCTCAAAAAGCGTGTACTCACCACTTGAAAGCTCTTGAGAAAGGGGACGTCATGTAGTTTGCAGTGAAATGTCTTTTGTGAGAGGTTAAGTCCAAGAATTCATAAAAAATGTCCCAATGGGCCGTTTTCTTCGCGGTTTTCACCAATGAGGTCCAGACGAAGCCTGCTTGATGATGGAAGCTTGGGTGAACTGGGATGTTATGTAGTTTGCACTGGAATGTCTTTTGTGAGAGTGTCTAAAAGACTTTGTTTCACTTAGTTTATCGCGATGGCAGCCATCCGCTTCATTAAGCATTTTTTATCTCATTTATATTGTTGGCCTGCAACCCCCCCAATAGTTGCAGGCCTCCAAAAAAATTGACAGCAGTCCAGTCACCTGGACAAGCGTTTTGCTGGCTATGGGATGTAACGTGGTCACTAAAATTCCAAGCCGTGTTAACCCAACTCTACAGAATTCTGCTACCATGCCTTAAGGAGGGAAACGTTCTTATCCTTGTGGGACACATTGTAAATGTTGAATGTTAGCTTTGTCACTCACGCATGCGTATACAAATATTTGAAATAAAGACTCCCTTTTCCCTCAAATGAAGCCTGCAGCAATGTAAGTCATTACTCAAGGCCAGGGGGGATGAAAGGACTTCCCATGATGCTTTGCTTCCAACTATATTATCAATATTATTTCGTCACGTGACTTGCCATTTCGACATGGACGCCATCAGGTTGATTTCGCGGTGTGAGCGACCGTTCGATCTCTCGAAGCTGAAATATGTTAATTGCATCGATCTGGGAACCAAAAAATTCACTACAGTCACCAGTTTTCCTTGTGTAGAGATATGTTGTGTACTTGGACACTTAAGTTTTCCAAGGGAATTGGCTGTTCGCCGTCTTTGTTGTGTTCTGTGGAGCGATGATTGCAAAGGCAAACTTTCAACCGCTCGAAGCCCTGTCCTGATCAACGTTAAATCGTCCTGTTATTTTACGGTAACTATAATTATTTTGTTGTGTTTGTATCGTATTTGTGTACAAGTAGCTGTATTTTTTCGTGTGTTCTCGCAGAGGCTACGGTAAACCAAGCAAACTAAGCTTATATTCATTGTTATTATCGTCGGGTTAGTACACGTGTTGAGCCCTCAAGTTAAGTTGTGTCGAATTATTTTTGTTTTTACAGGAATCTGATGGAAGAAAGGTTACCTTTATCGTGGACTTCGAAGTTGTGGGTAAAGTGGGAGCGTCTCAGCTTCCAAAACCTAAATCAATGGAGGAACTGGAAAATTCATCAGAGGATGATGCGTTCTTGGATTGTTGTCCTTGGCTGGATTTAACCAGGTGTCGGTGCAGTTGCACTGAATATCCCAGGCTGATGAATGTTGTGCTCTCAGATTGCACTGCTGATCATAGCCAAGATGAAAACAACGATGCTAACTTTTCTAGCAAAGAATCTGATGAGGTTGTTGTGATTGAAGATGAAGTCCAGGAGTTTGAAGAGGAATACCTCGATGAGCCTTGTGACGAGAGAGCAGTTGAGGAATCAGCTCCTCTTTTTACTGAATATGTTGGTTTAAGAGGAAGCTCCTTTCATGCAGATTGCCAAAGTACATTGAAGAAATGCCGAGAAATTCTAGCTGCAAAAGGAACAGTTGAGCTAAGACTTCAATCTGAACCAAACAACATCAGGGATTGCAATGCCATCATTGTGCAAGCCAAAGTGAACTTAAAGTGGGACAGGATTGGTTACATTCCCAAAGAAAAAGTCCCTAAATTTAATGCAGCAATGACAAATGGGGAGTTAAAAGATGCAAAATTTAAAAACATCAGATGTCAGTACATCATGGCAGAGTCTCCAAAGTGGACTTACATAGCATCTGTAATTGTTACCAATTGTATGTATGTATGTAAATCTTTATTTATACACGGAAAATCATCAGTTAAGCTTAAGTTAAAAACTAAAACTAATTACAACTGCTTTACATGATTGCCGTGTGGGAATCCAATATATCAGCTACCTTCTTAATATTTCGCTTAAAATGCTCAACGGATGCAGCATTTTTTAAGTTTTTGGGCAAGTTATTCCATAGCATGGCCCCGCTGTAAGAGAAGCTTCGTTTCAAATAATTGGTGCTTGGTTTGGACAGGGTCAGCCTTCCCTCAGAGTTTCTTAAGCTGTAAGCAAAGTGACGCTGAGAGAAAAGACTTTGTAGATATTCCGGAGCAAGGTCATTCATGGTTTTATACATCATTAAGGCTTTTTGTTTCTTTCGGCGAAGAGATAGCCTCTCCCAGCTGAGGGTGGACAGAAGGTGGTTTGAGCTCGCATCAAAGGGTGATTTAGTAATAACTCTGGCTGCGCGATTCTGTAATTTTTGGAGCTTATCACTCAAGTAACCACTCAAGCAGTCCCAGGGGCTGCAGTAATCAAAATGAGGCATAATTAAGGTGTTATAAATTAGAATTGCAGTTTCTTTGGATATAAACGGCCGCACACGTTTTAGGGCGCCTATAGCTGAAGAGACTTTCTTACAAATCTCTTCAGCGTGTTTACTCCAAGAGAGGTGAGCATCTATGGTAAGACCCAAGGATTTGGTATGAATGACTCTCTTGATAATTTGGTCATCAATTCTGATTTCTACATCGTCACATTGGGCAGATAGCCTTTGTCTTGATCCAATAATCATTAGCTCAGTTTTAGCAACATTTAGACTGAGCTTATTAGCTTTCAGCCAACTGCTAAGGTTATTTAATTCAGGAGTTAAAGCTAGCTTAAGTTCTGTTAACGTTTTAGCAGATAACGTAAGGTTGGTGTCATCGGCAAACATTCTTGGTACGGCGCCCCGCAGGGAGTTGGGAAGATCATTAATGTAAATTAAAAATAACAAAGGACCCAATATACTACCCTGCGGCACGCCGCAACTGAGGGTACGAGCAGATGATAGTTTGCCACTGACATTACATCTTTGGGTTCGGCCACTTAAGTACGACAAGAACCATTTTATGGCCGCCTGATCGACCCCCAAATATGACATTTTACGCAATATGATTTCATGATCAATGGTATCGAATGCCTTAGTAAGGTCAATAAAGACAACGCCATTTAAAAGGCTATTGTCGATGTTTACTGACCAAGCATTTGTTGCCTCAAGCAAAGCCGTAAGCGTACTATGTAGAGAACGGAACCCTGATTGGCAACCCAGTAGCAATTTATTATCATCTAGATAATGGAAAAGTTGATTATAAACAATTCTTTCGAAAACTTTCGAAATTATAGGGATTACAGATATTGGCCTGTAGTTGTTAGGGTCAGATTTAATGCCCTTTTTAAAAAGTGGAGTCACTTTGGCCGTTTTCCAATCGTTTGGATATATCCCAGTTAGAATAGACTTTGAGAATATTGAGGTAAGAGAGGGTGCGACGATATTAGCAGCCATTTTCAACAATTTACTCGGAATCATATCAAGACCGATGGCTTTCTTTTCATCAATTTTCGACAAAATGTTAGAAACAATATTAACACTCGGAATTTGCAGAGAAAACGAATGGTCAGTGGGCTCTAAATAAGACTCAGGATTAGCATCTACAACAGGAATATCTTGTGCTAATATTTGCGCAACATTAGTAAAGTGATCGTTAATAGTTTCCGCAATGTCCATAGGGTTACTTGCTATTTTATTATCTACCTTGATCTCCAAAATATTCGTTGATTTACCACTGTTACGTGAAGTTAGCTCGTTGATAACATTCCATGTTTTGCGCAAATTACCTTTGCTGGCTTCCAAGTTGTCAGAAATATAGAGTTTTTTTGCGAGTTTAATTGCGTTATTTGCCTGGTTTCTTGCACACCTAACTTGATCCCATATAGCCGGGTTGTTGGAGGAGATTGCCTTCTTTTTAAGGAAATCTCGTTTTCGGATTTTGTTCAGTAACTCTCTAGTAATCCATGGAGATCGTTTTTTCCGAATTCTTTTGGATTTAAGTGGTGCATGTTTATCGACACAACCAAGAAACATTTCTTTCCATATACGCCACATTTCATTGGGATCAGAATACAAATCAACATTGGCCCAAGGTAGTTGATTGAGGTCACTTAAAAATTTTCCTCTGTTAAAGTGTTTAAATTGCCGTGTTTCAATCACGCGGGGGCCAGTACGGCAGTATTGAGTCTTACGTGACAAAAAAAAAGAGAATGATCACTTATGCCAAGGTGAATGACACCGGAATTTGTAACCTTCTCTGGGGAATTCGTTGTGCATAAATCAATTAATGTTTTTTAGTCCGGGGTGACACGTGTTGGTTCAGTGATTAACTGACTAAGACCATATATATCGAAAATGTTTATCAGATAAGAAGAATTAACTGTAATTGCTTCAGGCAACAAATTGCAGTTGATATCACCAAGTAAATATAATTCCTTATTTTCCGCGTCAATTTTTGCAATAACATTCTCGAATTCGCTAAATAAATTAGGTGGAGAACTTGGGGGTCTATACCAAGTACCGACCAGAAATGGTGTACTTCGTGGGTTACTGATTTCAAAGAAAAGACACTCCAAAAGATCATTATTTAAATCATTGCGTATTCGATAGTTCAGATTAGTGCGAACATATGTACATACTCCACCACCATTCCTTCCGTTAATTTTACGATCTTTTCTGACTATTTCAAAGCCAGGTATGTATACTTGTATATGTATACTTGTATATGTGTATATGTATGTATATATGTATACCAAGATTGGGAAATGGCTGCCTAATGATGGACTATACAGATACAATATTAAGCTGTAGCCAGTTTAACTGAATTTTTTTTCAGAAAATGAAACCCAAATTATTATACTGTTATGAATTGTGTGCTTTCTTATTACTAATGTGAGCATGAAGGGCAAAATTAGGCAGACAGCACAGGTGATTTTAAGCAACCTTTAAAAGACGTTTTGAGTATTCCCTAGTCAAACTCAAAACGTTGTGCAGGACGTTGGGTGATTATTAATAGTCTTGGAAGTTTTCATGTCATGGTAAAGTTAAGAGAACAACATGATGAAAAGGAGATTGTCAGATGTTCACACATGTATTAATTTCAGTTCAGTTATTGTTGTAACCCAAATACCCTCCACCAACCCAGTTTCGAAAGAGCTAAGCAAGGTCAGTACAATAACAAGATAATATTTATTTATTGACTTTATTTCTTTGATAACTCTTGACCAATGATTTTAACAAGTCTTGAATTCTGCCTACAAGTTTTTGGTTTGAGAATATATACTGGTACTGGTACACATTAATTTCTGTTGACACACTCTGGAAAAAACATACTTGATTTTGTATTTTATTAAAGCCATTTTGAAATCACTGGTTATCCTTGCAATCTGATTGGCTCTCAGTGGTGCGATTTATTCATGAATCTCACCATTTCTTTGCTCTAAATCGCATCTTTTTTTTCAGCCAATGAGAATGGGACAGTAAAACAAAACAACCAATCAGATTTCAAGGTTCAATTAAAGTAATCAGTAAAATTTCAGGAAAATGAAAGGCAAAAAGTCTTTGTGTGGAGAATTTTGCAACTACTATTGCAAAAATTTGTTGCTATTGTTTTTCTTCAAAAATTGTGCGATCTCAAAATGGATCTAATAAAGTGGCAATAGTACTTTGTGTCATGCAATTTTGGTCTGAAATCATACTTGAGATTTCAAATGCGCTCGTTTGATTTTGAAATCGCGCGTATGATTTCAAACCAAATTGCACTCCACTCAGTTCAATTACCATTAAAAGTTAACATAATTCAGTATTCACATAGATAAAAAATCCTCTGTTCTGGCTGCCTTAAGTTCAATTTTTTCCTCCAAGGTGATTAAATCTATAATTCCAACACTTGTCTGCTTTATGCCATTGGTATATTAAGGGGTTAAAGATAAAAAATACAACTGCTACCCTTGAGGAACAGGGGGTAACCCAATATCAAAACGATGAAATTGTTGTCTTGCTGATGCTCTGTTTCTGGCTGGAAGAAATGACCGCCGGTTTGCAAAAATGGAACCATCCTCCCTGGTATTTCTAACAAGGCGGTGCAAACGGTATGGGTTCTTTGTTAGGTCATCACAATCTTCTCTTCGTCTCCTCCACAGCCTGGTGGTGGTTCATCAAATGATGGCTACAAGTCCACTGAGAACCTTTCGTTTAGAGTGTGATAAAAGAAGGGAAGATCTGGGTCCATACGTTTCGTAAATTCTCTAAAAATGTAGAATTTAATTAGGGTAATTAGAAGCTTACCCTACATTAATGTGTGGCCACTTGACATGGTTGCCACAGACATATACTGAGGCTCAGGGGAATAAATACAGAGTCTGGGATTTTTATTTGCCATAGCCTCATACTGAA
>OZ026602.1:30157976-30207976 GCA_964020085.1 Micromussa lordhowensis | reverse complement strand
CCAAGGTGATCAATGACATTTAACACATCAGAAGAACTTTGCAGCTCTGTTTCTTCTTCAATAAGGACATTTGGCTCCCCCAGGTAGGAATCCACAGATAATCCATACTCATCTTCTGCCTCATCAACAGTTTTATAATGGCCTTTCATGTAGACCACCACTTGTTGGCGGACTGATGACCCTAAAAACATGAAGAGTAACAATTAGCAACTCAAGAAACATGAAATACATAATAACTGACATTCACAGACCAAAAACATGAATGATACGCAAAGTGAACTGGACCGCAGAATATTTGATTCTATGCAGCTACCATTTTAAAAGGCACTGTTTGTAATCACTAATGAGTGATTGCATTTAAAGTCTTGAACAACATTCTAAAGACAGGACAACCGAGTAATGTCAGGCATAAAACGCAAATTATCTGAAAAGGAAAAGGTTAGATATTTCAGTATCAAACTCGAAGTATGGAACTAAAGGATACTCAACCATTATTTTTTACCTGAACCTCCAATTGTTATTGTACTACAAATTTATGCTCAATTAAAGGATGTACCAACCCTCTCTGAGGTAATTTGTTCCTGCTGTCTGTTTGATGTAATCAGCAGCATCTTTCCAATACTTTGACTTCGGATTTAGTAAAGGCCATTCACTTTTTGTTGGCTGCAAGTCCTTGTGCAAGGCAACAAACTGCACAAGTGCCACATCCTCTTTCCTCTGCCAAACAATCCTTTGCTTCTTCGAGTCAAATTTTAAAACTTTTGGCGAAGTATTCACTCCCTTAAGTCTTGTGACAAATCTTGGTTGGGATACCTTAAAGTTTGGTTAAAGAGAATTAGTATTATTCTTGATTTTCAGCTAATGAAAATCTTGAATCAGCTAATCCAAATTCATGCATGATTAAAACCTTAAGATTTGTTATCAAAAAAAATTAGAACTTGGAAATTAAGGCTGAAGGATAAGAAAATCTGGAAGGAAAAAAGCACGAATAAACAATGTGACAAAACCTTCTGACAGATGATTATCCGGTGGGAAATTCATCAAATTTTTAAACTGAGCTTCATTGATATTTCAAATGGTAACATTAACCAAAACACATTTAACTAACCGGCTTTCCTGACGGAGAACTGTCGAAAAGAGACCTTATTGAAGAACCACTTGGAGTCGGTCTTTTTCTCAGCGGCTTGTTTGGTGTGTTCCCTGTCTCTACATGTAACCTCTTCTGATCCATAATACACTCTATTGACAAAACAGCCGAAAAGAATGATTTCCTTTCGAAAGAAACCTCACAGACAAACCAGTCATCTCCAAATGACCAAGCAAAACTTATTTCCAATCGAGGAAAGTAATAAAACGGACGAAATGGCCCAAACATCGTGCCATACAACGATTTATAAAAATTATTTCCTCGAAAGCTGAAACAGGAGAAGCCAACGCAATGGCCGCTTGGCGCCATATTTAAGTAAATTTTGACCGTTAATTACTAGCATTAAACCTGAGTACATTAGAATACATTTGCGCACATATTGCTTACTGATCTTTAAACTATCAATTTCAAGCTTCATTGCGCAAATGTATTCACAAACTATCATAAAAGCCGATGTTATTCTGACCTTTGTCCCGCTTACATTGCAACAACAATGGCTTCGTCACGTCATGTTGCACAAAAACATCGCCCTGAATGAAAGAATACAAACAATGATTGTTCTTCAAGAACGGTTAAAGCAGTAATTGAAAACGTAAAGAACACACTGAAAACAAAAATACTCACCAAAAGGTCGAAACAAAGTCAAAAACTGGAAACGAAACCGACGTTTTTTACGCGCCAAACTTCCGATTGCCGACGTGATGATCATGAAAAATGATCAGATTACACCAAAAGCATCATGGGAAGACCTTTCATCCCCCCTGACTCAAGGCTACAAGATATCGCGTTTACCGTTTATTGTTTTGTAGCCCGCAACCCCTGCGGGTTGCAGGCTTCCAAAAATTGAACCAATAATGTCACGGGAAACTCCGTTGTGTCTTCCTCAATGCCATGGATACCACGGGTACCTCCAGGTCTTCTGCCAACATCCCTTAATGAAGGAAACTCTCGTATCCTTGTGGGAGACATTACAAGTGTTCAATGTCAACTATGTCACTTGCGCATGCGTATAAAAATATTTGAAATAAAGTCTCGTTTTTCCCTCAAATGAAGCTTGCAGCAATGCCAGACATTACTCAAGGCTTCAAGATGACGAGTGAGTGACAGTCATGAGAAATTATGGGATAGTACGAACGACAAGGCTGCAAAACATTGTGGTCAAAACTTTGAAAGTGTCTAAAAGACTTTCTTTTACTTAGTTTATCGCGAAAATAGATCTTTTAGCTATAAACTAAGTAAAAGAAAGTCTTTTAGACACTTTCAAAATCTGGGTAAAAAACAGTTGTCAAGCAATTGACTCTAACCCTAAGCTTTAGATGAGGATGGGTGCCATCTTGGATTTTTTCTTTTAGCCATAAACTAAGTAAAACAAAGTCTTTTAGACACTTTCAGAATTTTGACTCTTTCAAAAAATCAAAGATCAGAAGTATTTTCCAAAGAAGTTACATTATTTTTGGATTTTGAATTTTGGGACGACAAACAGGTCCACACAAAACTTCATAACAAATTTAAATTTTATCATTATCTACCAATTTTTATACCGATTAAAAGCTTATTTAACAAGCAATAACTCAGTTGTAGCTAAGGTTAAGTAAAATTTAAGGCTACCATAAAAAAACCAATAATAAAACTTAATTTTCAAAAAAATTACAGTTCTTGTCACTTCAAAAATTTTTAAAAATTCAAGTAGGGCAGATCTGAAAAAAACAACTGTACCACGACAAAGAACAACTCTTGAGCATTCTAGAACACTAAAAAAAGGAGATTCCACGGGAAAAAACAAATCTACAATTGTTATAAAAATCAATAGTCAAAAGTGAGGGCAATTCTCACCCAAATATGAGGGCAATTCAGACCTGAGGGCAGTTCATACCTAAATTGAGGGCGATTCATACCATGAGGGCTATTCATACCCCAAGTGAGGGCGGTTCATACCAAAATGAGGGCACTTCATACCATGACACTAGCCCTAACCCTAAACCCTAAACCCTAACCCTAACCCTAACCCTAACCCTAATTCTAAGGGGAATGAGTCCACGGCATCTTTGGTCTGGAAGGGTTGATTTTAATTTATCTCAGGTCGCCAAAGGATGGAATTTAACATTCCCTCATTCGGCTAGGGTGAATTCTCCATGAAAATGACACTACGCAATTTTAGGGCAAATTCAACTTTATTTCTCTTCTAGAAACGCATTGTGCCCCGACACTGAGCTTTTTTTCTTCAACAGAGGGCATTTAGACCTTTCAGCTCTAATAGCCTTGGGCATTTGACAAAGGTTGCTCCCTATAATAGGACACTGCTCGAACTAGAAGAACTCTCGAGTTCATCTAGGCCATCTCCCTGATAACGTCATAGTTTATGGGTACCTTGTTTATAAAAGCGTTTCATTTTTTTTTATTTTGCAGAATTTTCATAGGAAAACACTTCATGACTCAGCCAGCTAGGGAAGTGAATCTGATGCAAAAGAACTCCCACAAGTTTTGACAACATCGATAGATCGCATATTTAGTATTGCATTAAAAATCCCTAAAGAAATGAAATGTCTATTTTTATGCTTATTAAAGCGATAAAAGTGAACATGTCACAAACCTGATGCACCTGATCAATTCTGAATAACATGCCAATTATTTACCATCCAAAATATCTTGTTTTAATAACTGTTTGTTCTCTGTTTTTAAGTCTTTTTGTTTTCTTTTGTTAGTCATGTTCATAATATATTTTTGATTTTTATCAGATGTTAATAACAGTTGGTCAATGAACTTTGTCAACCGAGATATCCTGAAGTGATATGATAAAGTTATCTTATCTTAAACGGTTCATTTCTTTAGATTCTTGGCATATGAGTTCCTTACAGTGGATAGAGTTTCATCATTTGCTTGGAAGGTGCCGTGCTTTCCAGTTATGACACTGACAAGGAAAGTGACAAGGATACAGTCCACAGATGTACTGCACATGTGAAGACGGATTAGTGTCCCAGATTTCAAGTGGGATGGTTGAACAGGTTGCCATGTTAAACACAGTCTGGTGGCAAAAAACTTTGACTGCATTTTTAAATTTTTTGCAGTATTCCTCATCTGCTCCTTTGCTTTTTAGTGCATTCAACACATTTCCATTGTGTGAAGCCATTTGAAATGCACGATTTATCCCAATACCATTTAAGTTTTTCAAATAATCGCATCCAGCAGCAATACACACTTGCTGAAAACATGCCATACTCAAGTTAAGGCCACTAAGGATCTCATCCAGATGAAAAAGCTCACCATCTCCATTCATAGAAAATTTAACTAAAACCTGCAAACAGTATAAGAACATCTCTTAATATTTTGCCTCCCATATTTAACATTATGTACAATTAAGCCTCAAAACAGTTCTCAACAACAACAAAAATTTAAGGGGCCTCCAAGCTCGTTTTTTGAGTTATCAGAGCTTAAAGCTAAAAGTAAGGGTGTTTTCTGCAGGTCGTGTTGTTGCTATGGTAACCTTTTATGTGAAATAGATCATTGCATCTTGTGTACTAATGATTAAGAATTTGGATAGCATCACTAATTAAACATTGGTATTATTCATCCTTCAAAGTATAGCTGCTAGAAAAGTGCTGGAAACTGGTGTCAGCTTCCTACAACTAAGCTTGTATTCAATTCGAGGTCGAAGGTCATAAGATTTAATAATACAAATTAGAGATACAACATGTATTCATCAATTTATAAACCTTCTTGCAGCCATTCGTCAGGAGATCCGAGTCTTCTGTCATAACAAAATCAGCATATCCTCTGTTTACAAAAAAAGCCATCTGAGCGTCCGACTCGTACGGAGCCACAATGTATTTCGCTCTTTCTTCTAAACAGATCTGAAGAAGGAAGAGAGGCAAAAACAGTATTGCTCGATTGCTACATCGGGCTACATGAAACTTAAACATTTGAGCATAAACAGACAGCCGATGAAATCTACATCTATGTATATAGTCGGCAAAAAATATTTTAAGTTATCACGCCAGCAATTTAAAAAACAGATAATGAATAACAATAAAATAAATAAGCTCTGTTAATCAACAAATTCGACAAGTGTATTTTTGAGTAAAAGTAAACCTTACATTTATGCACTCCGTGACATCACTGAAGCAGATTTCCACAGCTTGACTTCTCAGTTTGTTTGCCTCTTCCTCCGTATTTGCCTATCCAGCTTTTTTTAGACGATCTTGTTTTTCCCTATTTCAAATAAGGAAAACGGTTTGTTAAAAACAAAGAATAAGCGTAAAATTAAAGGTAAACCTCACAATAAAAATCTGGAAAATGATGAAATCGGAAATTTTCTCGCCTCCTTCGTCTTTCATTCTCGTGGGCTTTGGCGGGCAAAGAGAAGCCATCAAAAACCACAATCGGAATGACACCAGCATTCTTCACGGTGCGTAAATAGCTTCGGAAAATATCAGCATACCTTAAGAAAAGGGGGTAAAATTGTTAGCGCAAGTCTTCTTGTAATAGGTATCTTGAATTATCAAAGACAGAAATCTCTCACCTTGCTCGATTACCACTCTGCGCTACAGAAACACTTAAGCCCTTGTGCAGCCAACAAGATGCATCTATGCAGACAGTTTGCCCAGTAAATTCTCTTAAGTTAACTTTCTTACTATATTTTTGAAGGAATGGAAACAGACAGTGAATCCCCATTACATTTCATACATTCGCGCTATTCTTGCTACAACAAAAGATGTTCACTCGACCGCGTTTGGATGCAAATGACACGATTTCAGTTTTAGGACCATGATGCAATGCAATCAGAGTGCGCACACCGCCTGAATTTACGTAGGACTAAATATTAAAAGTCTACTCGTGACTCTATCCACCTTCAAAGACTTTGACAGCGTATTTTGGTGACTTTTACGTACTTTCCGGAACAGCACTTGCTGATGTGATCAAAGTTGCCTTGTCTAATATCCCAGTTATCACTTGCATTCTGATTAAACCTTTACTAAATAAGGTTGTTACATGGAATTTTTTCAAAAGCAATTCTTTTTTTGTGGCAAATCTCTGAACTAATTCAAGCCCTGCCCTGATTAATTGATACTTGAAGCCCACAAAATTTGAGTGGTGATCATTAACCCCTTACCCCCCAAAGCAAACAGCATTTTTTGGCCCAAATCGGAAAATAAAGACACTCTTGCCTGTGCGCAATATACCATTTCATAGTCACTGATCAGCTTATTTAAGAATTGACATCAGCAGATCTGAAGCAGGCGGTCATTTTGAAATAAATTAACATAAATTTATGTATGTTCCGTGATGAGTTTTTACTGAAAAAAAAAGGTTTTTGATGAGCGGTGGTGTTTAAATTTTTTCGCGGGAAAATGTTTGACCAGAATGTTAATAGCATTTATCACCCTTCAAAATGCCGGCTAGTTATGCAAAGGAAATGTGAGGCAAAGAGAACGAAGTTTCTCTTACCTAGTTCCTTGGGATGATTGGACTTCTTGTCCCTCTTCTTGTTCTTCGTCTGTTCCTGCTTCATCATCTGCTTCGTGGTCCAAGAATTTCTGAGGCTCCGGCTGTTTTCGTTTTGGTTTCGTGCGCTTTGAAGTCTGAGCCTTGCGTTTTCGGTTTTCGTTGCCTTTGATCTTGCCCATGTCTCAACGCCACAGAGAGCTGATCTAAACTGGACATTTACCAACAAAGCGACCTCTACTAAAAGGTGTTTGTTTTTTTTCGGGGAAAGTCCAAATACGGTCAAAATATGAAGTTAATCCGTTTTAGACAAGGGGAAAACCTTTAATCCGGAAGTTTGGAAACTACTGATTTAAAACTTTCTGTTTGGGTTTCGTTACAACTCATCGGACAATTTTGTATTGTCTTTTGCGTAGCAAGCACGAGATATAGACGGTTCGAAGGGTCGAAAGACGCTTGTAGATACTATCCGCAGAAACACACGGACACAAGCACACAAAAACTTTGCTGAACAGTCGAGCATGTCCCATGCATGTCATGCTCCCAGGCCCCCTGGTCCATTGTTCAGGAGCAGAATTCTGCGCGGAAACAATAGAGCAGAGCTCGCCTAGACTTTCATCCGATTCTATTTGCCCACTCTAAAAAAAAACCTTTCATGGGGACTATTTCAAACAGGAGTGGAAGTTTGTCTTTGCTTTTTGTGTTCTGGTTTTCGAAACACAGAGATCGAATCGAAACCAGATATTCACTGGGAAAGCCACCTCTGTTGTATCTCGTTTCATCGGGGGAAAGTCAACAGGGGGAAAATCCTTTTGAGCCGCAAGTTCCAATCGAGCAATCCGTCCAGTTTCTGTTTCGTTTCAACTCTCTGTCTTTGGCCCAGCCTGCATGACACGTACATGGGTAAAATGACGCTTTCAACCAGAGCCACGAACACACAGATCTACTTTTAATTCGGATGATAGCTTTAGAAAGCTAGTCGTTCGGGTTAGACTAGCACGTGAATAATGCAAATTATCTAACTGAAACCAACAACCTTAAACTGATAGAAAATCTTGCTGAACAGTAAATAAGACACAAAAGTTCAGTCATTTCTTCAATATGCTTAGAGACCAGGTGGAGGGAAAGAAAAGCAGACATTAACAATTTGCAGAGAACTCTTTTGATAGCGTTTTCTGCAAGATTCATTCTACCATATCGTCGAACGCGCCTCCATTTAATTTCTTGTAGTAAATGAAGAAAGATGCTAAGTTTTAAGCTTGGTAATGAAATGTGAAAGAGTGAAATGATCCACATGATACGAGCGTGAAACAGAAAAAAAAAATCACGTCTGCGCCCCCAAACAGAAAGCCAACCCATGACCTCCCGATTATCGGGCGGGCGCTCTTTCCACTGAGCTACGAAAGCCGATGGAAAACAGTGACGTTGAACTGAGTTTATCTGTTTATCTGAGTTTATCTGTGACAGCCGTCCTGAAAACGGTATCACTGCCTGCCCAATTTAGCCCGTCGAAATAATTGTAAAAACTGTAAAATTCATTTCATAATGTCCTATGAACTGTCTTTTTGTAAAAGTATGTTAGTAGCTACGATCTCGGGAGGAAAATGACCTTCAAGTTACCCAGGCCCAGGACTGATATGATCAAGAAATCATGTTCATACAAGTCAATTATTCGGTGGAATGCCCTGGAAAACCAAATTACATCAATTTCCGAGATTGACGTTTTTAAAAAGTCACTTAAGGCAGAGGTCGCACTGTAGACTTTTTATCTTTCTGTCGCATCATAAGTTGTCGTGCAAATATGTCGGGACATTTACGCTACCGGGGTCAAAGGGGTCGCACGTATGTGACAAGGTGATATAAGATACGAGTATGTTAATTATTTTAATTTTTACGCGCGAAAAAAGGCCAAACCAATTTTGTTGGCTATGAGGCTGGTTCTCGTTTTGTTGGCGACTTTTCTCCAATCTCTCTTTAATTTCATTACTCTACAAAACCTTATTGGTTTGTATGCTTTTAACAACATTCGCCGACGGCAAATGTTGGCAATTGCTGCTGTGTACCGACACAGGCGGAGGCAGAGAAGAAGGCGAAATCAATTGAGGTATTGGTGTTTACCGCGGCCACGACAATCATGGTTCGAGATCCACTATAATGATCACAGGATTCCCGATGATTACTTTAAGCAGCAACTCCGAGTTCGCAGAGCAACTTTCAATGAACTTTTAAACATGGTAAATCCACATGTTGCGAGACAAGATGCATCTATGCGAAACTGTATTCCACTGGAAAAGATAATGGCAATTGGTTTATACAGACTAGCACATGGAAATTTGTATGTGTCCATTGCTCCCGTTTTTAACGTCGGGAAGTCAACAGTCATCGAAGCGGTACAAGATGTCGTGAACGTTCTATATGATCAGCGAAATCAATACATCAAGTTCCCTACTACAATCACAGAGACGACCGAGTGCATTGAAACTTTTCAGAGAACAAGATCTGAATTACCCAACGTTGTTGGTGCTATAGACGGCACACATATCCCAATCATCGCGCCAAGGGTAGATGCAGTGGAATACTTTAGTCGCTACCAGCAGCATGACATGATCATTCATTGGTACGGGAAAGTTCATTGATGCAGTTGCAGGATTCCGTGGGAGTGCTCATGATGCCAGGGTTTTGAGAAACAGTAACATTTATCAAGAAGCTGAAAATGGAAACATCTTACAGGCCCCACTAGTGAATATCGATGGGAATGACATAGGTCCTTACCTAGTTGGAGACAGCGCTTATCCCCTTGCACCTTGGCTTGTTAAGCCATTTCCAGAGGGAACAAATGACCCCAACGAAAAAACCTTCAACAACGAGCTTAGCAGAGCAAGAGTTGTAGTAGAGCGAGCATTTGGAATTTTAAAGGGTCGCTGGAGAGTTTTACAGAAACGCCTAGACAGCTCCCTGAATTTCGCTATCAAGACCACTATTGCATGCATTGTCCTTCATAACTTTTGCATAGAGGCTAACGATGACTGGGATGATGCAACGACGATGGCCCATCTGACAATGATGGAAACAATAATTTAGTTTTTGGAGATGCTGATGAAATACGAGACGTACTAAAGGACTTTGTTTGCGGCAACGTGTAGATGAGTTTAAAATATTTTATTGTACAGCATCTAATATATTATAATCAGCAATGTTGAAAAACATTTTTAAAACCACCTTCCCTCTTAATTGAAATCTTTTGATTGCGTTACATTACAAAAATGTGACATTCTATGTGTTACAGCCAAGAAATGGGCATGACTCAGTTTTTTCAAGTAAATCAGTCAATTTTCTTAAATCGTTTTTCGGAATCATTATTAGCGAAACAAACTTTTAAAAACATCACACTACCTATCAAATATTAACGTTTCAGTTGTAGCCTTCAAAAAGTTCATCCGGTTGAAAAAAAACTTGAAAGAAATAAAAAAATATCACAAGCTAGCAAGCCTGATCAATGCATTAAATCACATCAAACAGTAACAAAACCATTGTCCAAGTGTTCATTACTGTGTTAGTTCATTCTTTCTGTGTATTCTTACTATCCATGTACCTGCTAAAAGAGATAACAAGTTGAGTCATGAGCTGCAACTGCTGGGCTTGTGAATCTTGCATTCGTTCCATAACCTGAGCCATCTGCTCCCCCTCTGTTGTAAACTTTTTTATGGCTTCACCAATAGAGGTGTCTCCTTCGCTGTCGCTGTCCACGCGGGAAGGACGCTTCAAAGTCTTTTTTCTTTCTCTTCGTTTGACTACAGATTTAGCCGCTGTCGTCGGGGTGTTAGGTGAGCTAGAGCTGGATGCCGCTTCGGCAGCGCTTGCTGTTGGACTGTCCTCTGACGAGCTTCCACCATTCTGCAAAGTTTTTGGTTGCTGTATTCCAGCCTGTTCTACGTTGCTGCACGTGATAATATCACGACAGCCTAGAACAGCATCGGTTTGGTCGTAATGTGGACTTTTACGGAGATTTCCCGAGCTTTGCCGTCGGTTCCAGTCCTTTTGTCTTTGTACTGATTTTTAAGATGCTTCACTTTGCGCTGGCACTGTTCTACGGTTTTCTGCAGCCCTTGTTTTTCGTTCAGCGCTCTCGTGATATCCTCCCATGCTTTCCGGCTGTCCTTGCTTTCAATTTTCTCGATGTTATCTGCCCAAAGCTGCAAAAGCACTCTCTCGTCATTAAAGTTCCACCATTCTCTTTGGGCCGCGGACTTCTTGGAGCTTGCAGAGCTTGCTGATGAGCTTGTCTCTCCTAAGGAGGCTTCTTGTGGAACAGGAGATTGTGTTCGAGGCTGCTCTGGTTGGTGAAAGGACAAAGCTGGTTGTGGCGGCTGTGTGTTTTGGTGAAAAGGAATCTGTGAACCACTTCCACTGTAACAAGGGTACTGAGAATACTGAGAATACTGAAAAGCTTGCGAGAATTCGTACGGATTGAAGTTGGCCATGTTGAAGAATTTTAAAAGCACTTTTGAATTTAAACCCAGGAGCTGTGTACACGAGGCGTCGTTGCAGTATTGCGAAAATCCAATTTATTTCGGTATGTCAGATTTGATTGGCATTGCGACAGAAGAAAAATAAAAAAATGTTTTTTTAAGGCCATTAGGCAAGATATGACCTGCTTTGAGGCAGGACATCGGCCTCTTTGATCGTAAGGTGTCGCGGCCATAGTTATGTCTGGTCACGACATAAGGGTCGCACATGTCGCGAGTATGCGATGACAGAATTTATGTCAAATGTAAACACCAAAAGCGTAAGTGCGACCCCTGCCTTATCCAACCTGTATTGCAAACAAAGAATTAATAGAACAAACAACTCATGGCGATACATGTATTTGCCTTTCAACTTCTTTGTTATTGCTTGAGATAAGCAAGGATGCCTTGGGAGCTTGCATGCCAAATGTGGATGAACCTTGAAGCAACCCACTTTGAATTTGATTTAAGAATTCACCCAGCAGTTGCAAAATTAGTGGATCATCCACAAGAACTACCAGTGCTGTTTTTGACATGACCTCTAAGTAAATATAGGGAAGGGAAGTGTGCTGCTCAAAGGACTCAAGTGTAACCTGCTTTGGACGATGGAAACTATCGATGGTGTATCCATCATTCAAGGCAGGTTATACCCGAGTCCTATGAGCATCACACTTCCCACTTATATTTTGAACACTTTGTAGATGTCATTTGCATTATCTTGCATATTAATATTATTGTTAATGTTAGAGTTACTGTTAGTGTTATAGACAAGTTTCAGCATGTGACAACTACACTGAAATGGACTAAAAATATTCCCACACAAATACTGTATGTCTGACACACAACTCTTCACGTTTCCTTTTAATTTTACGATATTCAGTGTACCAAATGTTCATAAATTGCTTTTTTTAAAAGAATACTGATAGATATAGCAGACGAAATCTTCTCCAAGTATCATGGCTCTAGAGAGCCTCGTCCCTGGAATGATACAGTAGAGTCCATCTACTCCAAGTAGCGTGGCTCTAGAGAGCCTCCTCCCTGGAGAAATACAGTAGAATCAGTTTACTCCAAGTATCGTGGCTCTAGAGAGCCTCGCCCCTGAAGAAATACAGTGGAGTCAGTTTACCCCAAGTATCGTGGCTCTAGATACCTCGTCCCTGAAGAAATACAGTAGAGTCAGTTTACTTCAAGTATCGTGGCTCTAGAGAGCCTTGTCCCTGGAGAAATACAGTATAGTACTCCAAGTATCGTGGCCAGGGTTCGCACAGTCTTGAAAAGTCCTTGTATTTTATAGTAGGTCCTTGAAAAGTCCTTGATTGCCAAACATCCTTGAAAAGTCCTTGAATTCCAATATAAGGTCTTGAAAAGTCCTTGAATTTTCCCCAACATAGGATCTGAAGAGTCGCAGCAAAGTTGCATTGTGAAGATTAGAGTGTTCTTCCGTTGTAAGTTTGTAAAAAAGGAAAAAACTGCAAACTTACATGTAAGAATTATATAAAAAAGGCAAAGCCTAACACGAGCCACTATGTGAGCCGACACCAGATTGATCAGCGGTTGTGTGTATGACTTGTAATGCTCTTGCGCATGCCTAATGGTAAGCCAACACCAGATTGATCAGCGGTTGTGTATATGAGCTGTAATGCTCTTGCGCATGCCACATGAAGGTGGTTTGACATGACGGAGTTAAAACGTTGTATTGGCGTTGGTTTTGCTGCAAAATGCCTGGAAAGTGCAGTTTTAACCATAAATGGTTAACTATGGAAGAGTTTAAATGGTTTAGGCAAGTTAAAGGCGATTTGAAGAAAGCAATCTGCATTGTATGCAACAAAACTATCACTTTAACAACGATGGGTGAGAGTGCACTATGTTCCAACATGGTGGGAAGAAGCTTCAGTCATTGAAAACCTGCTAATTTGATTGGCACAGAATGATTCATTTTGATAAACAGGTAATGACATTCCACGATGGGTACTTGAAAAATAAATTTGGTCCTTGAAAAGTCCTTGAAAAAAGATTTCAATTTTCTGTACAAACCATGGTGGCTCTCGAGAGCCTCCTCCCTGAAGAAATACCATAGAGTCAGTTTACTCGAAGTATCGTGGCACTAGAGAGGCTCGTCCCTGGAGAAATACAGTATAGTACTCCAAGTATCGTGGCTCTAGAGAGCCTCGTCCCTGGAGAAATACAGTATAGTACTCCAAGTATCGTTGCTCTAGAGAGCCTTGTCCCTGAAGAAGTACAGTAGGGTACTCCAAGTATCGTGGCTCTAGAGAGCCTCGTCCTTGGAGAAATACAGTAGCGTACTCCAAGTGTCGTGGCTCTAGAGAGCCTCGTCCCTGGAGGGAAACAGTAGAGTCCGTCTACTCCAAGTATCATGGCTCTAGAGAGCCTCGTCCCTGAAGAGTTGCAGTAGAGTAGGTCAGTTCATCAAGTGAAGTCAATGTGAAGTCAAGTGAAGTCAAAGTGAAGTCAGTTTTAGGTCTTGAAAGGTTGTATTATTCAGGCTTAAGAGCTCAGAATGGCGAGAGGGACTTTATCCCAATTCAAACGATCGAGTCTTTTTAGGCATGAAATGTGATTACAATAGAAGAGTTGTGGTCATAAAATCCTTGCAATTCCCATTCAGGTACATGAATATGTCTGGTAATTACATGCTTTACTGGTGAAATTGCTTATTTTGTTTAATTTATACTTAACATTGAACAGAGTTTAGTTTCAAATAAGGGTTTTATTTAAAATGTTCAGTGATATTACATATTTAGTTACCTTACATGTACCTCTTCTAGTTATATTTTTCAGTTCAGTTTACCAAAAAGACATAAATGTAGTTGACTAATATTAATTTGATAGTTTTAATTTAACCTTTCAACATCATAATGGTTTCATTTCTCATTTAGCTCCAGTGTTTCAGGAATTTTTACATACATTATAGAGGCCTTTTGAGCAGACATTTCCTATTTACATGAACATTTAGTTAATGTAGCTGCAAACATGAGCTTTTTTTCCAGTAACAGTAGGCATAAGCTGTGCACCATCTTCCCAGTAGGAATTTTACACCCGTCAAAATTACTCACTATTCATGTCCAATATTCCTTACCTGGGTAGCCAGAAGTTCTTTGACATCGTCTTCTCCCTACATAGTTTTCAGAAATGCAGGATTAAAAGTGGTATCTTTTTTTTTTAATAAGGCTAAATTTGTGAACATAAAATACATGCAAAGAACCTAATTCTTTTTGTCTCCCAAATTGGATACATTTTCAATTCGAGGAGGATGTGTCTTGTACCACAGGTCAAAACTCACGAACTTCCTTGGGCGAACAAAACTCACTAGTTAGGGAGAAGACAACTGTAACTTTTTGAATCACAGGTGATCATTGAAACTATGAGAAATTTGTGCATCTGCTGGCATGAAGCAAGTATTTTTTTATTCAGTTTTTCCAATCTTAATTAGTTGTAAGTTATAACAAAATACTCAGTGACTGGCGCCAAAAAACAGTGAGTTATATTGATTCTTGACCTCATTGTTCTCCTTGGGGTCTCTGGGGAACAAAACTCTAATCATAACGTTTTTCATGCAATCTTCAAAATGCATTTAGGGTTTGTAGTTTTTGTCCAATAAAGTTTCAGTCAAAATGAAATTGAATGAAATGGAAAGACCATATTGTTGAATTTTGATCACAGCTTTGTAGTAAGGTGAATCTTTATTGGCTTTGAGAGGTATTACTTAAAGTTGTGAAACCTTTTGACTATTTTAATGTATGACCTAACTACAGCAACTCTCTCTGTATTATTATGACAATGCATTGGGTGGGGGGGGAATGTCTGGGCCCAGCAATCCCAATTTCGTCACTCATTTTGTGAGGTATTGAAGATTTGTTAATTTTTGGACAATGTCGAAAATGGTATATAAAATCTGTTTCTCATGCTTACTTCTTGCACCTGTTTACCAAAAGGAGGGATCACTAAACATTCAAGATCTTTAAATCCACCCAAACCTGTAGCATTGGCCATCTTCCTTATCATTGTTTGTTTCATTACTTAGCATGTGTGCTTGATGCATGACGTGGCTTGCGATTTATGTCTGAAAAAAATGATGCGCAGGAACAATTAATTATTGGGAACATCCTTTTTGACATCATGTTATAATAATTTAAAATTTAATATGTGCAACTTACTCTCTCATATATATGTAGGAGCTCTTGTTCTGTTACAGTTTGCTCATGTAAAACGACTTCCCCTGGAGGGTGAAGTGCAGTGGCAGGGTTTGAATTGAGCCTGACCAGTCATATACTTCCTGTCATTCACATAGATCAAAACATTAATTTAATCATGGCCAACAATTCCATACAGTCAGCGGTTGCAATTGCTGACGCATATGTTGTCAGCGACAACCACTGTGGGCGCGGATTTTATCAGCGGTTAGCACGACGGGTGTTCCCAGCAACAAAAATGGCAGACCAAAGGAGATAAAGGCCTTCAAGCGGCTATTTCAAGCAATTGTCGCAAGTCACAAGCGACTTTTTGGAGCCGGCGCGAAGAATAAGAAAAGCCACCAATCGGGGAGAATATTTTAAAGTCGAATGGGTCATTTCGAGGCGGTCGCTGAATCACAAGGTACGAGTAAACTCCTGTTATTCAAGAGTTAAGCTTACCTAGAATGAGAAATTGTTGTCTGATATTTAAATAACTTTTGAGCTTTGAAGTAAAACAAATAATTTTATTTTCGCAGGTTGACTACCTTATAAAGTGGGACGGGTACAGCTATCATAGCTACAGCTGGGAAGACGAAGATAACCTCACAGTCGATCTTGTGCGGTAAATTAAATTTGCATGTACAGCATTGTGATTTGGATTCTTTCGAGAGATAATTGAAGTGTTTGCACGATGTTGTCAATCTGAAAAGATTTTACTTCTTTCTTTGAGAATTCTCGATCAACATAAGCTAAGTGGTTCTGATTTATAGTGATCTCCAAATTATTTCTTTTTGCAAAATATTGCTTAATCACAAAATGAATGAAAATAAATTCAGGAGTATTTTGTTTATAATAGAATAATATCCAGGCCTAGGTAATAGTTTATTTTCTGTAACTGTTCGGAGATTTGTTTTGATTCCTTTTAATAATTTACGCTCAATTAAAGGAGAATAACAAATTAACATAACTTAGTGCAGTGTACCTCATTTTCAAGTGCTGTAGGGGATTACATGTATGTATTGTAGGAATTAATGCAACCTTATGTAATACATGATGAGATAATAAAGAATTTGTGTCAGACCAAAACAAAAAAAGCTTACACTGCCATGTTTCTATTTAGGACATATGAAAGACCAGTGATCCCACAAGCTCGACTGCAGGAAAATATAGATCACTTACTCTTGGCAATAACCTCTAAATTAAAAAGTAAATCAAGAGGACCATCAACTCTGTTTTTCCACCATGACTGTTACCGGTTCCTCTTTCAGGGGGAAGGACAAGCCAGCAAAGATGGCAAATCTACCATGTTAGAGAAGCAGGACTTTGGCCGGTGCAATTTTTACAATTTATGGGACCAATGCTTAGACAAAAACGGAGATGGTGCAAGGATTAAATTTCCTGTAAAAGTGCACCTGAATTTATCTTGGTCGCCAAAAGTTTCTGCCATTGAGCATGGCATTCTGGTAAACCCTCCAAGGATGCCCCTTGAGAAACTCACCATTGACTTTGTACGCCAGCCATTGTCTATCCTAAATGCCTGAGAGTTTTTTTACATGCAGTCTGCTCTAGGTTTCAGTGAAGACTGATTCCATAATGACATTGTATATGATATGTATGCCCTTAGCCTGGATAAGGGAATATTGTTGTTGTCCCTTTTGACATTTTTTTTTAAATAAATATATGCTGTCTTGTTGAAATGGTTTAGAATTTGAAAACAGAATGGACCTTGACCAATATCTCCTTATTCAGACCATAGCTATGCCACTATTACAGTTTGTGTTTAGTGACTGTCATTTTTTTTAATTAGTGGCAGACTGATTTTGTTTGTCAGTAATGCCCTTCAATAATTGTACAAGCTGGTGTTTTGTTTTCTTGGCAATGCCTTTGATTCCTCGTTTCTTTAATTCTTGCTTAAGCTGAGGTACTGTCATTTTTGTAAACTCAACTGAACTCAAAGGCACAGCAGAGTGAGTTTGAGATGTGACAGCACTTTGATCACTTTGAAGATGAGATAGAGGTTGAGTAGTAGCTTCTGGGGGTGTACTTTTTTGCCTTTTTTTAAATATGTCCTCCTCCCAGTATTCTGTTTTGTGCTTCCGATAGGACCGGGGCTCCCGTTCCCTGTTTCTTAACTGCCATTGACGTGACTCTTGACGAAGCACATCTCCAACAGAGTCCCACTTGTTTGACTTCCTCAAAACAGTCGACCTTGCAACATCATTGTTTCTTTCAACCCCTTGCCCTGTAAATATTTTTACTGCTTTGTACATTTTGAAGAACCATGGGATGTGGGCAACCATTATGTGCATGTAAGGGGTAACTCTCTTTCGCTCATAACCTTCTCTTAATCTTGTGAGAGAGACAAAATCATTTACCCATTGTTTTGCTTTCAGCCAAAACTCTGTGGGGCTGGTATGTGGTTGCCAGTCACTGAGATTTTTGTACAGTGCTGCAAAGTCCACCCATATTTTTATGACCTTGTCAACAGTTTCAGATCTCAAAAAATCATGCATTTTTTCTGGAAGGTGATACAGCAGTATTTTCTTGTCATTTCCCATGAGACTTGTCCAGTCGTAAATGGAGCTTTCTTTGCCATCAGCATTCTTTTTCTTCCACACATCAAAAGACACTCCACAAGATCTTATGCTGTTAATTAGCTTATTTAGGTGTACCTGTTTGTTGCTGGTACTTTCCAAGTTTTCCTCAATATCCCACTCAATAACTTCTGTTATTAAATTTGAAGTTAACACATCAGTTATTCGTAATAAGAGGTGAAGTTCATCAACAATTATGTGATCTAATTCAATGTCCAGAAGTGGTTCCTTACAGCAGCCATAATTATCCTTTGATATTTTGGACATTTTTTTCATTTCAGGTAAAGACCTTGAAAGTGGCTCAGAATTAAAATAACTAAAATGTTGATCTGTTTTCCATCTATCATCCTTGTGGATTTTACACCATGCACATGCATAGTTAGCTGTTGCTCCATTTAAACCTAACATGACGAGAATGAATTTGTAATCACCTCCAAGAAAAAAATCTGTTTCAACTTCAGTGTCCCCAACAGTAATCTTGGCTTCAGTAATCATGCTGTTAATTTCACTGAAAATGCTTCCAAACGATTTTTTTAGACTGCTATAGTCTTCTTTTCCATTAAGGATTGCTAAAGTTCTGTTTCCTTTTGCTGTCATAACTTGATCGCCGGTTTGTAAAGTGGAAAATGACAACAACACAAAGCTTGAATTTCAAGTCATGCGTGCTCCATCACCATTTATTTTAATTTGAATTTTTTCTGTCGTGGGGTTTTCTCTCAGGTACTCTTGGACATGTTCCTTGATAAGCTCCTTGACAGCACTAACTTTTGCCCCAGGTGCTTTTCCTGGTAGGTTGTCAGTGTGGCATAGCTTGTTTAAATTGGTTCTACATTGCTGAATTAAATAAGACTTTGGAAGCCCATCAGTGACCATAGTAAGTTCATGGAAGAAACAATCACCCACACAAAACTTGTCAAGGAGGAAAAGAATTTCTTCTACTTGCTTTTTTTCTTCTTCAGAGAGGGAGTTGTACTTCAAGGTCGTTTCTTGCTCTTGGGCTGCCAAATCACAGGGCAAACTTTGCCTCATAGTTAAAGTGTGTTTTACACCTGTGTCACTCTCCTTCACCAAAATGCTTTCAATGTTTAATCCAAAAAAATGGCTGAACCAAAGAGCAGTTTCAGCCCTTGTGAGAAAATTTTTTAATGTTCTTCCTTTGTTTAGGCTGGAAGAAACTGGTTTTCCTTTGTATTCGACAGTAGTGGATAATTTTTCCAGATTAGCCACATAGTCTTCCAATTCCTTATTTGTGTTTTGAAGATGGTTAATAACTCTATCCTGCTCCTGGATAGTCTGAGTCATTTCTTTAAATAATTCCTGCTTTTCCTGTTCAATGTTCTCATATTTGTTTCTCCATTCATTGATTTCGCTCTCTAGTCTAATCATTTTCATTTGGAGATCCTGAGAGGACTTTACTTGTCCTTCAAATATGTGAAACTTCTTGACGCTGTCATTTAAGGCCTCTCTTGCTCTACCTTTTGTTGTCCTGTAGAGGTTTACTACTGAACCAGCTCTTTTTGCTAAAGCTTGGTTCATTTCATGTCTCTCGGTTTTGTCATCAGTGAAGAACAATGCATGGCCCCTAATTGCTCCTTCTAACAGGGCAACATAATCTAAAACATGCAGTAGGTCAGGCAAAACTTGAGAGGTTTTCTCAGGGGGGTCCTCAGTCATTATTCTGTGCCATTCTCTTAGCAATGGATATGGTATTTCCAGGGCGAAAATTGGTTCCCTCTTCAAAACCTTCGACGCTTATCTAAGTTCTAGTTCACTGAACTCAACTTCTCTTGAATATTCACGCTCACAGCTCTTTGGTGCCTCCGACATTGTTGAAAAACCCGCCAAAATATATTGTTTTGTTATTCAGAACACAGGAGGAGAGGTTACCTAGCTAGAAGAGAAATTTCAAAATGGTGGACGAAGTGAGGCCGGTTTCAACATGGTTTCAACATGGTTTCCCGAAGGGTTTTTGACCGAGCGCATGAAAATGACAACTGGGTGAACTCACGTAGTTTGAGAAGACGATGTTAACCCATTCTTCAGGGGCGCTGGGAACCGTAAATTCTGGTTTTTATCGGCCGTTTTTAGCTTAGAAATCGACTTTGGCTTTCGAACAAGCGATTTCGATCTGGGGACATCAAACACGAGCAACAAAGAACTTAGCAGGAACATCTTACGGTAGCACCTTCGCGATAATTTAACGGAAATTAGAGACGAAGTGTGGCGGATTTGCTCAGGAACAGGAGAAAATATCAAAAGCGTTGGGAACCGTCGATTCATCAACTATTTGTAAACGATGTTGCTAAAAGGTAAGAACACATATGCTTCTTTTAATTTAGATCTGGGGACCTGACAAAAGTTTTAAGCAAAAGTTGTGGAAGCGAGATTTCGACTGCGGTAAGTCCTATTTCCACTGTTTACTCTGTAATTGCGTACGCACCGAAATATAATCTAAGTCCACGAAGTAACGCGATTCGCATGCGCGTCGGCCATGATGTATGAAATTGTTGGCCATGTATCAATATGTATTAGTATCAAAATAGTAACAAAGTGCTAGGAGATTAACAGGGTAAGGTAAAACAAAGGCGGTGCATGCGTTTGAAAAACTATTTAAATTTGAAAAGTTCACTGGGGAGTAGCTATGAGCAGAGCTTTGTTTTGCCACAGAGTGAAGAGTTTTAATTAATTCAACCTTGACTAAAAATGAGGATTTTCTTTAATGTGTCTGAATGTGTCTTTATTCAATCTACATTGAATAAAGTCTCTGTAGTTTATAGGTACGTACCTGGAACAAGGCAGTTCTCTTGAACTTCCGTTGGAATTTGAGGTCGCCAAATCGAATGATTATAATGTGTCCTTTTTGGGGCTCTGGCAGCACACGATGGGCCCTATCCTCTCTTTTCTAAGGACGAAAAAACACCATCATATGTTTCTCATCCCATCTGGGGTACAAAATCATATTAGATACAAATTTTCTACTAAAAAATTACTACTACAATTGCAATACATGCAGTTATCTAAAAAAATATTTCTTCACTAATGAATGTATATAACCCTATTTTATGGATTGTGAAATAATGAACTTCATAGCTTAGGTGGTCGCTTACGAGAGCTTAGACCATAATGGGTCAAAAATTCTTCCTCATTAGGATATGCTAACTGCCGAGACCCATAAGCCAATGCCAATGCACCGGCTAATAAAAGACGATTGAAAGGTTATTTCACCAAAAAAAAAGAAAAAATCCGGCATTTCCCATTGAGAAATTTGCATTTCTTGTATCAGCAAGGAATATGATTATGTTACAACACTCAGCCTTATTATGCAATTTTCCCTCCATTAATTTTATCTCTCAAGTGGTCCACATATAGTGATTTGACCGGGAAACTTTTGATATGTTGGAAAACTGGTCATCGAGGATAGGTGGTCGCAACCAGAGATTTGACTGTATTTGTCTTTGATACTCTGGGATCACATTCCTGGTTAACATGGTATTTCACTGGTGTGGATTGGTCCTTCTAATAAAGGCAAAAAAATTGAATCCATTTACCAGTTACTAGCATAAAAATACAACAAGACAAATGTGTTTTTTTTAGTGGAAAAAATTGATAGCTAACATTTGCATTCATTTATGTGAGTGGATACATGAATATGTATACCTCAAAATGAATACTTAATGTAACAGTTTCATTTGCAACTCTGCGACATACCCTTTGGGTTTTGGCAACATTGTCCTCATGGTCACTATGATCAGATTTTGTTAGCGTGGACTGTTCCTTCTGATAAAGCAAAAGATGAATTGCATTTTCAAGCACTAAAGGCATTTTGCTGGAATTTATAAAAAAGTAACACTAACAAATCAACTGTGAATATTCCTACTCTATATTGAAATCAGTGGATCAATAGTTTTAGTATTTACCTTCTTGAGCAAGGGATTGCTCAAGTTCAAGCTCCTGCTCTTCTCTTAATTGACCTCTTTCCCTGTTCAAAAAAGGTTTTGTTATACCACATGCAGCAGATATCAATTGTGTTACACATCAACATGCCTGCCAACCTCCAGAGTACAAAAATCTGGAGACGTCTAGGATCTTCGCATTGTGAGAATGTCATTAAAGACAATGTCCGGGAATAACCTCCGAAAATCAACATCAACAGACATCTTTAGGCAGTTCATATCAGAGACTTGGCTGTTAATGTACATGTAACCTAAACGAGAACCATTACACGTCTTTGTACAAAAGATAAACAATGTACATTTTCAGACAAGGACTGGGTGGGTGGTTCTGAAGACTGGTACTTTGAATGGAAGGAACAAAACATGAACCCAGCAACCTAAAAATTGTTTAGAACATCAGTTCTTTTGTTAATTAAAGATAGGAATCCTGCGCAGCGTAGTTGGTCATTCGCAAAATGAAAATTGTAATACTGTCGCTGTATATAAATTCTTAACGTACGGACGTTTCGGCAATGCTGCCTTCTTCAGGGTAATCCTGAATGATATCGAGTAACATAAATCCATTCACACAAGTTTTATTTACATTCCATCAAGTAGAGTGTGAAGAGTGTGAAGATATTGTTTCCAAACGCAAGCACGGTGCTTAAACGTCATTTTCGACAGAACTTTGAATGAAAAAAAGTGTTTTATAAAAATTTTGCAGGTTCAAGCAGATTTTCAGAGGTGCAGCACAAGGCTGTTTGCCATAGGCTAACGCCATCAGAAATAAATTGCCGGCAAAGTTAAATTATGCAAATTTCGAAATCGGCGACATGTCAAATTTTCACCGCCAGTCGATGGGATGCCAGTTGTCGCAAAAAAGATCTAATCACATTGAACAACTACAAAAAATCGAAGACGCATTCTTTTTACTGTTCTTATAGGGAGTCATAGTTATCTTCCAAAATTACAGTGATTCGTAAACCAAGATCAAGAGCAAAGGGTTGCGTAAGAAAAATATTTGGCACTGCAAGTGACAACCTAAATAACAGCCCAGCTTCAAGGGGCACTACAAAGAACGGCTAAGGAAATTTAACTTATTAGAAACGTTAAAGAACAGTAACATCTTTGTTGAAGGCCCGGAAAGTTATGATTTTCCAGCTTCCAAATGAAATTGAATCTTTCAGATATATATGTACAAAACAGGCACTGAAAAATTAACTACGTTGTTTCGATTGTTTTGCTTTATAAACTGGTGCGGTGTAAAGCGTTTCTTGTGAGCATTTCTCTCTCAACGGTCTTGGAAATGAACTTTTTTAGTAACCGCTGTTTTGCCTAAATTACGAAGCAGAATTGATGGGATTAAATCTATAATTTTCATATCGCAAATTCTCGGCGAGATACCTTCTGGCGATGTGTTACTCACAATTTTTTGGGAAAAAAGAAAAAGATCAAAATCCGGTATCTTGCACTAAAAAAATAGCTTATTTTTGGTTTTCACAAGGAATGATAATATTTCCAGGGGGTGAGAGACATAAAATGGAATTTCCGGACGGGAGGGGGGGGGGGGTCTATCCTGGGAGCCGATTTTGGAAAATTCCTAGTGGGGGCGGGAGGAGTCATACGAAAAATCCCTTCCGTGGGGGGGTATGGATATTTTCTGGAACCACACATTGTATTAAATACTGTTTATCGAGTCTCTAGAGAGCCTTAATTACATGCCGAAACATTATTTCATAATCTCTTAGGAGGCCTAATTACGCGTCCAAATCGTGATTTTTCGGATGTGTCAATTGTACGTGGGCTTGTACATCAGTAGCTAACACTAAGTTAATTGGGGTGGTCCTCTATCTACATTACTAAAATTTGCTATGAGGATTTAAAAACTGATCAAAGCTTAAGAATTTAAAATTACAAGGATAAAAAATAAAAAAATATATGTATACAAAAATACAATACAAATGTGTATACAATGTGCCCTCCCGGTTATTACCATAATGGCTTTATGGCAACTCCTGAACTTGGGCACAGGATGTACGGTTACACATTGTTGGATTGCATTGTGGAGTCACGAGAGTGCTCAAACTGCGAGCAGTGAGCGAAGCAATATGCCAATAGTGAACACCTCTTACAAGGCTCTCCACCCAATCCATAGAGTGCTCAAACTGTGTAAACAGTGAGCGTAATACAATACAAATATGTATACAATGTGCCCTCCCGGTTATTACCATAATGGCTTTATGGCAAATCCTGAACTTGGGCACAGGATGTACGGTTACACATTGTTGGATTGCATTGTGGAGTCACGAGAGTGCTCAAACTGCGAGCAGTGAGCGAAGCAATATGCCAATAGTGAACACCTCTTACAAGGCTCTCCACCCAATCCATAGAGTGCTCAAACTGTGTAAACAGTGAGCGTAATACAATACAAATATGTATACAATGTGCCCTCCCGGTTATTACCATAATGGCTTTATGGCAACTCCTGAACTTGGGCACAGGATGTACGGTTACACATTGTTGGATTGCATTGTGGAGTCACGAGAGTGCTCAAACTGCGAGCAGTGAGCGAAGCAATATGCCAATAGTGAACACCTCTTACAAGGCTCTCCACCCAATCCATAGAGTGCTCAAACTGTGTAAACAGTGAGCGTAATACAATACAAATATGTATACAATGTGCCCTCCCGGTTATTACCATAATGGCTTTATGGCAACTCCTGAACTTGGGCACAGGATGTACGGTTACACATTGTTGGATTGCATTGTGGAGTCACGAGAGTGCTCAAACTGCGAGCAGTGAGCGAAGCAATATGCCAATAGTGAACACCTCTTACAAGGCTCTCCACCCAATCCATAGAGTGCTCAAACTGTGTAAACAGTGAGCGTAATACAATACAAATATGTATACAATGTGCCCTCCCGGTTATTACCATAATGGCTTTATGGCAACTCCTGAACTTGGGCACAGGATGTACGGTTACACATTGTTGGATTGCATTGTGGAGTCACGAGAGTGCTCAAACTGCGAGCAGTGAGCGAAGCAATATGCCAATAGTGAACACCTCTTACAAGGCTCTCCACCTCCAAAAATATATTATTTAGTACAAACAGTTCCAGCTACATATTTTTTAAACTGTTCTAGGCTATAGTCTCTGGTGTCTACAGATAAACTAGCTGTTCCAAGCATATACTCCTCTGTACTGGAAAGATCTTTGTCCTTGGAAGATAGCTCATAGGTATGAACAGGTTTCCATTTGAGGTCAAATCATTTAATACTTGTAGCATATTGTAAACTATCAACTTTCTATGATTGCCTTGTTCATGATTTTGGCTAAGATATTAACAGTTAAATGTATAATGTTAGTGATGCTGGCATCTGGGTATCCATTTGCCATCTTCGTTCACAAGATGTGCACAGCAAATCGCAGCTGTACTATGTTTACATGGTGATGTGCATGTCTTTATTCTGTGGCTTTGTACTGAACAATTACTGCATTCATAATTGTTCTTAACTCGTTCATAGCCCGTTGCTTCCAGGAATTGAATTCTGTTTTTCTTCAGAAAGAGTTGTTTAGTCCATCAATTCCTTTGTGATTTGTAGATATGAAGAAGCTCTATCGTTGTATTTTTCCAAACCTTGTTGAGTGTAATATGCAATGTTTTGATAAAGTGACAGGAATTCAGGAACCTGGCAATGTAGTGCATTCATGTAAGGGGTGACATCTTTTGCTTGGTACACATTGAGAAAGAGTTCAAACCATAATTTGATGTCACCTTGCAGTTGAAGTATGTCATCCTCTGATGTAAAATCTAGTTTCAAATCACCAATTAACTCCAGAAATTTTTGTGAGATACTTTTGACAAATTCCTCGTAACTTGCCATGTGTTTATATTTATCTCTTGGGAAGCCATCAGAGAAAGTTGTCTTTTTTTCAATAGCATCACTTCTTCTCAACTCTCTTATGAGCAAGTCAATTAAAACATCTGAGATCCTCAGGAAAAGATGTAATGTATCTAGAATAACATGATCCATTGTTATAAAATCAAATAATGGTCTTGCCTTACAGTTGAATTTTTTCCGGTGGAAAACCTTGCTATTTCGTCGATAGTTCTGGCACCAAATGTGGGGTCATTGATTGACCATTTCTTGCTTGTGTCCCATTGTTGTTGCCTGGGACACTTGCACCACACACAAGCATAATCCTCATTTGCCCTACCTAGACCACAGACCAGAGCTAAAAATTCCCAGTCACCACCTAAAAAGTACTCAATTTGATAGGTGCAATTATTTACACTAAGTTTGACATTTCCATTTGAGGGTCTACCAGGCTCTCTCTTAGATTGTCAGGTCTCTGTAGTTTTTATAACAGCAAGTACATAATTACATTTCTCGCCCATTGCCAGTTCCTTTTCATTCACGATTGTAAAAGTGAAATTGACAACTGTGAGCCTCTTTCCAATATTTGTCCCATCACCACTAAGGTTGATCTTAATAGTTTCCCCATCTTTGATTTCTCCAGTTTGCTGAAGCTTCACAATGTGCTCTTGCAAAGTTTCAGAAAATCCCAATTGAACACCCTCAGTATCTCCTGGAGTTGGTTTCAAGTTCCACTTACTGTTTAGTTCCTTGATTCGCTTCTTGATGGAATAGGTATTGGGGACACCATTGGCTTTCATGGCAATTTCATGCCAGGCTTCATTTGAAATATTAAACTTATGTTTTAGATACAGCCACATATTTATGTTATGAAGGTCATCATTAGTAAGTTCCTTTGGGTCAGACTCTGTGAATGTCAGTTCTCCCTCTCCAACAAGATTAAAAGTTTCATATTGATTAGTATCAGTGTTAAGCACTTCAATTTTAGTAGCAATAAAATTGTAGAGCCCAAGAAAGGACAGAGTAGTTTGGCATTCCTCCTTCAACTGGTTTTTTATTCTCTTCTGGTGGCACAAGGCGAAAGATAATGTTTCCGTAATGCAGAAAAGTGTGGGAAACTTGTTCGTTTAAATTTCCGTTACGTTTCCTTTATCGGATACGACGGGAAACGTATAAGACAAAAATGGTGGACCTGTGCTGCGTTTCAGTAGTTTCCGTTAGCTGAATGAACAAAGTGGTTTCAATTGCGTTTCCGTGAGCGGATTCGTGATTTCACTCCTGGTATAAAATTTATTGCATTCGTCCAAGAACGCTTTAATAATGCAGTCGAAATCGACATTCTTGGAATTTTGACGGTAATTTGCCCCGCCCCCCCCCCCCCCCCGCGAAAAATTCTTCAGAGGCAAATTCTTCAGATGCAAATTACATCATTGGAATCGTGATTCCTTGCTGTTTGAACTATTATCAAGTTAGTTGCGCTGTTTCCGTTCAAAGATAGAGTTGCTGGTATTTTGAATCTTGCAAAACCATTACAAAAGCTTATCGATGCATAAATTTGCTTCGTCTCTAGCGGGAGAAGAGTCTTGCTTTCTAGCATCGCGGTTGGTGTGCTTGACGGCTGTTCTTGCTTAGTTAAGTTGCATTGTTGAAGTTAGAAAGAAACCTTGCACGTGGGATTTATCGATGTTATGATCAACTTTTTCCGCATTACAATTGTTCTTGCAACAAGCTTTTCCAATATCGATTAAAGAAACTTGAACATTGAATTTTAATTTGAACATTGAATTTGAATCTGTTTTTTATGATTTAATGAACATGAAAATATTTGGCAGTTCATGTTATTTTCTTTTCCCAAATCGTCGAACGCATCTCCCTAATCTTTGATTACTGCTAGTATATGGGTAGTTTATACTATCCGGGGTGCTGACAACACTAACGTGTTTCTGTAGCATTTCTGTTGGCTTAAACCCACAAGGTTGTTTCCAGTGTGGGGTTTCAAATTTGTAACTCTCACAAGGGATATGCACAAAGTATACTCTCCAATTTAGACCCCTCCCAAAGAGCTCCGTAAATTAGTCATACTAGTTCGGTTTTTACACCAAAACTAAAGAACCTAATGAAGCTTATCTCAATTTAAAATAGCTTAAATTTAGCACCGGTTTCCTCAGTCCTCCTCAAATGAACAGTTCTGAGAGCAATAAGTGTAAAAATGAAAAGATCGATGTGGGTTCAGACATTCTTATTCTCTCAGGCATTCGATCTTCCCCTAAAATTGTCTTGCAAACCAAACCACCCTGCCTATAACCTTTCACACTTAGAGGCATTCACGACGTGTACAATTTTATTGTCTCTATTTTATATTGAAACGTGCTTTTCACAAGCGTTAAAGAGATTTAACTTATTACCAGCAACGTATCCTCAACAGTGCACAGATCTCTCCTTCGGCCTAATTAAATTAAGCAGCAGAATATCTAAACAATATTTGTTTCAAGTTAAAGCGAAAAAAGCCAGTTGAGTTACACAAGGTTTTCCCTGGCCAAAAAAAACGGACACTTAAATCTCAAATGAAGGTCTTAGGGAGGACAGGGCACACGATTAACAGATCAAAGTTCTGGTGCTTTTTATTAATAGCAATAAATCGCGATTGTATTCTCTGAACAGGGATAAATGTTGCAGCACCAGGAAGTTTAAAGACCTTGGCATAAAAAACATAGTGGATTCCTAAATGGTGTGTTGTCTGGAAACTCTTTAAACCACTCCACACAAGAAAAACAATGTCGATACAGCTTCTTACCGATATCAAATGAATGTTCGAAATAAAATTTCACTTGCCTCGGTTTGCTTATCCCTGCGCTAATTTCACCTTCTTCGCCAACCCACGAGGCCATCACTCTTGCGTGCTTCTACAGGCGACTTTCCATACCGGAGCTGAGACGCTCATCACCAACACAAAGCGATGAATATTTCTTGTACGTGGAGTTGAGATAGGCTGAGTGGAGATCCAAGGAAGGATACAACTCTCAGTATCTAATGCGTTACTGGAGTACCTCACCGCTATCAAAGCAACACGGGTGATACCGACTCGGGAGTTCAATAACGCTGAAATCCATCCAAACACTGCAATTTGGCACTAACGGGGCACCCGTGGCTTTCGACCACAACGAAGACTTGGTTGTTTCCACATCCACAAGATTAGTTTGGTGTACTTCGCTACAAAGGGAATAAAAGAATTATTGAAAATCTAAAGGCATTTGGTAGTGAAGGTCATCAAGTGCACTCATTGTCAAGAATCGTCTCATCAGCTGTACCTCTACCTCCCGGTTGTTCGTGTGGAAGCTTCCTAGCAGGCCATTGTACCGCTCAAAACTAAACAACCAAAACTGATACACACTGCCATAGTTCTCAACACAATCCCTGATGTGAAGGTGAAGGTGCATGTTGGGAGTGATTACAGTCTTGCCGTATAGGGATTCCACCTTCTTGCAGAAGTCCATGAGCTTTCGGTCGGCGATTATGAGATCTGTTCTGGTAATGCACGGCTTGCAAAGATGACGACAAGCCAAGACAAAATTCTGCCAACAGTTAATATGTTCTTCCCCCAAGATGCCTTCAAGAGCAAACAGCGAGTAATATAATACCCAGTTTTTCCGCTGAGAAGCAGTGAAGCCTTCATGGTTGGAGCTGATGTTTCCCGGAAGTGGCCTTAGATCTGATGGAGCTTCGTCATTCTCAATTCGTTCCTGTACTTCTTGTAGCTTTTCCTTGGTCAAAATGTCATTTTCGCACCAGATTTTCAACATTTTTTTCGCTGTGCCCAGAAACAGATTGTGCATGGGATCAATGACGCACATGGTAACACTACCATAATACGGCAGCTCCAGCAAACTTGTGTATCTTGACCCAAGCATGGATTCCATCTTCCTTCTCTATGTTTTGGTTCTACAGTTCTATATCTTTCTAGCGTTTTGTCGGTGGGAATCGTCGGTTCGTAGGGGTCACGATCTGCGATCCAACCCGCTGTAATCCTTTTCACCACCCGGGAAAAACTTGTTGCAGTGTGAACAGCCATGATTCACACTATGTCCAACAAAACCACACAGTTTGCGAGCTGCGGGTATGTCTATGGCACAACAAATGACTGCAGCACGTATCTCCGCTCCTTCAGTAGGAGATCTAAAGGTTCTGATCTTAATGCCACGCCACAGTGCTTTAAGTTCTGTTACCAGTGGGTTTAGAAAATAGTTCAGTGATGGTGGTTCTTTGGTTAATGCAGGAATAATTCCTACAATAATAACATTTTCCAGCTTGAATCTTTCAGAGCGAGGAAGATTCATGACGACCATGTAAAGCACTCCCACAAATGTATCTTTAAGTAACGCTACGGCTAAGACGGAAAGAGATTTCGGCAATGGAATGCGAAGAATGGCATCAAGTAACCGCAGCATAATTGGCTTATTCAATTAAATACGATGATTTGATTGGTTAGAATGTTTTTTTCTTCGTATTTTTTACGGAAAAAGCCGATTTCAAGTCCGAAACCTCCAAATATGGCAACCTATTGTTCCGAGCTATTGTTTTGTCGTTTTTCGGGAGATTCGTATGTGAGCGAGAGAAGATACGACGATCGACAGATCGTGTCTCTTATTTCATAGCACAGCCGCCATCTTGGTTATACTCGTGTGTTCTACGGATTCATCTTTTCAAATCGATTTGCTCGCTCATAATTGTAGATTAATTGTAAATAAGTTTGTATATAGTATCAAAGAGTGCGAATAGTTTATTTTTATTGGCCTTCGGCACTTCGCTGTCGTCCGCAATGCCGTTTCAAGCATATTGTTGTTGCCCTCGTCACGATGAATGGAAACATGGGAATGTTAAAGGCGAGCAACTACGCCAGTGCAGCCGCCAGGAAGCAAGAGTCTTGAACCTAATTGCCACTGAGGACCCAAAGAATAAGGGCAGAAAAAGAAAAATTTGTGTTTCTTGCCGTTCTAGGCTGGAAGTTGAAGTCAAGTGCCAAAAATTAGAGGTAAGCCTGTTCACATGTTTATACTTCAAGCCATTTGTCGAGTAAGCTTATCTTCGAAACTGCTTCGCATTTATCGAAGTCCTGTATAGAGTAAGAGAGTTCTTTAAGTTTCGTCGAGCAAGGCAATCCATAAGTATTTTGTTAGTCAGTCTTCGGTTTATTCTATTCAAAGGTAGCTGCTAGCTGATTTGCATGAATTGTTATACATGTCACACAGGTGTGAAGTTTCATAAGTAAGCTTAAGCTTAACTGTATATTTCACGAGCGCCTGACAGAACCCCCAAAGTCATTTGAATGTATCCTAAAGGGAAAAAATTGAAAAAAAGTAGATGCTGGCCACATGCTCTAGTGTAGTACATAATTTTGTAGGGCAAGTGTCCTCGGTGATTGGTACTTCAACATGATAAAAAGATGTATAAGCTACATGAAACTTTATTTGCACACATGCAGATTTATACATAACAGTTCGACTGAATGCAAATCATGTTTTTCTCTAGGAACATACATTTTGTAGCATAAGCATGAAACGGAAGAAAGGTGCAACAGCGCTTATATAAATTTGAAAAGAGTTCAACAGGCATTGAAAGCACAAACAAAAATGTAAACACACTTGTAAGGATTAAATTTAGGCTTTTTTCGTCTGCTTTTGCCTATGTTTACCTGTTTTCACTTAACGCAAGATCTGGTTCTGGTTACGCCTATGTTGCCAGTGAAAACCAGGCTATTTTATTGTTAGGAACACCATGATTTGTTTTACCATAAGTAATACTGTTGTCTACAACCACTGGTTCTTGAATTATGTGCCATTCTTTGATCTCCTGGTATTCTTCCTTCGCTTAGGAAATTTGTATGAGGGTGCAGACCTCACCTGAAGGAGTGTTAGCTTCAACCTCTTGTGCCATCCCAAATGCTTGCTGTGTAGGAGATGAGCTTGATGAAAGCGAGAACCTCACAGAACCTGCACCAGAACTAATGACGCACATCTTGACCTCCTCGTGTGACAAAGGCACTCAAAAACCTCCAGTACGAAAGGCCCCTTACAAAGACTTGTCAGACCGGTCAAAAAGACTTGTCAGGGCTGACATCATTGACTTGTTGAGAGATGAAGCCATGAAAACTGTTCATTTTGTACCAGAAGATCTGACCAAATTTATGGATGAGTTGCTTCAAAACAAGAATTTTTGTTCAGCATTTGGGCTTGTCCAAGACATTTCAAAAAATCCAACAATGCAGTGTCTCATCAAGGAATACCAAGCTTGTATGGACAAAGAAAAGAAACAAGAAGTGAGAAGGAGGTCCCTGAAACAAACGAGCAAGGTTTGCATTGGCAATTCGCTGAACGATTCACGTGTGACTCTCACAGGTGAAAAAACACCAGAACACTTCAAGGACAGGGTAACTGCTGCCAATTCCATTGGCAGGCTGACCTGTTATGCAGATGAGAGGCGAAGAATATTATCAATTGTTGCAATGGATTATCCATACGGCGTGTTTGCAGGATTTGTTTAACTGTTCTTCAAAGACAATAGCAGCTGCTAAGGTCCACTGCATTTTGTTTGGTCGTGGTGGAACCCCTCCAGCTAAATTCAAGTTTAGGAGACAGTGTGTCAGTCCTGACATACTGATGGAACTATCTGAATTTTTCAACAGAGAAAGTGTTTCAAGGCCTTCTTCCTGCAGAAGTGTTATGATTGATGGCCAGGAAACACCTGTCAGGTACTGGAAGGACAGCATTAAGGAACTTGTCAACCAGTACTTGCTCGAATATCCCAATGGTGTAAAACGCACCTACATTTACACCCACCTTCCATCCAACTTCCGTTACAACACAATGCTGGCAGGGTTGTGCAACCTGTGTGATGAGTTTGGTTACTCAAATTTTGAGAAGTTTATGTCCTTCCTTACCAGCGTAGAAAGAGCGACAACTGTTTCTGTCAACGATTTAAAGGGCAAAGTTTTACAGTACCAGCGCTTTATGAAGACCCAATTTGCCCATCAAGTGCAGAGGCATTCACCATGCTTAGAACTCTGCATGAACAATGCATTTTCCTCTTGCTCGCAGCCACATGACAGGTTTTGCCCCGATGCATGTGTGCTTTATGATGTTAGCAAGCAACTGCACACACTGCTGTCCAGTGTCACGAATGCCAGTGAAAGAGAAAGCCTGACAAAGGAACTTGATGAACTCCTGAAGGTTCACACTCAATATGTGGCACATCTACTACGCACACGACACCAAGGCGATTACTATAAGTACATTCTGGATAACTTGCAACCAGGTGAGGCTGTGGTGATCGTCGATTACAAAATGAAATTGGAGTTGGGTGTCAGGACAAGAGAAATCCAGAGAGACTGGTATGGGAAGCGTGGAATTTCCCTGCATGGCTTCCTGACCATTGCCCAAGTCAGTGAAACTGAAAGAAGAACAGAGGTAATTGACCTCTGGAGCGAGGACACCAAACAGGACGCCTGGTTCAGCCAGAGTGCTATGGATGTTGGCTTCCGTTGGATGGAAAAGGAGTTCCCTGGCTTTCGCGTATATTTATTTTCTGGTAAGTAGTCAACTCAGTTCTAATAATGCTGTTAGAAATGGAAAACAAATGTAGTGTAAAAAGCCTTAGTTTGTATTTCATTGGAACATTACATGGAAAACGCTCTATACAAATTTTAAAACAAATTACTGATTTATTATTCCTTATTATAGTACTTTTGAGCCATAGTTTCAAGGATTTACACAATTTGGAATGGAATATCTATAGGGATTTTCAGACAAAATCTCCTCCCTAGTACAACATGTATCCATATGTTTTTGTATCATCGTTCTATGCAGGCAAACTTAGTCAAGTTGTCATTTCATTTTATCTTGATTGTTACTGACATTGTGGGGTGAAATGCTATTGTTTTTTTTTTCTTTTATGCTTATTAAAAAGGGCTGACCAAAATAATGTGGCTTAAAGTTCCTTAGAACTAAATTGTCCTATTGTATTTTTACATGTTATTTAAAATGGTATTAGAGTAATAAAGTAGGCTTGTTTCCATTGTTTTAAGCTGTCAACAACCCTGATTTCCCAATGGTATGGAATATTATCTTTCATTTTAATTTTCAACATTTTTTGGCAGTCGAGTACTCCAAATTCACATACAGTAGAGTGTACACTCCTGTGTCTCAAAATTCCGGAAATTGCAAAGCAAACATTTTAGAACTATAAAGGGTGAAATCCTTATATAACATTTTGAAAATCTTGTTGTTTCAGACAATGGTCCACACTACCACAATACTGGATTTATCCTCTATTTGGCAGAAGTGAGCAAAGCATTCAATTTGACCCTTGTTGAATACAACAACTTTGAGGCTGGTGAGGGAAAATCAAAGCTGGATACTCACTTTGCCCACATCAGTCATAAGATTGTTAGATGGGTTAGAGTGGGTAACAACTTGGAAACAGGAAGTCAGTTGGGAGAACTGATTGGGGTATGTATATTTGTTTGATTATAACTCTTCGGAGCACAGCTCTTTATAAGCAGCTATCGGACTGGATAATGTTTGGATAAACCCATCTTCCCCTCCTCTATCTCAAGCAAGCACCCAAATAAGCAGCCTTGTATATTGCACTGTGGAAGAAATACATGCATGATGTTGTTATAAATGTGGAATTGTTTTATTTAAAAAGCAGAACATTATTAAATATCTGGCCATTACTTGACAGAAATAAGAAGTGTTCACTCCTGCTCTCCTCATTGATATTCTGTCAGGTTTAAAGTAACATTGCATTGGTAAGTTAGAGTGCTTAATGCTGTACAGAAAACCTTCAAGAATGGCTCATTGGAAGCCAAAGAGACTGATCAAGATGATATCATCAAAATGTCTTACTGTTTTTATACAGCGTTATGCCCTCTAACTTTTAAAAATTTGAAAGCATGGTTTTGTTGGAGTACTACAGAGCACACAAGATTTTAGTACTTCTTTTATTCCTCTTGGTTAGTACACACCCGCTTGAATCTGGATTTAGCATTCCGGGCTCGAGCCCTGGCAAAGGACATTGTATAGTGTTCTTGTGCAAGACACTTGACTCTCACAGAGCTTCTCTCCACTCGGTGTACAAATGTGTACTGATGAAGTTAATATTAGGGGTAACTCTGTGTTGAACTAGCATCCTATCCAGGGAGGGAGTAGATATACCCATAGTTGCTTCAACCTACAAAAACTGAAGATAAGCAGTGCTCTGATAGACCACCTGGCTTGTATGCAGACTTTTTATAATATTACTGTTATAAAGTGACCGTGTGCTAATATGGAAATTCCTGTGTGATCAATTTTGCAGTCAATGAAGAATGTCACCTGTAGAAAACTTCAAATTGAAGCTAGGAACGTTCAAAGATATCTCACTCTTTGGGAGCTATGAATTTCCAACTTCTGCCCCAAACACTGGAGGAGTTGTAGCTCGTTCTCTGGCAGGCATTGGAAAAGAATCCAAAAAAACCGAACAGCAGCTAAAAAGTCTAGCCAACCGCAGAAGTCCTATTGCAGGTGCAACAGGTGCCGTGACATCAGAAGAAATTCCCAATCTTCAGGGAACACCTGGTACATGTAGGAGTGGGAATGGCAGTCAGGAGGTATACAGTGTCCGATTCGTCCAGCATGAGATGGAGCATCAACAGAGCTCAGATTCCTCGGAGATGGTTGGCACTGACCAGCTTAAGGAGAACCTCCTAAAACCAGGCTTTGCACTGAAAAGTGGTGGTGCTAAACGAACAGTGTTTTCACTACAGCAAAAGGAGGTTATGATCGAATTTTATAACCGGCAGGCAAACTATGGGATAAGGGCAGACCCTGTGGAGTGCATTTCAGCCATGAGGGAGAGAGGTCTGGAGCCGCTGAAGGAAGCACAGATTAAGAGCTGGTGGAGCACGTACCACCAAAAGAGGAAACGAGAAATGGAGAGTATGGCTGCAGACATCCAAACCCTTCACAGAGCACCACCAGCTGGAAATGCCAACCTATCAGCTCCTTCTTCAGCATCCAGACAGACCTACCCCTCTGGTTCTGCAACAGCTCCATCCTCATATCCAGCATCAGCAGCTACCCCTGTACCAACAGCAGCAGTACCCACTGCACCTCTACCTTCAGTTGCATCTGTACCTGCACCATCATCTGTGCCTGCACCTCCATCCGTATCTACACCTGCAACTGTACCTTCACCTGCCACCACAACAGCATCACCTGCGGGACCACATTCACTATCAGCACCTGTCCCAACACCTTTAACGACACCCGTGATGGGAACTAATGTTGGATGTGGCATCAATGAGTGGTTGTTTCCGATAAATGTCAGTCAGTCAACCATTGATGGCAGAAATGGTAGCAATGCATGCACTTTCATTGCTCTTTTCTTTGGCTACATTTACTACCACTGCAGTTTACCTGCACCCCGTGTTGGGCAACCCCTCACGCGACAGTGGGAAGCAGCTGTAATAGAAGCAATCAGGACTGGAAATGATATCCACGATGAGTTGTTTGGAGGTGAGGGGATTAATGTTGCTGTGGATGATGCCATTGATGCAGCTGGTGATCATTGCCACGTTTGTGGAATTTTACACGAGTACAATGTGTTTGGTGTGAATCCACTGGATCAGTTTGCTGCAGTTATAGACTTAATTCTTCAGCAGAAACAGTCATGCCATTTGTTAACGGCTAATGACAAGACAATGATGATTATTGTGGACAGTAATGGAACTATGATTTTCATTGACTCTCATATTCATGGTCGAAATGGGGCATTGGTTGCTCGAAGTGATGCTTATAAGGGCAATCAGGCTCAATTGTTTTCAGCTTGGGTTGATCAAACGCTAACCAAAAATTATGGTGTGGGTCTCTCTATTTGCTCTCTGACCACAGTTAGCTACTTATGAGCAAAAGAAAATTTGCATACCACTGTAGCCCGACCACATTTTCAATTTCATAAGAATTCAAGCAAACAAGTATGGATACCTGGGCCGGGTTGTTCGAAAGCCGGTTATCATAAACCCAGGATTAAACGTTAAATGCAGCATTATTTATGCTTGTTTACAAGTGTTTTCCACCGGGAACATTTGGTGTAGTTTGAGATTACTACAGCTAAAAACTGCTGGGCAAACTTCACAAATAGAGCACCTCACCAAAAAGTTACAAAACTGAAATCAAAATTCTCGCTAACCCTCAGGCTTTGAACAACCCGGCCCTGTTTTATCCCCAAGATAATTTAACTGAAACATACCCAGACAGTTATATTTTGGGTTTTCACCACAGGAAAATGTAAATCAGTATGTAAAGTACTTAAGAGTATAAAGCATGTTTTTTTAGGAAAACTTTGTAAACTGTTGTAAAATACAATTGTACACCTGTCGCAGGTGTGAGAGCTGCAAAAATTGCTTCCAAGAGAATTGAATCATCCCTTTGATGGTTTCTAGGGTAGATTCCCATTTAGCCCAAAAGGTGTTTCTCATTGTTGAACAGAATGGCCATGGAAATGGAAGTAAAAGCTTTCTTGTCAATGTTACATAATGTTTTGCTACTCCAATTCCACAATATAGCTTTACAAAGCACTGTTTTTTAATTTGTTTCCATAGAAAATGGTTGCTCGTGCTCACATAGCTACATGTAACACTCGCAGTTATGTCCAGAATGCAGGTTAATGAGGTGCATGCTCTTTATGATAAGCAAAAGTGTCCTCTTTCCTAAAAAGTCACCAAAACACACACAATTCTGTCAAAGAGGAAGTAATATGAAAATGACACTTTGTGATGCTTATTCATAAAGAGCTTTGAATCTCATTAGCCTGCATTTCTGGACAGTACTTATGTATCCAAACCACTTGGGTTTTCATTGTTTTGTTCTTGGGAAATTTGTACTAGGAGTTTAGTAGTCCAGTGGGCGAGTGAAATTAGCCTCCGGTTGTGCTCCAAGCTGAAATTTGCTATTCAACCATTGAGACTTGTTAATTTATACGAATATTCAAGATTATTGTCAAAATTATACAGAAACGTGGTCCCCTGTTTGTCTTACAACAGTTGGGTATAAAATCCCAGATAAACTTTATGGACTTGAATGAAAAAAAACAACAACAAGAAAACGAGAAAAAGAAAGAAATTATGTAAACAAACAACAACACGAAACTTTATTAGAGATGCAATGCATTACAAAATAATTTCAAAAATGAAGCTATTGGACACTCGGGTTATAACAGCGGTAAAAGTCATGACAAATAGCAGTTCAAATGTCTAGAGAAATCGTACAGATTTTGATAATAGCTTGATGAAAATTATGCAGCGGGATTGGGTTTGGCTAACTTCCACTCCCGGCGACGCCGTGGTAGTACGTAGTCTCCCACGCAGCTGTTTTTCAGATGTCACGCAAGCGTTGCGTGACATCTCAAAAAACAGCTGCGTAAGACCAACACCCTGCGATGCCAGTTTTTCAAACAAAATTCCTTCTCTGTTGGAAAGTCGATAAAACGCTATTATTTCATCATTCGCAGATTAGCGTGAAATAAAGTTAGGCTGACCCCGCTCGCGTTCATTTATGTTTACATGAAGCCAGAACTGAAAAACTACAACTCAAGATCGCGTATTTGGCAAGCCAAAACAAATCTTATCTGATTGTAACTAAATTCCTCCCTCAGGTTGTCCCGAACAGTGCGAAGTTTCTTGTCATTGCTTGACATTATCTCGCTCTTGATCCGTTCAAAAGACTCTTCACCGATGTCCAGATACTTGGCGATTGTCTGGTGGTCCATATCCTGTCCTGCCGCAAGACAATCAATACCATACACCTCTGCGGTTGCTTGGGCAATTTTCAATTCTTCTGCCAATTCCTGAAAATTTTTCCCGTTCTTCAATCCCTGGGCAACGCGGTGCTTTTTAGGTGACGGCATGTTCTTTCCATACATCTGGCGCAGTTCATTCTTCTGTGTAAAGAATTGGTTGCGAAAATTAGTTGCGAAAAGGGCCAGAGATAGTGCATTGTCTTCTTGAAAATAATCGAATGCTACTTACACTAGTATCAGACTTGGCGCATTTGGACTCTGAGCCTTCGTTTGCACATGGATCACCCAATCTCTTTCTGAAAATAGAATGTGAACATTGTAATGAACAATTGAATCTCACATATTTCAATACTTCCAAGTAAAAGGTAAATGGACAACTTACCTGTTATCCATTTTGCGCGTTTAAAAAAATGTAATATCTCTTGAAGAAGCTCTAAAAGACCTGATTCACGACTATGAGCTCACCACAATCTTTGAAAGAGAACAATGACAACTGTAACCTGTCGGAAACTCTACAAAGAATACATCCAATCACAAGGTGTGAATTTTTCGCAAATCGAAATTAGAACCCCGCGCGAGTGATTTTCGGTCACGTACGCGTCGATCTCCGTGCATTTCTTTGGTTATCGGTGCACTTATAAGCGTGGTAAAAATGACTGAAGTTCTGCTCTTTTATTGGCCGCTAGTGTTTGAATATCTTGAGCCGGAAGATCTAGTGAATGTGTCCTCTGTTTGTCTTGCATGGTGGCGATTTGTATTTCAAGGACGCAAGTCAACTGTCCAGGCATTGCAATATTGCGAACAACTCCATCTAGCCGACACAGGAAAGCTGTATCAGAAAGTGCCGCTTCGTTTCTTCTCAAAGTTGACATGGTTAAACTTAAACAGGACTGCCATCTCTTCAAAAGATTTTCTTAAACTTGTTGGCGTAGCGAAGCATCTTGAGACGCTGAACATCGAAAGCTGTATGGAAATATCTGAACAAGCGATATTCAAAGCCAAAGGGTCCCTTCTTTGCTTGAGAAACATAAACATTTCCTTCAACGAGCAGTTCAGCGTTCTGGTTGTTGCTTGTTTGTGTTCTTACCACTCTGTACAAGACATTCGTGCAAGGGGAATAAAGCTAGATGGAAAAGAGGAACTATTTCTAGCAAAGACATTCCCGCGACTTGGAAATGGAAGAATTACTTTAGACATTGGCTCAGCGGGAGAATACTTTTTTGATGCTGTGAACATTTTATCAGATTTTGATCTTTTTGACGATTTCTAGTGAACAGTTACTGTCTAATGCTAATATCAAGAAAAATATTTGCGCAAATCGCACAGGAATCAACAAAGTTACATTTTACATTTGTTATTGTTTTGTTTCGCTGAAGGAAAACGCGCTATCTGGTGTCAGATTTTTGCGCGAATATTTCATCCAATGATATTACATGTAAATGACGTTTCTGTCATTCTGGATTGGAAGCAGAACGGACATTATGAGCGGACAATAGGGATTTATAGACTTTGTAACTTTCCTCACATACAATTTCGCTGAAACTTCGCAGGATTACTTGTTAGGTTAATGTGTATATAACGTGTAAAATTTAGCTTTGGAATCACAGTGCAAGAATTATTTTTCCGAGAATGCTTGTTTGAATTTCGCGCTAATGTGTTCTTGACCAATAAAAATTTTGTTACTAATCCAATTAGAACTTGATCGGGTTAAATCTTCCAACGGTTCCCGGTGCCGCGGCCTATTGTTTTCTCTTTCCGTCTTGGCCGAAGCGTTACTTAAGGTGTTTGAATGGCTGAAACCACTCAACATTAAGCATTAGTCCAAAACTTCGAGGTGAGGCCAGAAAGTCCCGTTCATTCCACCACCTCTCAAGCGTGTCAATTACGCTCTTATAGCAGTACACTTTAAGGGGATAATACTTTGGCGTACCATTCTTCAAAATAACCTTCTTAACAAGCTTGCTGCCACAGGGCAGCCCTATGTAACTTTATTCTTAAATCTGCCGAATTGGCAACCTTAAATTGGCCGAATTTAATTCCTTAATTCAGCCGAATAAAAAACTTTAATCGGCCGAATTAACAAACTTAAATTGGCCGAATTAACAAACTTAAATCGGCCGAATTAACAAACTTTCGGCTGATTTAACAAACTTAAATCGGCCGAGTTAACAAACTTAAATTGGCCGAATTAACAAACTTAAATCAGCCGAATTAACAAACTTAAATTGGCCGAATTAACAAACTTAAATCAGCCGAGTTAACAAACTTAAATTGGCCAAATTAACAAACTTAAATCGGCCGAATTAACAAACTTACATGTAAATCGGCCGAATTAAGAAACTTAAATCAGCCGAATTAACAAACTTACGTGTAAATCGGCTGATTTAACAAACTTAAATCGGCCAAATTCTTTAATTCATTTATTTTTTATTTAGGTCGCGCTTCTTATACCTTTAAGTGTTCTTTTCTTGACGATTAACAAAACTGTTCACGCAACTTCACTAAAGAGAAACCAATTCGATCGGGAATTCGAGGGCCACGGGTTTGTGCTACCCTCGTTAGCCACGATGCCGAATATTCAAGCCGCAACAGCCTTCCTTGCAACACTGAACAAATGCCATCCTGCTATACAGTTCACAATGGAAATTGCTTAAAACAACAAGCTTCCATTCCTCGGTATGATGATCGAGAAAAGCGGTTGCTATCTGACAACAAGCGTATATCGTAAACCAACTGATACAGGACTGCTCTTACATTACCAGAGCCATGTCGATCAGCGGTACAAAATATCTCTGCTGAATACAATGCTGAACCGAGCTTACCGCCTGTCATCAATGGAAGAATCTTTTACGAGGGAATGCCAACATCTCAAATAGATGTTTACCAAGCTTAAGTACCCAGTGAAACTTGTCAACTCAGCTATCACCAGATACACAAGTTTTACGATCCAAAGCCGTCATAAAATTCCAACTGAAACTGACACGACTACACCAAAACCAGTCAGAATAACTTTGCCATTTAAAGACCAAAAATCGACCGACACAGTAAGACATCAGCTGAAAGATCTTGGCCGGAAAATTGGAACTGACCTTCAACCAGTTTTCACGAGTCGTAAGATCGAGGAGAAGCTCAAGATACAAGAAGAGAAGCCCGCGTTGATTAACCACCAATGCGTTGTTTACATATTCAAATGTGATTCGTGCGATGCAGATTATATCGGTTATACCACACGTCATATTCATCAACGCATAGAAGAACATAAAGCCTCTGTCATTGGCAAGCATCTGAAAGAAGCCCACGGCGTAGCGTCCACTAGCCTAGAGGAAATGTTCTCTGTTCTCAAGAAATGTTGCGGGAAAATGGACTGCCTAATTCACGAAATGTTATTCATTCGCGAACGAAAACCAAAGTTAAACACGCAGTCTGACTCAATACGTGCAAAAGTATTTATTTAAACGTATACTGCACGAACTGACACGTTAAACACCAACAACAATGAACGCTCATTATTCTATGAGTTTTATCACATTTTATTTGTATATAATTTCTGAGCTACAATTTTACATCAGTTTTAACATTCTACTTGATAATGAAGTCATGGAGACTTCGAAACGTCGTAGTTTTTTTAATTTATTTATTTATAACAACTTTATTTGCATACACTAGAGGAATAAAAAAAAAAGAAAAAGTACAAATGCAAATAGGGTGCCAACAGGGAAGAACTTAATCTTCATATGAAGCCGACCCCCAGAAGAGAGAGATATATATATATATATATACTTGTATGTACAGTCGAACCTCGATTATCCGGACTCATCGGGACCTGGGTAAACAGTCCGGATAATCGAGAGTCCGGATAATCGAAAATATGAATATTAATGAGATCGCTCATGTGTTTACATAAACCAAGCGGGAGGAACTACCATAAATGTCCGTGTATAAGCCGCATCCGTAGATAAGCCGCACCCCCAATTTGGAAGTGGAGATTTTGGAAAAAAATAAAAACAATAAAGTTGGAAGTTCCAGTAGAGTTGTATTGCTATAAACAAACAAGGACAAACAATCAAGGTTTCGAAACACCGACATAGAAGTTGTCACCTTTCACATTTATCAAGTCTGAAGAAAGCGAAATTTCATTTGTGGTACCTTCTTTTTCGTTTGAATTTAAGACATCTTTAACTTAAAATGCTCTTTTGATCTGATTTTTTAAGATAATCACTTCGAAACACGCCATAAAGATGAAATTCCTTCGCCATTGAAACAAAACGAACAGTGCTTAGTAGCCAAGCTTTAAGTGTGGGAGGAGTCTGGACTAGGGCCTGAGCGTCGTCTGTGCATCATAACACCAAAGCGGCCTTCACACCACAAAGTTACACACATCAAAAAGATGTTTGGAAACCCGCAATAGGCGAAAAACTTCATGCAGAGCAGAAACTTGATAATGCAGTCGACAAAGTTGCCGTAAAGGTGGTCAAAAACAACGAAACAGTTGGCCATTTATCTCACGAGTACTCGTGAATTTTGTCGTATTTCAAAGACACAAACGGCTCCTTTAGGAGCCACCACTCATCAAAAAGTCAATGAACAACAGCAACACGCTCTCAGTTTCTTTTATGTGTATTTCTTGACATCTTAAGAAGTTTTACGAATATTAATTAGGTTTTTGAGAACTCCAAACACAGATGTATCTGTGGATAAGCCGCACCCTTGATTTTTGGCTTCAATTTTGCGAAAAAAAGTGCGGCTTATAAATGGATGTTTACAAAAAGCTGAACGCATCAGAATATTTCTTTGTCTTGTCGCACTTGCGAATTTCGAAAAGCACACAGGATAATATGCTGTTTCAACAGTCTTTTGAAAGGATTATTGGGCTTTTGCGACTTTGAGTTTTCACTATCACAACTAATTAATATTCATGAAAAAATTGGGACCAGAGAAAAAAGTCCGGATAATCGAAAAGTCCGGATAATCGAGGTCCGGATAATCGAGGTTCGACTGTACTTGTATGTAGATGTATATAAATATGTAAACATTTATATAATAAATAGATAAATATATATAAATAAACTATATACTACAAAGCCTATGACATAGATAAATCTCTAGCAATCTAAAATCTGTATATATAACTAATTAATTTAAACCCATAATGTAAACGTACAAAATATAGCCAAAATAAAACATCCAAAAGAAAAAAAAACATGAACATCCTAGTGCGATACAGAATCCTTAATTAGCATCTTATACAGACGCCTCTTGAAATTACTAACACTGACTACTTCAACGATATCATTCGGTAAGGAATTCCACTCATCAATGTACCTATGCCAAAAAGAATACTTAAGAATATTTGTACGTGCATAGGGTTTCCAAGTCTTATATCTATTGGTACATCTTGTGGGGCAAGAAGAGAGCTTCACATAATCATCTAGATTTACAATGCAAAAGCCCTTGATATACTTAAAAAGTTGTATCAGACTTAGAAAATTTTGACGAGTTTTGAGATGCATCCATCTTAGCTTCGACAGTCTTTCGTCGTAAGTAATGTCCCTGCCAAGAATCCACCTAGAGGCATTACGTTGAATTCGCTCTAGTTTATCTGAAATTGGTGTACAACTATAAAAATCGGTGTACAACTATAAAAATGCAAATTGGGACTGTTTTCGCACAGAGCTGTCTGGTGCCCCATGGGATTCAGTCTTTGCCGACAACAATATTGACAACATTTGGGAGAGATGGAAGCATCTTTTCTTTAAAGCCGTTTGCAACAACATTCCTTCAAAACGAATCAAACCTAGCAAGAACGTCCCCTGGATAACGTCTCATATTAGAAGATTGTTTCACAAGCGTAAACGTCTCTGGAAGAGAGCAAAGGCTTCTAGTAACCAAAATGACTGGAACAATTACAGACGAATAAGGAACCAAACCAAATCAGAATTAAATAAGAGCTATTGGTTACATGTTAGTTCATTAATTGAATCAAAGAACCCCAAGCGATTTTGGTCCTTCATTAAGTCTAAGACTAAGTATCAATCAGTACCTCCAACAGTACAGCTTAATGATGAATTTGCTTCAACTGCAGCTGACAAAGCTCAATTATTCAACAAATATTTTCTCTCTATTTTCAATGAGTCTGATACCGCTCCGCCGAGTACTGAAGCTCACACACCGCTTGAAGATGTGATCGGCGATCTTATCTGTCAGGAGTCAGATGTTATGAAGATCTTGCTTAGTTTAAATATCAACAAGGCGTGCGGTCCCGATGGGGTAACAGCTCGCTTGCTTCATGAAGCATCTTCCTCCATCGTTTCGTCTTTGACCAGGTTATTTAATTTTTCACTTGCCTCGGGAAAGCTCCCTTGCGAATGGAAAAACGCAAATGTTTCACCGATCTTTAAGAAGGGTGACAAGGAACTCGTGTGTAACTACAGGCCAATATCGCTGACTTGTCTCTTGGTAAAAGTTCTGGAAAAGTTGGTGGCCAGTCATATATCTTCCTTTATCAATTCAAAAAATTTACTCAGCGATCGTCAGTTTGGTTTTCGGGCAGGTTCATCATGCACCTCACAGTTAATACATATCTTTCACTCGTGGGCCTCGGCTTTGGATTCTGGCAAACTAACTGATGTAGTCTTCTTGGATTTTGCTAAAGCCTTTGACTCTGTTTCTCACAATCATCTTTTGGCTAAGCTACAACTTTTTGGCATCAAAGGCAATATCCTCCTGTGGTTGAGTGATTTCCTTTATGATCGAAAGCAGAGAGTAGTCATCGATGGTGCTTTCTCCGATTGGGGAAATGTCATCTCAGGTGTGCCTCGGGGCTCTATTTTGGGGCCCCTTCTCTTTGTTTTATACGTAAATGACATACTGCAAACTTTATCCTGTTCAAGTGAAATGTTCGCTGATGATATGCTACTGTATAACTCTGATTCTATTGACATTGTTTCTGCTCCTGTTCAACAAGGCTTACATCAAATGAGTGACTGGTGCAGTTTATGGTCTCTGAATTTAAACATTGACAAGTGCGAATTCATGAGAATTACAAGATCGAGGGCAGCAGCTACCTGTTCGTATAACATCAACTCGATTCCATTGATGAAAGTCTCTTCGCACAAGCATCTTGGTGTGACCCTTTCATGTGATCTTTCATGGAAATCCCATGTTCTATCAGTTGCTGCAAAAGCAAATCGCGTCTTGGGTTTACTTAAACGCACTTTTGGCAGATGCTCTGAAGCTATAAAAATGGGGTATATATCTATGGTTCGTCCGATGATTGAATATGCGTGCCCCGCTTGGAGAATTAAAAGATCGAGAATTACAAGATCGAGGGGAGCAGCTACCTTTTTTACCGTTAATTTTCATTATCAAATGTTTTTCAAAACGTTCTCTGATTACGGTACAATTCTTGGCAGTATATTTAATGGTTTGTTCCTACTATTCACCGAACGAGAGATATATTCTTCAAGTTTTTTAATATTTGTATATCAAGAACTGTCACATAATATAAGATTTGTCTTGAGGATTTAGGTCTATTTTAATTCCATAATGAAAGTTAAATTATTTAAATTCGTATTTTGAGGAATGATTACGCAAACTATTGTTGTCTTATAGTATGGATTTTTACGCACAAACGTTACATCATCGTTTCCATTCTAGGACATGTAGAACTATAACATTTAAACTTTAGTAATTTAGATCTTTTACAGAGGAAAGCAATAATCGTGTGTATTGAGATATTTTATCGGTTAACAGTTAGTGCATCTTTAGATAATAAAGAAAAATGAAATGTTATTACCTTACGTTGATGTGTTGTGGATCTGGGGAAGTTTGTTAATGTCAATTTTCACTCCTAAAAGTTGCTTTTAAGTATCTAACAAAGCATGAGTAAGGCCGATGGATATACCATAAGTTGAGGGGAAAATCTATGTTTAAAGGGTATGCGACTATGTCTTTGAGTAGACTTATCTATGGTTTTTAAGTGAAATTATTTCTTTTCTGGTCCCAAACGTCCCAGTGAGAGAGGTGCCATCTCGTAAAAATCTTCTGTAACCCTGATCGATTCGCTTGTGAATTTTCGTTTAATTTACGAAGTTTGGAAATCCAGCAGATACTTGCTTCTCCATCAAGTTTTCGATTTGCGGAAACAGAACGATTATTAGAGTTTCAGTTACCACGTAAACCTAGCGGATACGTGAGTTTAAGGAATGCGTTTCTGCAGAGCCGCAGGATATAGCTGTATTGAACAGCCATTTGACGAGCTCAAATCTGCTTTTTGTTCGACAATTTACATATCAAAACAAAGGAAATTTATTCCTCTTTTCGATTTTTGCAGTACATTTTCAATTTGCGCTTGCGCAAAAGAAATCTGAGATGATCAGAGATGCCTTGTAATGTCGACCAAACCGCTTGAGAAAAATGTAAAAATGACGAGCGAAAAACTTAAGTTTTAGGTTACAAAATTACCCAGACAGAAAGCAATAATATTATAGTTTAATATTCCAGGGGTGCATTAAGTATTTTTTTAGCAGAGAATCGGCACAATGATAAAATATCCGAAGATCGCACTCGATGTGAGTGGATCGCTGAAAGGGGCGTGGTCACAAAATTAATTTAAGACTATTTGTACCCCATGAGTTTAATATATAATTTAATTACGTTTTACAGTTGGAAGACTGACAAAATAGAAGGAGAACAATATAGAGAGGATGGAAGAAGAATGTAGCTATTGATCAGACATCGCTTTACTCCTTATTCTTAAGCATGCCTTCATTTTTACCAAAGGCAAATTACTGTTAGTACTGAATCTGTTGATTGTTAATGTTGATTATTAATGTTAAAAAAAAGACCAATTTGTTTTCCATTTCTCAGAGTATCTTAAAAAGAAAGTCCAGTGAGGTAAATACAACAAATGTTTAATTTACATGTAAATTACTTCACAAAATAATGATCAGGAAAATTGTCAGGCAGTAGTTAACTGTTACTTACCCATTACAAGTCCCACGGTCTCATAGTCTTTCTCAAAGTCCCAGGGGAGGCCTTGATCAAAATATTTCTCTTTTACCTCATGTAATATGAGGCCAAAGAGCTCTTTCCTTGGGCCACCAAGGTCCTCAGCCATCTGACAAAAAAATAACAACTCTTTATCAGTTCTAAGAAAATAATTGCAAAAGAAATGTTAGACACAAAGTATTATGTTTAAGAATTTTACACTGTGCAATAATTACTTAAACAAGAGTCCATCAAAATACCAGCCTTTCTGTTGAATTTACCAGTAGTACACATTAAAAATGACAGTGAGGGCAAAAGGATACACCGTAGATGGTCAAATTTGAGTTTGTAATATCATGTCTGGGAAAATCAACAGGTAAAAAAAACAGAATATCGCTTAACCAGTTTGAAGAGGTCTTTTACCTGTTGTGTTAACAAAAGGGAGAAGCCTGATTATTTTTGGAATTACATAAGGCATCTTAGAAACAAACAATTAAGAAAACTGAAAACATAAAAATATAGTCTATCATGAACCATCTACCCAGATCCACATTTTTGTTGTTCGGATTATTCTTCTTTATCTCCTAAGATGGACACTGTGAGTTACTCACCTCACCATGGAACTAAACTTGTAAAGTTAGTCGAGGATTCTCAATCAGTTAAATTTCATCAAAGGCTGTTTCAAGCAGATTGTACCTGTTGACAAGAATAAAGTTGACATCTCCCTCTAAACTTTCGGAAACATTAACAATTTCCAGAGCCCTTCCAACAATAACATAGTCTTGTAAACACTGAAGCAGGATTTCCACTGTCTCCACATTTGATGGCAATTTGCTCTATAATATCCTCAAGATTCGAATTACTCCTTCTGGCATCATCTACTTCTACTCCCAGCTGCTGATTGGTAGCTTGAATGTTTTGGGGAGTGACATGATTGGCAGGCTGAGTTGCAACTACCATGGAATCTTGCTGTAAAGGAATCTGCTGGGTTGTTTGAGGATACTGTGGACTGGATGCTGTATGTACATCTACAGGCTGATGTGCTGCAGCAGAAATTGGAACATTCAAAGAAGACTGAGTGCTATTGTTGCTGGAGCCAGGCCCATGGGTTGTTTGAGAATACTGTGGACTGAATGCTGTAGGTACATCTACAGGCTGATGTGCTGCAACAGAAATTGGAACGCTCAAAGAAGACTGAGTGCTATTGTTGCAGGAGTCAGGCCCTCCATTCAGGACAGCTGGGAGATCCGTGGCATCATCAATGATGACAAACAAAGCATCACATATAACGTAAAAATTACTTCATATAATGACAAAACCACCACATACAACGACGAAAGCACCGCATATAAAGACAAAAGCACTGCATATAATGACGAAAGCACCGCATATAAAGACGAAAGCACTGCATATAATGACGAAAGCACCGCATATAATAAGAAAAGCAGTGCATATAAGGTAAAATGCACCGCATATAACGAAAAATGCACCGCATATAATTAAAGAGGTTGACATATATGGAGTACCATGTCCGCCAAATATCAAAGTTGCAACTCAACATCCAACCCTAATCATGATCCACCAGCTGCACCCTCCGTACAGTTCCCCCCTGGACGTCCTTTGTGTGCCTCTAGCTACTCACCAATTGGTTCAAATAATGACTTCAAACTTCATGGACAATATCTTTAATACATAAGGTTTATATACTATTAATTTGGGGCCTTAAGCTTTTGCAGAAAGTTATTAAGTTTTTTATTATAAGAAAAGTACGGAAGGTGCATTTATTGGGAAATAAGGGAAAACAATGGCCTCTAAAGAGTTTGGATTTTGATTAAGATGCCTAATTAGGTACCCTGGGGGTCTTAGGTGAGTCCTATTGTTGCCCTCAAAGTTTAGAAACCAAAGAAAATTTCGGCCAAAATTTCAGTTGAAAATATTATAAGTACATAGAATCACGAAAGCTAAAAACACCCTTAGTTGCATTTTCGAGGTTTTTTAATTATAAAATAAGAAGTTTCCAGGTTAAAGCTTTCAAATTTTAGGGAGGTCTAGCAGCATATCTTGGCTATACGTGTGCAAAAAATCAGCTTATTTGGTAAAAAATTGTTGCTTTGAAAATTATTTGAGTGACGTTTGGTGGGTGCATAAAAGCAAGTACAGATGGTGCAGTTTTAGGTTAACGATTCATAGAGGAAAAACACCCCTTTAGTTTCATCACAAATTCACGAGCTTTTGTGTGCAGGTTGAATAGACTATGTTCTTTGTATCTTAAAAATCTTAGCTTGTTAACCTTAATTCTCCATTTTTTAGGGCGTTTTTTTCGTTAAAAAATGTACGGATGGTGCACTTTTTGGTGCTAATTTTACCCAAAATGACTTGTTAAAAAAAAAGTTGAAAAATCACAAATTTGAAAATCTGACAACGTCAACCTATAGAGTACAGCAAGTTAGTGCCCAGGTTAGACGCAACGTTTGCGAGCTCCGCGAAAGCT
>OZ026602.1:30122976-30152976 GCA_964020085.1 Micromussa lordhowensis | reverse complement strand
ATGGCACCAAAAATCACTGAACAAGCGAGTTCTCAACTACGCTCTCCTCCTTGCAAAATATCATATTTTTTGCAGCAGCGTACGAGATAATAAGTTGGATTTTGACAGCTTCCTTTCACGTCTTAGAACAAAACTTAATATTTTAAGAGAAGTCTCTCTTGAAAACAAAACTTTCAACAATTTTCAATCTACTTGGGCCCATCTTTTGTGAAAAATTAATACAACTGAGTATTATATAATTGTTACTACTATTAAGACAGTGCGAGCTATGTTCATGCTTTTTTTTTTTTGGAGCTTTTAGTTTTCTCTTCCTCTTTCTTTCTCAGTCTGTGTTTCCGTCCCTTGTTAGCTATTTTGTCCTATTTTCAAGCAAGAAGTAATATCAAACAATCTGTTAAAGGAATAAAAATTAAAGCATTGTAACTAGAGCTTGTATAGGTAGTATTGTCAGTATTGTTAGTATTGTAAGTAAGGTTAGTATTTGCCAGATTAAAAAAAAAAAAAAAAAAAAAAAGTTACATCATGTGGTAAAGTTTAGCAGTTTTAGTCAATGTGACAAGAAAGATATAGCCATGAAAAACAAACCGTCAATTTCATGTTTTTTCCTGTTTAATCTTTGCTATCTCTTACAGTTTTTAATGAAATTATAAACTACCTCCTGAGTTTAAACACCTGCCATATTATGTGTGCAACAAGTTTGGTTGAATATGGTTTAATATTTATAGAGATATCAGCCAGATTGTAAGGTCCAAAAAAACTTGGTTGACAGTTCAAAGACCTTTTTTGAAAAAATTGTAAAAATTGTTGTTTTCAAAAGATCAACGAGGTTTTTACGCATCAAATAGTCCTATAACTAATTCATCCTTGGTAGCAACACCAATGTTTTTTAAATAAAATGTCATGGATTTATGACCGACTAAACACACGGCTTTAAAAAAAAACACTTTTTTTGCAAAAATTTAGTGTCAATCTTTGAAAAGCTATAGCGCCCTACTGCCTTACAAGATTTTCTAGCACACAATTATACTGATATGGTACATTAACATACTAAAATATCAAAGCATTTGATAAAGAGACAAGCAAGATATTGTACTTCAAAATTCCGTGTAGGTCAATGTCAATGTGCTGATGTCAGCATGTTGCAGAAGTGATAACTCCAACAGTATTCAATTACTATCAAAGATCTTTCGTAGGCCTGTTCTTTAACTAAAGCGCTATAAAGTGGTACCTCTCACTTTCTTGGATTTGTTAAGTTACGAGAGATATTGGCCATCAAACTTCAAAAAAATTTTCAAACTTTGAAAAAAGTACCAAATGTTTTTTTTTTGGTTTGAAATGAAGACTTTTAGAATGTAGAAAGTAAACGAGCTACATTGCCAATGTCCTCTGGAACTTATTGGTGAAAACCGCGCAGAAAACGGTCCATTAGGGAATTTTTTATGATTTTTTTGGTATTGACCTGTCATAAAGTATATTTCGGTGTATACTACATGAAGTTAGTGCTTTCAAGACATTCAGTGGGTAAGTACAGGTTTTTTAGCTCTGTGATTTTTGTTGTTTGACACCCTTAAAACACTGCGCAGAAGCAATCCAGCTATCGGAAGAGTTGTCTAAGGTGCTCGGGCACCTTTCTTGAACATTCTCTTCCAATAAAAAAACGGTTACTTCTGCGCAGGCTCTGGTAAAAGTTTAAGGGTGCACTCTTGACCATTACCTTACTGAAGGACCTCGTCATTAGAGCTTGAGGAACTTTTATTGACGTTTTGATGTTACATTATGCTTGTTCATGTTGTAAGGAACCGTTTGGTGTTGATTTCTTTGATAATTAGTTATGACGTCATTTGTGTCGAAATTTTTCACCTTAATAACTTTGCCAGGTTTAAACCATTTGTCTAGTTTATTATTGCTTGGGCTTAGCCTCAACATGGACTACGTGCATGCCAAAATTTGTCGCAAACGATAAAATCCTCGCAGAGTTATTAACGGTTAAAGTTTTATACAAAATGGCGGACACACTTTGTTGGTACCATGCCCCTAGCGGTTTAAACACGAAAGCGAGAGAAAACTTTAACTGCCTATAACTCTTAGAGAATATTATGCCAGAATTTCAAACTTACAGGGATTGTACAATGGGCCAAGGGCTACTCGGTCAGGTTGTTGGTTTCACTCTGCACTAGAATACCCGTAAGTTCCGTAACTGCATATGGTGTCAAAGTCTTCGTAACCTATCTCCTAGTGGATTTATCTATTTTACTTCAAATTTGGAGGTTAAGTTTTCACATTTACGAGCTCATTACTGGTGTAGGGACACATTGCGATGTAACAATGTCGTCAAGATAGAGGCAGTTAAAATCTCACCTTGCTCTCACGTTGAATTGCTTACTCATTTTGCTTAAAACTTTTGCATCCGTAAACACTGAGCAGAAGCAATGCAACTATAGGAAGAGGGGTCTTATGTGTTCGGGTAACGTTTTTTGATACCTTCCTCTCATAACACACTATTGCTTTTGCACAGTCTCTGGTCAGAGTTAAGGGTGTTATTTTTAATACACGTTTTAACAAACTAGAGGAGGTTTCTTAGTTGTAATCCACTCCTGATCATTAGCTTTGGTACATTGAAGAATTTGCCATCTTCTTTGAAGTCTTTTAACGTTTCATCATGGCAACTGGTGAAGGACATTCTTCAGATGTTGCGAGGAACAAAGAGGTTAATGAAGAAATCAAAGATAAGTTTCAATTACCAGAGTTTCTGTCCTTAAGACTTTCGAAGAGAATTAAGAACATCACCAAAACAAATATGTTCGTGATGATGGAGACGTCCAAAGCAGTCCCAGCATCGGCAATGGAAACAGGCCATGGTTTGCTTAGAGACCTAGCATTAGAGCACTTGCAGGTACTAGAATATATTAACAGATGCATGCCAGACGATAACCGGATCGAGATACCCTTGGACAAAGTTGCAGGAGACGATATTGCAGACTCGATCCACACTCTAATGAGGGAGCACAAAGCATTTGCAGAGATTTTGAAGTGAAAGGGACTCTTCCACGAAGAGAAAAATGAGCCTGCCAATTCTCAAAATGTTTGTGAAGTTACAGTAACAGAGGAAGAGGATGCAGAAGAACTACTTCTAGCAACCAAGTCTGCAACACTGGCAGTGGAAGAGGCAGAGGAGGCAGCCATAAGAGCACCAGCCCAACCTCTTCCAGAGCACAAGGTGGAAGATTTCGTCAATGTGCAGGCCCCACCTCTGGCAGTGCCAGCTACAACGCTTTCAGTGCCTCAAGATGAAGATCCAGATGTCAAAACCACAGCAGCAGTGGACGCACCAAAGGTAGTGGAGACAGCTAAAGAAGTTCAGGGAAAAGCTGGCTCAGAACAACAAGCAGAAGAACGAGAGAACTACACGGACAAGAACAAAAACAGGCGGCGCCAATGTCCCATGTGTACCTTCTTTGGCAAACACCTTGACCGTCATATTAGGACGAAGCACAACAACACAACCAAAGCCTAGAGATGTTTATATCATTTATTAGCTGGGACCTGTTTGTAAAGATTTCGCTGCCTGATGGTCAGAAACATGCCATTTGCAGACTGCTTGAAAGACTGCAAAGTTATCGTTCAACTATATATTGCCGCACTGCAGCCCAATCTACAACGAAGAAAGTCATGGAGATGTTCAGCCGTCTTACTTAGGATGACCTAAGGGAAGTTCAGAACACTGAGGCCAGTAAAACAGCCATCAAGCTTTTTGGCCAAGCCCTAGATGGCCATGTCCTTGACCAAAACAAATTTTCCCTAGTGAGAGATTTTGTGATAACCACAGTGCTTATTGTGAATGGGTCGAGCCCAGGGCCTTTGGAAACAGCCAAGGTTAGCAGATTCAAGATGGCTGCATACCTTCCTGCTGACAAGACCTATACAATTTTAGTAGATGAGCATAAGACGACCAGGCGTCAGGGTCCAGTGGAATTGACAGTTGATGAGAGACACTTCAGCTATCTCAAGATCTACAGTACCGCCTGAAAGTATTAGGACATCGGTACACGTGAACCGCAAGGGCATAACGCGGGTATGCCCGCGCGGTTCACGAACGAAGCACGAGACAAAACCGTACGGTTCACCAACGTAAACCTAGGTCAAAATATGCTTCAGTCAAATAGACGAAAGCCTCGAACAATAGCCATATGAAGTCTATTGTTTGTCTATTGTTATTGTTTTCCTGTCAGATACTATCATAGTCAGGCGGTTATGTGAAAAAATTGTGCACTTTCGGTTAAAAGCATGAAACTTTGCATGAAGTACCAGGTTTATGTTATAAACAAATGTGGATATAAAGCCATCGAAGAAATTTTATTTTTGGGAAGTTATGAGGGTTTTTAAAAATGGCGGCCATTTTGAACCGGAAGTGGAATTTATTTTAATAATAGTGCCATTAAACGTTCTTTTCTTGCTTCAATAAAACTTTATTTTTAATGTTGCAGTGATTTTAATCTTTCCTTGATAAATTATTTGTTTCAAATTTAAAAAAAAATGATAAAATTTACTAAGAAATGATGAATTTTCAAAATGTCCGCCATTTTTTACCGGAAGTGAAAGGTTATAAAAGGGAAAGTGCTTGTTAAATCTGTTTCTTCCTTTTGAAATCGCTTCAAATGTCATAATTTATTAAAATAAACTCATAAGAAACTGTTATCATTCCATTTACTAAGTGCTTTTATTTCTCAGGCATACGCAGTAGTATCGTACTAGACTTAATCTAGTTCACAAGCTCTTATTCTACTTGCTCATAATTGTTAAGACCTAAGTCACTTTGCTTATCGAATATTGTTCAACTTCGTCTCATACACACATAAGATGCTTGAAGTAAACAACAATACTCCAGTTTACACAATCAATCATTCTGTTAATTAAAACTTGTACGGGCAAACAACTGTTGACATGCGCATTACAGAGGCTAGAAATAACAAAATTACGGTAGCATACTTAACACTTTTATGGCTCTTCTTATGAAAACATACTTTACTTAATTACAATCCAAAAATTTTGGGCAGTTTAATTCAGTGCTTCGTAGGCTTTACGCCACCCCGCTGTTCATATATTCAAACATTTTCAACAACAGTGATCATTACAGTGTGAGTGATACATTCCACGTTTATCCTTATCGGTTGTTACATTGTTCAGTACAGCTGCAAAGGGCGGTGCATTGCAGTGCTGCCTTTTTACAAGAACAACTCCCTCTGCACCCAGCCTTGCATCCGCATCGGATGAGCTCTCGGCATGACTTCGTGACCTCCGGTAGAGTCGTCCAAAAAGGCTGCCATTCTCCATCTTTAAAAATCCAGCCCCAGTCGCCAGGTGAAGGTAACTCTGGACTTGGTGAGACGGCTTGGCCCCAGCAGTGACCGCCTTGATAAGCTGCCCTGTATGTGTGTTGTAATAGGGCCGCCCTTGTCGGTGGGATTGCATCATATGCTCTACCTTTCTGTGCAAAAAGTTGCTTCCTGGCTTCATCAACTTTCGTCTTACTGCTTGTTCTGTCGTACATGAGTATGACAAAACGTTCAAGATTTGCCATGCACGCTTCACTGACTGGATGAGTAGGCGAAGACGCCAGCTGCAGGAAGGCATCCGTGACGGCTGGATAATTTCGCCATACGGTAAAGGCAGTCTTCTTTCCTCGTCCAGCGAAACAAGATACCGTATCGCATCCTGTGAATGCGTGGAATATGGGTAGAGACTTTGACATTTCTGGTCCCAAGCTGCTCGAGATCTCGTGCGCAGCAATGTAGCGCAAATGCGAGCCAGTGCCCATGGCAACCCAGACTTCTACTTGTTGTTCCCGAAGCATATCGGCAAGTGTTACAGCTAGAACAAGGACATCAGTGTCAACTGTACGTATCACAATCTTCTGGTGACCCTCCTGGACTGCGTCGGCTGCATGCAAAATCATCCTGGTGTCAGCTTCCTCGTGTGTACATGGTGTCAGGTTCGGGGTGCTGCTACGAGCAAGAGTACACAGGATTTCTCTGCCTTTGGTTGTGATGACTTGCTTTCCCTCGTGCAAGGATAGTACAGACTCAGCTAGGAACCGAAATAATTCTTGCTTGTTTTCGTCATTCTGTAGGAACTGCTGCCAGTTGCGAGGTAGTTGACTGCTCGCCTGTACGCGTCTTCTAACACCCTTCCCTCGTTTACTTCTAGTAGTAGCCTTTAAGCTGTTGGGAACATATTCATCCCATACTACATCAAGTCGCTTAGCATGGGAGAGCTGAGATTGAATGTAGGGTAGAAAAGACTGCCTTGAATATTCTGCAAATGTTTTCTCTGTTCGGGGCTTGACCATATTGACAACAACCGATCCATCGATGATAATGGCGTCGACATCCTCGGGAATCTTCACTTGTGGAGTTGTGAAAGACTGGAGACATTCAGCTAGTTCTGACTTCTTTTGAGGAAGACGCAGTTTACCGTCTTGTGAAAGCGATGGTGGGCAACTTTGATTTTCGTGCTGAAAAAACTCATCCAGGTTTCCCTCCCTCGTCTGGCAAGAAATGTACAACCTCGAAAAAAGCAAACAGTCATTCTTTGCAGATGACAACTGCTGTTTGGTCTTAGACACCGTCTTTGACGAAGGAAAGTTAAAGATGCCAAGATCGTTTCTCTTTATTGGATCATACAATGACTTGCTTCGCTGCACCAGGCGTTCCGTTATGAAGGACTCATACTGTGCCATTCCAACCTCTTCCACCTTGCGCAGTCTCACCACTGCATCTGAACTCATTATTTCCTTAGTGTCCAAAACTAAGAGATCTTCGGTTTCCTCCATGAAAGGATTTCCCATTTCTTCAATTGTTCTTGTCAGTGCAGTAACATCTCTATAAAACAAAGATTGCAAGCTGCTTGTGTCTTCATGGTGTTTTCCATTCTGCTTGTTTTGAGTGGATTCTGTTACAATGCTGGCCTCAAACTCATTGATGACTCTTGCCATCTCCGGCCCAGATACCATCCACTGACGAAGAGCACTCGGGTTCTCTGTTAATCCCACAGCACCGCCCTCCCCTTTGACTAAGGCGTTGTTCTGTTCATGAGCTTGGTCAATTGGGATACTTGAGAAGGGCTTTGACGTCTTGTTGACAACAAACTTTCCTTGCTTAAAATGTAAGGCAACATCTGGTGCAAAGTCTTGCAGACGATACATGTCTCGCAAGTGAATTGGTAGCCATCTAGCATAGTGTGTATGGTCCAGTCCAAATAACCATGGTACCATCTTGGATAGTGAGTCCAGGTAGAGCTCAAAATTGGCCTCTCGGAGGGACCTTACAAACACCAGCAACAGCAGTTCTAGTTGAAGTGTGAGGTACCAAAAGTGGAACTGTGGTACAGTAGCTACCTTCTTCAGACACCAATCGGAGAATGACGCAACGGGTTCTTCTTGTTCCAAACCATCTTTGTAACATTGGTATGACTTGGTCAGAAGCGCATAGAGACTACTTGCGGTTATCTGATGTGCGCGCCGTGTACGAGTGACGCTCGCGGCCTTGAGGAAAGAGTCTGAGGTACCTGCTGTTGCGACATTGGCCTCTGCTAGGGCTGTTGTCCATCCGCTTCCCTCCAATCACCCGCCAATGGCTTTCAGGAAAACCATTTCAATGTGTAAACCACCAAACATTATGACAAATTGTCTCTCTCCAAACCTTCCTGGAAAATTCCATTGAATTTCTTTTGCCACTGCGTATAATGGCTGATCCATCGCTACTACTGGAATCTGACCGGTGTTAAGGTGATCCACACATGCTTTGATGATGTTCAAGGAATGGCATATCATTGCAGCTGACTTTGCCTGATCGGGAAACAGAGGAAGTAGCGAGGATATTGCAGACTCTGCGTTTGTTTCTTCTTTTCCACTTGGTTTGAGTGATAGACTGACCATGAAATTGTCTTGTTTTGTGGCAAACCCTCTTCATCACCTGAAATAGTTTCCTTTACATCTTCTAACCACTTAAATTCTTCTTCAATTGCCTTTGCAACAATCTGACCATCCCCTCGCATGTTACTTTGTACTTCCGGTACTAACGGGTTTTTGTTAGGAAGAACAACCGGGGGAACTTGACTGTAAGACTCAGGTAATTCCACAACAGACTTTGTACCTGTGGCCAAGGCCTGGTCAAGTGACACTCGCGGTCGACAAATCCCAGGAACTTGAACGCTGGGTTGTTGAAACAGTGATATACCAGTCCCATGAAATGAGTCATGAGCAGTTGTCGAGCTTGGGTTGTGGTCGATATTGTCCACGGCCGCTGTAGTAAACAGCCCCTTGCGGAGGCTAGGTGGACACACAACATCCTCTTGATGATATTGATGACAAACTGAGTTTCCCAATTCTGTTGAAATGGCCAGCACTCTGTCGTATGATATAGACAAGCCTAGTTCATGCAACTTCTCCACAAGATCGCGGCTGCGGGTTTTAGCGTGAACAACCAACCCGGTGTAGATTGGAAGTGGTGTCTCTCTCGTTTTATTGTGGCGTTCCCGCTTAACATCGCCCTCCCGTCGCCGTACAAAACTATTATATTGCAGCAACTGCGCAATACTTAGTCCTGCTTGGAATTTTGCATACGAAGAAGCTTGGGTTTGAATACTTGGCCCATATAGAATCATGTTCACTAAAGACAGCAACGCGGTTGGTACAGACTCTATCTGGCAATTAGATTCGAAGTAACCATTGAATGCGCTCTTTAATTGTAGCATATCTCTCCGGATTATGCTGGCTGCTTTTGCCAAATGAATTGCTTCATCGTCGCAATCTTCTTTAAGTACTCTGTTTAATACTAAGCCAACGTCTTCTTTAAATCCAAGAAAAATGTCACGCCCCTGTTTGTATGCTTCTAGTTCGGGAATGTGGAATAACAGCCGCTCTTTTAGTCGCGTGGTATGGACACGAGTCTGCATATCTGCACCTAACTGCTCCATTCGAGTGGTGTACATATTAGCTAGATCAACCAATTTAAATACGGTGATGGAATCGCTGCTTGCACGTGCCTCTTCTATATACGTTATAAGCTCTGCCAATACGATGCTCCCAAGTTGAAATTTGGTATCATCTGCTTCATCTTTTAAAACTGTTTCTGCCCTTTTATACAGTGACACTAAACACGAGGAGTGATAGCATGCTTCTAAAGCTACCAAATCACCAGCACTCAACTTGGCCAGCAGCTTCTGATCTTGCAGAGCAAGCGCACATCTTCTGACACGAGCATCCAATCCAAAAGTGCAAACATCATGAGTTGGACTTTTTGAGGTGCTTGGTTGATCACAAAAAAAGCAAATCTTCTCCGGGTTATTCATCTGTGAAGAGCTTGAGCTGCTGGAGCGTGTATATTTACAGCTTACAGATGAATCAGGTGTTGGAGCCTGTCTCTTTTTGGCTCTGTTGAGCTTAGTCGAATTGAAAAGCAAATGGCAACTCTTATGCCATCGGGCTTTGCAGCGCAAAAACGTATTTTCCATCCCATCACCTTCATTAAGTCGAGAAAGGCTAATCTGAATTGGCATACATCCCAGTTCATTGAACTCTTGAATGTTTTCGGCAAGTGTCTTGTAACCAGCTCCAACATCAGACCTCTTTGAGTTTGCAGGGCACTGTAGTGCCTCACTCTTACTCTCTTGACAAAGAATACAAAGACTCCAGTCTGTCTTTGTGCCTAACTCCTGGTTCATCATTAGGCTGTAAATTGAACACAAAATTACCAGAAATGTTTTTCCTGCCAATCGATGCTTTTAAGTACTCACAATGAACCAAGCCTTGTCACTCGGTTAACAAAAATAAAATAAAACTTGATCGTTGACCACAATCGTACTATAAATGAATATTTAAATGAAAATTTGTATTTTATTGATGTTGCACGCAATAATAGTCACCATAGCATGTACGTAATATCAGGACATCAAACTATATACTGGAGGTGTTTTGTTCGATTTCCGAATAACATTAAGCTAAACAAATTTAACATTCCTCTAATTCATTTTTGTTCAGACATCAAACTCCCTTAAACAGGAAAAGCGTTGCTTGTCTTTGGTTTCATTAGATGATAAAATAACATCATTTAAAACATTATTGATGCTCTAGGAAATAAATATTTTCGTTCTATGAAAATGTTAAAATGATTTTAACGAAATACTAGCAGAAACGACTGAAAATAAAACATTTACTTACAGTTATGATAGCGCAGCTACTCTTGCCATAACAAAATGGCTGCCCCCATGTGCCAATAAGTAGGGCCTCGGAGTACTATGGGTACTTGAACCAGTCCCTCACGGGCAATTTTATAATTCAGTTGTTTTGAACATTGGCTATCTGTGCTATGTTATTACATAATAGAAAGTCAAAGCAAACTTGCTCTGTGCAAAATTGAAGTCGAGAGACAACTTAATAATTTTTTTTATTTTAAAAATACACATATCATAGACTGAGGTTTCTTTTCTGTGTGTAATCAGTCGCAATGTTGTGATTGTAAGTAGAGTTATGATTGTAATGTAATATATTTTGTGTGATATCATTAAAAAAAATGGAAGATTCCTCAACAGTGTAAAGTTCAAAACAAGTCTCAAAGGGATGATGCTTATGATGACTTGATCAAACCGTCCTACATCATTTTCAATGAAAGAGGCACCTCACTTCCGGTTTTGATTTCATTATTTTGGCTTTTGAGAGCATTGCCAGGGTTTTTCGCTCAAATTTCGTATACAAACCTTAAAATAAGAATTTCCTTCATCCCTTAGCAACCCGAAATGTCATTCCAAGGTGTTGTGACCGTCTTCTAATAACTTCCGGTAACGTTAAATTTTACTTCCGGTCAAGATGGCGGCCAGTTCAAAAACACCCCCTTAACTTCGCTGAGAGCGAATTTTCAGAGTGGCTCCATATCAGATGTTAATAAGCATACAAAGAACCTTCACTTACACCACATTTCATGCTTTTAGCCAAAAGTGCACAATTCGCCCAAAATTCTGCACATAACCGCCTGACTATCACGTTAGGTTTGGAAGACATTATTTTGTTATCTATATTGTTCATAGACATTGCTGTTAAAAATGTCGGTAGCGTGGCTGTTAATGCATGCCACGCAGACGCGGGTTAAAGAGACATTTGAGGAAAACAAAAATTTAATGTTTTCTATTTGCACATCTATTGCTCTCTGAGACCTTTCTGGCTTTCGATGATCGAAATAAAGCCCATTTTTCCGGACGCGATGCTTCACTCTATGCGGCTCATTCCGTAGTTCAAATGGTGAAGTAAGTATGGCGTGATGAAACTACAAGTTGACAACCTTGAATTGAGCAGAACACTTTTGTTCCTCGATCCAACTTACAGTAATTACTTTAAAAGAAATATGATCTTTGAATATTTCTTTATTTCTTTATTGTCAACAACAAGCCGCTCACGGCTAAACAGTCGAGATGTGTATTCGGAAAGTCTCAAAAAAAAAAAATTGTTTGTTCACCTATTATTTGCAAAATTACTATCTAACATAAATTCACGTTTTTCTTCTTTTTTTCATCAAAGAGAAAAGGTAAACGGAACGCTTTTGTTGCACTTTCATGCAAGAATAAAGAGAGTGCTTTGTTTAGCAGAGAGCTCGTCGGCAAACTTTCATTAGGAGGCTTGTTTTGTCTACATGAAAAACCGCTTATGAGGTTCTCCTTTAACTGCATATAAATAGAATAAAACAAGCGGCATGCATATGAATCAATACACCGCATTGTATTTTCCTATTCAGCAAAATATCACACATTTCCAAAAGCAAATCTTTTGTGAAACTAATTCGAACTTCTGTCGGTTCTGCTCCCATGGGATCCAAATAGATCTTTAAAGTAAACTTACTTCATTCAAGGTATGTCAGTGGTTTTATCTGAATGCACACGACTGAGTTGCTACAATTCCGAGCTCTTTGAGTCATTAAGTGACATATGGCTACGCTAAGACAACAACTGAGAATTCCTAAATACGATCTGTTTTACTTCGATTCGGATCAAAGTCTTTCGATTGTCCCTGTCTCAAAAATTAAAAACATCATCGAAGGTGACCGCAAGACTGCTGGAAGCTTAGTCAAGCTGTACTATGGAAGCCTTCTATTAAAGGCGGAGATTATCGCAGTTGATGGTAAGTGCCTACTCTTTGTTTAAATATAGCACAGCTAGACTTTTTGGCGCACTCTCTGAACAAGACGGCCGGCGATCAACGCGCTACTCCCGCTCAAAATGTATCATGCGCAACAAAACTACCGTCAGATTAGGTTTCGGGAAGTCTTGTTGTTCTTACTTCTACCAGTTGATATTCAAGCTACATGTAGAGCCTTGTAAGCCAGCTGCTAACGTCCTGAATATTAATACACTTCAACATTATATTTTGCAGATGATCATAGCAATCTGACAAAGCTTTCTTTGGAGTATGAGAACGATCCAAACAATGTGCATCGCTTCAAAACCACAGATGGTCCTGAGCAATCGGTAAGTCAACTGTAGTCGTAATCACTTGGAAATTAAGGAAAACGAAAAAAATTGTTGTAGTTGCTGGGTTGTTGTGAAACTGGTCGTTTTGCCTACGTTCTGAGTTCCCCGTCATCTGGGATCGATTTGCCTACATCTGAAAGAGCCATGCATGGCCACGGATTACTCCCTTTTTCGTGGGAAATTTCAAGTTGTAAATGCTAAAATGAGAGCTTTTAAACTCATTGGTCGGGCATGAAAATGTGTAGAATTCGTTTGTCAGAAAATTCATTATGGAACTAGTCTTTAACACCTGGCTCAGAAAAAAGTGTAACTAATTCTCCTACGACTTTTTTGTTGTTTTGGTCAGATATACATGTAAATTTCTTGGCGTCGGCTTACGCCAATGTGCTGAAGTTATCAGGCTTGTCTTCCTAATTCGTTGTTCCTTTACCTTTAAGTGAATGAGTTTTACATCGCAGTTAAGAATACCTTTTGCATATTGCTTCGAGAAAATTTACCTTGGGAACTAAAAGGTCATTATTTGTCGTGCGAGATTTCCTTTGCGCTCCACTTGATTCTTTTTCAGTTGTTTATTTTGGAACGTGTGTATTGGTTCAGACTTAATTTTCTGTGATTCGGTTGTTGTTGCCGATGAAAGCAGAATCTAATACCAGAGCTTACATGTACGTTGCGTGACAATGCCATGTAACACTTTTTGCATAAGTTTCACAGCGATTTCACTTGTTGGGGTCGTTTTGTTCTCTGATTGTAAACGATCAAAGTCGTAGTGGTTTTATAAAGAAAATATAAACCATAACATATACATCTATGTTAAGTCACTTTTTGTACAAAATATTCAGACTGCTCTATCGAGTTCGTGCCCAAAACAGAAATCAGAAGGCAATGTTACAGTAGTTGTCTTTTAAGTCACTCATAAAATTTTTTTGTTCAAAATATGGGCTAATCAAAAGGCTAACATCCTATGAAATCTATATTTACTTGATCAGGTTTCAAGTGCTGATTCAAATGAACAGGAGAAGGAAAAAAGTGCAAGTGCCATGGTAAGACTACATTCTGAAATAAATTTATCTTCAAACTTTTTTAATTGTTATTTTAGTGTCTAAGCTTACAATTACTGGGGATACTCAAATAGCTGTTCTCTTGAAAAGCCTTTTTATGAATGACTCCATGTTTTTTTTAAAAGGGGGGCTTTAAATGTAGATGGCACGGTCCTTATCATGGGTATACATGTAGCTTTGACCTTAGAAATGGGGGTTAAAAGATTTTACAGAGTGTTAGCCAAATTTTATAGTTTCAAACCTAAACATAATGCTTGTAAGATATAATTTATTTTTTGTTGTGGTCAAAAGATAATTTTCTGTATCCCATTAAACAGACTTACAGTAAAAAAAATGTTTACCAACTAATTCAAATTCACTTGAACTTTATTGGGACCAAAATATCTTAAAGTTAGCAAATTGATGTCAGTTTTTCATACATCTGTCCTGTTATTGATCATGCATTTTGTCATAACATTGTCAAAGTAGCTGTGGATCCACGAGGCAATAGCCAGTGGATCCGCAGACTACTTTGACAATGTTATGACGAAATTCATTTATCAACATGTATGATGACACATTAAAAACTGACATCAATTTGTTTTTTACGATAACAAATTGTCGAATTGTCCGTGCTCGTTCACTGACGCGTCGCATAAATTCTTAATTCATGTGTCTGTCCGCTTATTGACAATAAAATTAGCCAATGAGCGCACGGGAATTTCTACAGTTATCATAAAATTTCTTATTTCTTTTCAACAGCAGAAAAAGAACATAACCATCACTGAAGCAAATCAACCTGAGCCTGCTAAAAAGAACAACGGGAAAAAAAAGGCAAATGTTGGCAACGAAAATCAAGAACCCATGGCCAAGGGAAAGAAACTAAAGGAGAAAGAACAGGTGCAGTGTTTTCATCATTCTACATACATGTTGATAAATTACAGTAATTTGTGACCGTGAAAGGCAAAACGGACACTAACGGTTATCCGTTCCAAGAGGTTAACCGTTCATTATCCGTTCGTTATCCGTTCGAACGCCTAAAAAATTCCGTTCAAAGGGTTCGACAAGCCGTTCGAACGGTTCTTGCATCCGTTCGAACGGTTCTGACATCCATTCGAAGTTATTGCAACATCCGTTCGAACTGTTTTCGCATCCGTTCGAACGGTTCTTGCATCCGTTCGAACGGTTTTCGCATCCGTTCGAACGGTTTTCGCATCCGTTCGAACGGTTCTTGCATCCGTTCGAACGGTTCTTGCATCCGTTCGAACGGTTCTTGTATCCGTTCGAACGGTTATTGCACCCGTTTGCCAGATAAAAAATGTTCGTTCGAAGACTTGTAACAGCTTTCGAAAGCTTTCAACATCTATTCTCGTCGTATAAGATATCAAAATCGGTCAGTACAAAATGCAGACTGGAGACTGCAGACGGGGAACAAAATGCAGACTGAGTTTAAATGCAGACTGACAAGAGAAACTGCTTTCTTGCGTCAGAAACGAGATAACATTCGCATAAGTTACCTATTGTCACGCATGCAATAACCTTACGATGTCATCTCCCATAAATAACACTATAACTCTCTCGCTTTTTTTTCAGAAATGTTATTTTACCGCGTGGTTCGGTACTTATTTATTTCTTGTTGTGGAAAGATCAAAAGATATAACGCATGTGAAACTTCTCCCAAGTATAGCGGCGAAAATTTTGGACATTTGCGAATGTAAATGCGAATAGTTTATTTCTTGTTTACATGCGAGATTCGCGACACTTGTCATTTGCGTGCTGCGTAATTCTGCGTATGTTTTGTCTAAACTAATTCTCAAGCTGTCCCAAGTATTTTAAATTATGTTTTCCACTTAAACTTTGCTCGTTACAAAATGGTGAATTTGAGCGATTTGGTGGGTTTTGCTTTGACTCTTACTGCACGTTGTAAGGAGTCAAGGGTGGAACTGGAAGGCTCATTTTCGACCACCCAGCACCAAGCAGATTTTCACGCAGAAATTTGAATCGCCGGGCTTCCAAATCGAACACCAGATAAACTGAAAGGTTGATGCTTCTTCTCGTGGCATTCAGTCGAAGATCCATTTAAAATCCAAGTGCTAACCGCCAAATAATTTTCCAGAAATACAGCTTTCGAAGCGACCAGCATCAACAGATTTCGTGTGCTAAGAGCAACAGTCACGCTGTTTTCTCCACGCTGATTGGATGCATTCCTTACCATCATCCAATCAGCATGAAGTAACAGCGTGACTGCGGATGAGCTTTCAGAATGTCACAAACGCAAAAAGCCATTACTAAACATACTGGCGCTTGTTAGTTGCAGCCATGCGTGTGACCGTAGTACTGACGTCATTTTGCCATGGCAACAGTTGTTATGACAATCAATGTTGTAATATTAAAACCACGGATTATTCAACCTGACAGTTCTAAAATGGCTGAGCTTGAAATCAACAACTCCGATGAGATCGTACAAAAGGTGAGCAAATTCATGAGGGAAACTTGCGGTTGTGCCCTTGGTTTAAATGGTCGCCCATGTTCCGATCAATTTACAGAGGAAACGGTTCTTTACAATTTGAATAACTGCCTCGAGCTTTCTAGCGCCGAACTCGACCTTGTCATCTTGGCAAATATTCAAGTTTTCACAAAGAGAGAGACGGTTGGTGACAAAAGAAGCAGGAGTCCTCGGTGTAGTTTTATTTACCAAGCGAGCCCTATATGCAAGGAGATGCTCTTACACTTATATGGAATTGGTTATTCAAGGTTTCGAAGACTAAAGGAGCATTATCAAGAGCACGGAATTTTCCCAAGAATTCACGGAAACACCAAACGTGTGCCAGGAAATGCAACATCAGAAAAATCCCTCGAAGCAATTCTTGCGTTTATTGAAAATTATGTGGAAGAAAATGCCATTGTACTTCCTGGCCGGATTCCTGGATTTAAAAATGAAGAAATCAGACTCCTATCTTCGTCGGAGACAAAAATGAGCGTGTGGAAAAAGTACGAAGGGACCTGCAAGACCTCAAATGAGAAAGCCGTAAGTTACAGGAAATTCTTACAGCTGTGGGACGAGTTTTACCCTGATGTGGTGGTCGCGAAACCTATGACGGATCTTTGTTTAACATGTCAACAAAACACCGCAAAACTACAGCGAGCTGCCCACCTCTCAGATGAAGAAAAATCAGAGTGTGTAAAGGCTCACCAGGAACACTTGAACACTGCGCAAACCGAAAGAGAATACTACAGAAATTCGTGTAACGACTGTGAAAAAATTCTTCAAACACTTGACACTGACACTTTGCTTAACTCTGAAACCCGCGGACCCTGTTCTTTAAATGCGACAATACACTACTCCTTTGACTTTGCGCAGCAGATACACGTACCAAGCAATCCTCTACAACCGGGACCGATATATTTTAAGACTCCGCGAAAATGCGGAATTTTCGGAGTTATGTGTGAAGGGATTCCACGTCAAGTCAACTTTTTAATTGACGAAGCAGTCTCTACGGGAAAAGGAGCAAACGCAACGATCAGCTACGTACATTATTATCTCGAACACTACGGATTGGGAGAACAGCATGCTCATCTTCATGCCGACAACTGCGCCGGCCAAAACAAAAACAATTTTTTTCTTTGGTACCTGGCTTACAGAATTTTGTTGAAACTTCATCGCTCAATTACATACTCATTTCTAATAGCGGGACACACCAAGTTTGGCCCCGATCGGTGCTTTGGGTTAATCAAAAAAGTTTACAAAGTAACTTATATCTCGTCGCTATACGAATTTTCAAGATTGGTCGATACCTCCAGCAACAGTGGCTTAAACAAGGCGCAGCTTGTCGGCACGCACAATGGCAGAATCATCGTACCTGTTTATGACTGGGCTATTTTCCTTGGCCAGTATTTCAAAAAGTTACCAAATATCAAGAGCTTCCATCATTTCAGGTTTTCCGAGCAGAACCCTGGAATGGTTTATTATAAAGAATTTGCGAACAGTCCTGAGCGTTCTTTCATGTTGTTGAAAGATCAAGCGGTTCTTCCACCCTCAACTACTACTCCTCCGGTGATTGAACCAAATGGATTGAGCGAAGAACGTAAACAGTATCTTCACCGTGAAATAAGACAATTTTGTAAGCCGGGAACAGAAGACATTGTAGCTCCTGCCCCTTAAGCCTGGTTTAGATGCCGTACTTCACATGAGCCGAATAGAATGCTAACGAAGGAGGACAAAAGATTTTTCGCATTTGTATTCGATTCGGTTCATGTGAAGTACTGCGTGTGAACTTAGCCTAATTAGACGCCGCATTAACAAAAATTACTTATTGTTAAACTCCCACATGAATAAAAAATGTTGTTGAATGACTCTCCTTGATCTGTTGCATTTGACTACCCCTGTTTTGAAGTCTATTTTAACTGCGAGAATACAGATAAAATGGAGATGTGATCATTGTAATTGCAATTTAAGCAATCGCAAATTTTAGCCTGAAAATTTTTTTCAATGGGATTCGGACCCATGGCCTCTGCATTTACACTGTCGTGCTCTACCAAATGAGCTATGAAGACCCATATGTCGAGAGACGAAAAATTATTCTCAAATTCTCTATCAAATAAGTTCATTTCAGCCTCATAAACCCAATAATTTTTTTTAAAACCCGAAGTTCGATTTCATTCGATTTTGTTTGATTGGTTTCATAATATGCAAAATGAATAACAAAACATAGCCATTCCTCCAATGAGAACTCGGGGATTTCGATCCGATGGTCAAAGATTCGCATTATAAAAGGGCCTCCGCATCGCACACACGTTATTCACATTGCGAACTTGTTCAGTGGAAACCGTTCAGTGCAGTTGGTCAGCAAATTTAATCATGGCACTTACGTTGCGTCAAGTTTGTAAAGAAACACAAAAGAAACATTCCAAAGCTTTATTCTACTTTGCCGCGGAAAGAAAGACTGGCATTGCGCCTACCCTTAAAATTGTCGGTTCAGACAAGAATGCGTTGTGTAAAGGCAGTATTGTAACTGTCAACTGGCAAGGAAAAAAAGTACAGGCTGAAATTCTGGCATTAAGTGGTAAGTTCAACTTCCCCGTGCTTTCTGTTTAGAATGCGATCTTAGTGAAATTTAGTCTATTTTATTCCTAAGTGGTTTTCGTGCTAACATTCCGGCCTCAAAAGTCATAATGGGCACGATGAGGATAAGTGCGTGAGTTCGTGTGAATAGAAGTCAGTTCGATCGAAGGTCGTTTCAGTCGATAAAAGTCGATTTGATCGAAGACAAGAGTCAGTTCGCTAGAAGATTGCAACTATTGCTTAAGTGTATTGAACTTACGTGGTGACATTAACAAATTCGATAAGACCGGTTTTTCGTAGCCTTCGTTGTTGTCGAGTTATACTCGTTATGCTGTACATTCGTTTAACATACATTAAACCATGACTTTGTTTTTTTTTGCAGATGATGAAGATGTCCTTTGCACTGAAGACATAGAATGGTGTAAGCTAAATCTGCCGGATGCCTTGCAGTCCCCTACTGAAGATGTTGAAGAAAAGCTTCCCAGGAAAAAATTCAAGAGCGCCCAACCCCAGGTTAGTCATAGCTATTTGAATTGCATCTATGAATCGGTATCGAAGTGAAATGACTTGTGACAAAACACCTTCAAGATGGCCTCATTTTACGTCAACAAGACTCTGATTAGCTTAGACGGAACGGACTAATTAGCGACGTTAATGAAAACGTAATTGAAAACTAAGCTCACTTCCTTTCTGTATGATTTATAAAAAGTTGCGGACCGCGGTAGCACTTCAGTTTAATACTTAGTTTAATACTTATTCATCGACTGTGGGACTGCGGACCGCGGCAGCACTTCAGTTTAACACTTAATTTAATACTCATTCAGCGACTGCAGGGCTGCAGACCGCGGTAACACTTCAGTTTAACACTTACCGCGGTAACACTTCAGTTTAATACTTAGTTTAATACTTATTCATCGACTATGGGACTGCGGACCGCGGCAGCACTTCAGCTTAACACTTAATTTAATACTCATTCAGCGACTGCAGGGCTGCAGACCGTGGTAACACTTCAGTTTAACACTTACCGCGGTAACACTTCAGTTTAATACTTAGTACAAACATAAAAACTTGCCGGAAAAACTGAGGACCGCGGACCACGAGAGCTGTAGATTTAGGAAGGGCGTGAGTGGCCGGGTATTCTGAAGTTGCTCCACATTCTTTGTAGAATTCGTTTCCATTCGTATTTAGTGTTTTCGTGTGCGTTAATAAATTAGCATGCCTGGCCAGTAATGATAGAGCTATCGGTAACGTAGCGCGCGTGATTAACATAAATTGTTATGGTGAAAAAAATGGTTCTTTGTTTAAAACCTCGGCAGCTTTCTGATTGAAATGGTTTTAGATCACTTGACATCAGCTGAAGTTCGCAAAAACATATATTACTTCCACTTATTGGTGTTTTTATTTACTCTTTCTGAATAGGAGAATAAAGATTCCCCCACAACAGCCGATCCTAACTTTGCACAGGATCCGTATGCGTCATTCTTGGCAGAACAACAGCAGAGGGAAATAAAGTGGGCCACTGATCGAGAAGCCAAAAGGACAAGAGAAGAACTGAATGAGCACGCGGTAGAAATCAGTTCCTTAAAAGAACAGCTGCAAGCAAAAAACAGAGAGTGTGATCTTCTAAAGAATCAGTTGGAGGATGTCCGAAAGACTAAAGCAGTGGCGCTGGAAAACCGTCGAAAGGAAGATCTTGCAAAGGTGAACATTTGGAATTCTCATTTTAGTAATACAATTCAATTAGGTTGTTTCTTAGAAGTTGTAAGGGCTTCCGTTTCAAATAAGTAGTGCGCTCAAACGTAGGAATATTGATTTAACCATTCGTGCGAAGGGAGCTTTGTAGAATTGTAGCCAGTTCTGCTATATTTTATTCCTTACAGTCTCACTGATGTGATCGACCGGCATCAGGCCAACATATACCAACACATTTGTTACAATTCTATCAGGTCACTGCAAAAGATTTGCAATCCTTATGCGTACAAGTCCGAGCATTAGGCTAGACTTCCTACCAATAGTACCAAAATATATTAGGCAGTTGTTTGAGTCCGAATCTAACTTCAAACCGGGATTTAGTGAAAAATTTTACTTCTGTTGGCCAAATAGATAAACACATTTTTTTATCTCACGAACAGGTAATGGAAAACATGGAAGATGCCCTTGGAGCCTAGAGACTTTGGAAAATATGGTGAGATAGCAAACTTATTTGTTGTATTACTTATTTGTTAGTTACCCCGCTATAACGAATATTATATTATTTAAAAAAGATAAGACCGCGTGTAAGCTTTCCTAAATTAACAAAGAAAATTGTATTCAGATAATTCTTTCATATTTTTGACATATTTTTTTCACACGAATTGTCCATCACAAAAATCTCAGACAGTGAAGTAATAAGTAATGGTAATAGGACTGAGTGGAATCCAATTTGGTCTGTAATCATACGATTGATAACAAAATCGGACGACCGCGCAGCGGGAGTCCGATTTGTTCATTACGAGTATGATTACAGACTGAATTGGACGACACAAAGTCCTATTATCAATTAATCATAAAAATTACAATTTCCGAGAAAAAGAAAAATAAGCAAGTTATGAAAAAAGGGAAAATTTGCATTAAAATACTGAGAAAGGACGCGTAAATTTCCACTGTTGCCGTTCTCAGACTTTTTTGTTATATGGACTTAACTGATACGCTTATTTGTATGGCTGCTTTACAGATTTGTGGAATGGTTAATGGTCCTTCAACACAAATCAAACAGAAACAGTATGAAATGCAAGACAACCTTCCCGACGACCTCGCAACCATTGATATAGACGCCTTCGCGAAACTAAGTGATGACAATGCCACTCCTTTGGTCAGCCCAACACCGTCTGCTCTAACACCAGATGTTCCGTTAGCTGCCCCGGTAACACCAGCCACTCCGTTAGCTGCCCCGGTAACACCAGATGTTCCGTTAGCTGGCCCGGTAACACCAGCCACTCCATTATCTGCCTCGGCAACACCAGCCACTACGTTAGCTGCCTCGGCAACACCAGCCACTCCGTGCGTCACAGGCTTCAGTGAGGTCTCCGTTGGAGAAGAAATTATCCGCACCTGCGTGACTCCAAGCAAAGTAAAGGAAGTGGAGGCGATGCTGAAAGTGGAGAAGCAAAGGCACCTTTGCGCTCTAAAACTTTTGCATTTTTTTTCTCAAAAGAAGAGCTGAGTATGAGTAATACAGAAGGAACCCATGGAAAACAGAGCTTGGATAGAAACAAACTGAACAGTTTGAAAGCATTAGTATTTGCAAAGTTTCCCGTGGAGTCATCAGAAGAAAAAGAGAAAATTTGGCGGGCTATTAAAGGCAAGATAAATACTAAGTGCCGGGTTAGCAAGTTAATGGTCATCCGGGCAAGTTAACAGAAATGTTTTAGAAGCGACAATGATTTTAACTAGGTTCGATAATAGGAGCAATACATGTAGGTAAAGTATTGTGAAAATGAGGTAATAATAACCCAGGGTTATTTAGTCAGCTTTTAGTATAGTTGTTGTAATGAATAGTTTCAAACTTGTTACCACAAGTTTCCCGTACTGATAAAGTCGTTGTAAATAAACAGTCATAATGATTTGAATAGAAAATTGATGTCGATACTTTACTTCCCCATTAAAATTGATTCACAAATATTTTAAGATCCTGTTTTAGTTTAACGTAACTGATCATGCAACTCCACATGTGACTTTCACAATAAGTGATGTCAAGTTACATGGACTGTACTTTCATTCACCGTACAATTATAGCACAAATCTCTCTGGTCTCTATGTTGATTTAAAACACTGTACATCATTCGTCATTGAACTGGAAAAATGTGATCGTGTCATGCGTCTGTTGAAATCCTATCCGCTTGAATGGATTCGGGAAAGCTTCGCGCTTTTCGTACGAGGCACAAAGTACCGCGAGTAAAACTGTTAGTCACTGTTGGACAATTCGAGTGCTAGTCCACAGTCATTACTGTATGCGGCTTTCGTTGTGAGGGTAGGATAAGATTTCAGCAGACGCAGCATAACTGGGGTTTCGCTAGGTTTATACGGTGAATTTAACTGGAAATACAGTCAAATAGGACCCCTCTGCTCCCTGTGTGATGACCAGTGTCAAATTTATTATCTTAAAACAGCGGTTTGGTTTGACAAAATCTGAGATTTTATCATGCATCAAATATTTTGAATGTGATACATCATTTTTCGCCGTTTAGGTCTCAAAGCGGCAAAACACATTAGCACGGCATAACTATAGTCTTTTTTGATCGCAACAGTAGAGAACGCGTGATGACAACAGCGACTGAAATGAAAATTTTCGGTAAGTATAAGATTGTCCGTTCTTTCTCAACGTAAAGGCTATTCTTTTGGTTCGGAAAGATTTCGTAAAGCGCTTAATGGCTCGCGCGGCGAACCAAACCGGAATTGGGGTCAGAACACTACTTAAATGGTTTTAGGTCCGTATCAACGTGACATTAAGTAAGACTAGTAGAAGTTCTTGAATAATAATTGACATCACTGATAACGCGTGATGACAAGACAAGCAACAATGAAAATTAATAAGCCATCGTTCAATTATAAAGCTATGGTTCGAGACTTTTTGTTTTGATGTTGGAGTTGAACTGATATTGAACTTATGTCAGTTTAGAGTATTAACTAATGCAGCTTGCAGTTAATACCCTTGGTAACGGTAGCTGACCGTTTCGCTAACGAGTCGTTTCGCGAATGTGTTGTTCGCTAACGTGTTCAGTCGATTCACTAACGTCTCATTCGCTAACGAACTGAGACGATTCGCTGAAGTCTACTTCGGTAATCATCTGCATCTGCGCCCATGTTGAAACGAACAAGTTGTCACTTTCACTGAGAACCGAATGAAAAGAGATGAAATATTTATCGAAAAGTAACTTCTGTATGAAGCGAATAACTCTTGACCGGATATCTTCGAGACGATTTCGCAGACCGTTCGTTATTATTTTTTAGTCATCCGTTCGAACGGTTTGGTAAACCGTTCGAATGATTTATTCATCCGTTCGAACGGTTTTGGTAAACCGTTCGAATGATTTATTCATCCGTTCGAACGGTTTGGTAAACCGTTCGAACGGTTTATCAAGCCGTTCGATAATCCATTCGAATGGCCAACAAAACCGTTCAAATAATTATTCATGGCGTTCGAACGTTCAGCCAAACCGTTCGAACGGTTTATGAACCGTTCGATAACCGTTCATCATCCGTGCGTTTTTGCCGTTCGAACGGTTTTCCGTTAATGTCCGTTTTGCCTTTCACGGTCACATTTAATACCTCACTCACACATAAGCTGAAATATTTTTTAAAGCTGTTTTGTGAACATGGTTTATAAATGTTTTCATAGATTTTGTATAACTAGTAATTTGGCTTTTTTTATTCCTTATGATAACAAAAATGTTTTGCATTACCCAGCTTATCAAAACTCACAACAGACAAGTGTTAGTTAGGTTATCTGCCAAGTATATGTATCAATCAAGACTTTGGTGTCCACATTAACTAAGTTCTACATGTACATTTGTATCTTTACCATAATCAATCACTCAGTTAACTCTCCATCTACTAAAAGGTATTTATTAATTTCTTTCATTTATGCCAAGTTTCTAACCATTTCACTTTTTGTAGGCAACTGTTGTGACCCGAGTTGTTCCGGCTTCATCACTGGTACCGGTTCTCCAATTACCATCAGAAACACCACCAGAGGATCCAGCAGTATTTCACCCTCAGCTCCATCAGGCTTCTCCCTCTTCTCCCCGTTATTCTTCACCAGCACACTCTATCCCTTCATCCCCCCATACACCGAGGTTCAGTCCAGCAGCAGCTATAGCACAGCGTCTGAACTACACCAACACTACCCTTTACTCTGATTGGTCCACTTCGTCTCCCATCCCATTTACACCCAGGTCAGGTCCTTCCCAGTGGTCGCGGCAGTCAAGGGCAACACCTTCACCATCACTCTCCTATGGAACAGGTTGGCAAACTCCCCTACGGCCATCTCCAGCCAGTGAAATGGATTTGTGCAGTCCCTTGCAGCAACTCAACTCTGGAGAAATCGATTGGCCCAGTCCCTTGCCATCATTACCCTCTCCAGAATTGTATTGGCAAAGACCCTCACAACCGCAACTTCACAGGGAATGGCACAGCCCTTTACCACGTAGTCAAATGACGTCTCCACAAAATGGAGAACCTATTTACAACATGCTACAAAGGCTTGAGAGAAAAGTAGATCACTTGACAGAGTTACTGGAGATCTCTAAGCCATCACCAATGCTGCACAACTACAGTTCTACAGTGAGGGATCTCCATCATCAGTTTCTCCCACCCTCCACAGAAGACAACAATAATTTCAACTTGGAAGAAGAGGAAGTCAGTTCTGATGATCCGCTTAGACCGCAGTCATTAGTGGCCATTAAAGCTCAGTCATCTTCCAGCATGAACTTTGCTGTGCGTTTGTTAAGGGCATTCTTTACACGTCCTGAACTCAAAGGAAAAAATGTGTCAGGTATGCGTGGAAAAGAACAGCTCGACCCAGAGCGAATCACAAAGATAAAGAACTTTGTTTATGAATTTTATCCCACTCGACCATCAGAGAGGGAGTTAGTGTGGCGGGAATGCCGTAAGGCAATAGACTCGTACCTGCGTAAGGCATTTCCTCACAGTAGTTAGTGTTATATGTACCTGATAACAGAACTTGCTTTACTAAAAGCATTCAAAGCATTCTTCAAAGTTTCTTTTAACGGAATGCCGGTTGTATATAGTAACCTATTTATTTTGCTTTCCAAACTTGGGAATTTTTAAGAAAAATATATTTTTCAATTGATTACATTGAGTAACAAAAAGAAAGATAACACCTGAATGGAAATTGGCAGAACTTTCTTATAGATTTTGTACTACCAGTTAAGTTAAAATATGTAATAAACAACAGTTTTCTTCACTCCAAAACAATTTTTACTTACATGTAATACTGTATTTAGTAGATTAATAAAGTTTTGTTTGTAAATACATATTTGTTGTTGAAGTAGTTCAATTAATTACCAAGTATCGAACCTACACAGTACAGCCCAAAAATAGTGCACGCCCAAGAACTTCTTTATGCGTCCGCAAGAGTTCTTCTTGCGGCTGATTGCGGGTCACTTTAGCTTGAGTCCTGGAAACCGCAAGAACTTCTTTGCGGCTGCATGATAAAAAGTGCAAGAACTTTTTTGAGGTAGGATGTTCGAACCGCAAGAACTTCTTTGCGGTTCTTTGCGTGACACGTTGAAAAGAACGAGACAGGGTATGCTACCAAAAATGAGAAGAAAAATTGTAATAGTCGCTTGAAGTCCCTATTTTAGCATGTCATTGCTGGTTTATTGTTTAGCGTTCGGTTCTCGTCAAAAAATGATATCTCCAGTTATACTTGACCCAGATCATTCATTCAAACGGTAAAATGCTCTTTGCTTGACGAAAAAATTGTTTATCAAAGTTTCTATGGTGCGCCACTCACGTTTAGTTATTTTTTACTTCAAGGAAAAGTCGTGTTTTGCACGCGTCAGCAAGTCGCTTGTGAGATGTTTATTTCTAAAGCGTTCCAAAGACCTTGTCGAAAAAATTATATCTCCAGTTAAATTTGACACCAATCGTTCATTCAAACAGTAAAATGCTTTTTCTTTAACCAAATCATTGTTTATCAAAGTTTCTATGGTGCGCTGCTCGCGTTTAGTTACTTTTTCCTTCAGGGAAAGTTCTGTTTCGCATACGTCGGCAAGTCATGTCACTTTCCAGGTGTTTATTTCTAAAGCGTTCCGAAGACCTTGTCGAAAAAATTTATCTCCGGCTATCTTTGACACGAATCGTTCATTCAAACGATAAAATGCTCTTTCTGAAACCAAATAGTTATTTATCAAAGTTTCTATGGCGCGCTGCTCATGTTTAGTTATCTTTTTTTACTTCAAGGAAAAGTTCATGTGTTTCGGCACGTGTCGGTGAGAAGTTTGTTCTGAAGACCTTGTCAAAAAAATTACATCTCGGGCTCTACTTGACACAACTTGTTCATTCAAATGGTAAAATACTCTTTCTCTGCCGAAAGAATTGTTTATCAAAGTTTCTTGAAAATAAACTTGTCAGTAAACGTCTCCTGCGCAGTTGATAAACTACATGCTCATGCAACTCTACATACATGTCCGCCGATCCCAAACACAGAAGACAATTTGGCAAAAACAGAGAGATTTAGACCCATGTTTACCCAAACGTCAAACTGCAAATAGTCGAACGTTTGCCTTCTGCCTTTAAGCCATTTTCGCAGTGAAGTCAAATGGGTTTTTTTTCTTTCCCTTAAGAGAAAAAGGAGTGAAATCAGAATTACATTTTGCTGTTCGCGTTTGCCATAAACATGGTTTTATATCTACATGTACAGGGCTCGAAATTAAAAAAATCCTTCAGTCGCCATGTGGCGACTAAGTGGTAAAAAATAGTCGCCAAGTGCAAATTTTTAGTCGCCACATAAAAGAGACGCAATCCTTAGGCATACATGACCTACTCAATGCTCAAGGGTTTGCAATGCATTATAGGGCGATTTTGAACGGGTAGCCATTACGAAGTTTTCCGATGTGAGGATTGTCTAATTTAGTGTGCCTTAAAATAGAGAAGCTGCTGAATCAAAAACATGATGAATCCAGTTGGTGATTGAAGAATCGTGGGTTTGGTTTATTATATCTATTCGAATAAAGTGTGTTTCATCCTCAAGTAAATGTCGTTTTCCTTGGAGGTTAAAAGGTCCACGGAAAAAAGGTGGGTCGCCCGCTGGCGACCAGTTCTCAATATCTGGTCGCCAACACCTAATTTTTAGTCGCATTGGCGACCAGTGAGTCGCAATTTCGAGCCCTGATGTATCCAACTGCTGTAAACTTCTTGTGGTTATTTGCAGTTTGCGGTACGAGTCATAACTTCTTGAAGGAAATTATTTGGTTTCATGTGGTCATGACTTTTGTTTTATTTGGTGGCTCCTAAAAGAGCCGTTTGTTTTTTTTGAGAACTGCATTCTAGATCAGTGCCCTGATGCTCTTCCTTCTCGCCTGATCACCTCTGGAAGAACCTTCTGTAAGTGGCCAATGTAGCGCTGACACTTCTCTGGAGTTACTCTTGTGGACCAGAACATGCGAATTCCGTCAACCAGCTCCTCTTTGTTGCGTGGCTTGACGACAGTTGACAGGAAGAACTTTAATTCGTTCCATAACATTTCAATAGGGTTCAAATCGGGGCTTTCAGCTGGTGTGGGCCAATAATTTATATTATTGTCCCTGATGAATGCCATTGCCAGACGACCTAGAACACAAAATTGAGTTAATTAGACTTCGTGACTAATACTGTCAAGAGATAAATGGAGAGTTTCTGCCTTAGGTAATGGATATCAACAAAATGAAGCTTGCGTGGAAAAAAAAATTACAAGTTCCTAAATGACATCAAGCGCGAAAAATTTAAACCAATCCATTTGTTAGATTTCTTACTTTTGTGTTTAGGATCGTTGTCCTGTGGAAAAGTCTGTCGAACGAACGGCAGGAGCGTGTCGCGAAGGATGCTGTCGACGTAAAACTCAGCCCTCATGATTCCAGTGAAGATCAAGATCGATGTTGCACCGCGCTTTGATATACCGGCCCACACATGCACCTTGTAAGGATGCTTCACTTTAGGCTTCAGTTTTGCCGGCATACCTTCCTTCCGAAAGCAAAGCCTTCCGTGACGCTCAATCCATACACTGGACTCATCAGTGAAGATGACATCGTCAAAGGTGTCGCCGATCTCCACGCACCTTTCACAGAAAGCCAACCGGGCGATACGATTCGCCTCGCGTATGACTTGGCAATACTTTGGGCCAGTTTTCTTCCATCCCAATCTCTTCCGGGCTGCCTTCACAGCGGAAACGGACAGCTGAATCCCACATTCCGTGAGTAAGAGTCGTCTCAGCCCTACAGGGAAACGACAACCAAAGATTAAAAACACAGAACATGCTCATTACATTTAAGCTTAACTAATGGCATTTAATAACTTATCATCCAAAACACACCATAAATCAAACATACAGTACCTGGAGCGGTCAGTTCATCGTTTTCTTCCAGTTTTTGATCGATAAAATCGAGGTGTTCCTGAGAAAGTTTGCTTGGGCGGCCAGAGCGAGCTTTGTCAATGATCGATGTTTGTCTTCAGATTTCTCAAAAGCTTTGCCACGGTTTTTTGGTTTATACTAACACCATCAACCTCTTTAAGTTCTCTGACAGTTCCTGCAATTGTTTTTCCTCTTTTCAGTAAGGACAAAGCTCTTACTTTCGCAAAATCTGAAGTTCTCACCATTTTAAACACTGTTGAGAAACGCACGGTTACGCTCGCCGGAATGTTAACTGTCAACTGGTTAAATGATAAGAAGTGACAGCTTTTGTTACCAGGCGGTTTACATATTAAATGAGTAGCGCATTCTCACATGCTCAAAAAATGTTCAACTCTTTGAGGATCATCGATCGAACTAACGAAAACAAATAAAATACTGCTATGGAGTAATATTTTATTCAGACTCGGACTATAAAGTAAACCAAGAATAAAACGTACAAAGTTGTTTGCTACTCCAATGTTGCTTACACTAGGCTGTGCGGTTGGGAATATTATAATTTTACAAAATCATAGCAAAATTTTTGCGAACGCAATGAAAGTTACGTTGGATAGACTAATTAAACTAGTACACTTCTCATATATCCGATCAAAATTCAATGAAATAAAAACCCTTTCAACCTCTTGTAGAATTACGTGAGTTGAGCGTATCCCTCATCTGATCTGGCGATAACGCATTGTCATGTCACAAAGCTTCAAATTTCTTTGATTCTTAGTCTTTTAAGGTGAGTTTTTGTTATTTTTAACGAAATAAACTGTTCTCTATTTAACAATGAGTTACCAGCTTGAATTATAAAATAGCAACGATGTTTTCCGAAAAGAATCCACCGCAAAGAATGTTGGAATTGTCTGTAATTCGAGTACGCGGCGACCTCAATCTCGTTTGTTTTTGTCTCGCACTGCCGCCGTTCTGTTGGTACACGCGGTCGAGAAAAAATACCATTTTCATTAATTTCAGTCGCTTAAATTTTACATTTTACTTTATCGATCTTCTGATCATCTAAAATTCTGCGCATCGAGTTTCATTCATTCACGTTTTATGGAAATATCTAGAAACGAAATCAGGCTCAAACCACGGTATTGCTGATTTCACGGTCTGATAATTATTTTGAGAAACTTCAACTATTTTACATCGCTCAAGTTTTCAGGCACTTCCTGTGATTTCTGAAGTTCAACTTAAATACCAAAAGGCGCTTCAATCACAAAATGAACACTTTCTAC
>OZ026602.1:30032976-30117976 GCA_964020085.1 Micromussa lordhowensis | reverse complement strand
TTCAACTCCTTGCCTTTGAGAAGGTGCGTTGAAAAACTTTAAAATATTTTCTTTTAGGAATTTTTGATGTGCAAGTGTCTCACGAAGTATTAACAATATGCCCTCGACACCGAGCCGAATTTGGAATTCGCTGGAGATGCAAAAAAGTTAAATGCATTGTACCCGAAGAAGTGGCAGCACACAAATCGGCTACTTCCAAGGCTGACCGACGGGTTGACAGCAGCATATCGGCATACGTATTGAAAAACACGGGGAAGCTTGTTAAAGTTGGATTGCGTGAGTAGGTCTTTATTTATCAACGTCTTAACGCTGATAGATTTTGGTCTCATATAATGTCAGAGGAAAACAAGTGTAGCCGAGAGTAGAGAGAGGATACTAACAATTGCGCATACATGAACGAAATATTTTTTCACTTCTCCGCGCTCGGCTAAGCTTTTATGTCCGGCAGCTATTGTATGTGCTAGAGTGAGGCTTGTTACATGCACAACGTTTGGTTTGAAAAGCTTATATGGCAACTGTCTTGCTTTTTCTTACACGTTAGCCATCTGCAGTTTGTGCAAGAATTACATCGTCAAGGCCATTCGAGAGCAGCAGACCGTGATGGTATCAGCTTTGCCAGAAATAATATTGACACCAGCGGAAGAGGATACTCGTGACGTAAGTTTTCATACTATAACCATTATTTCAGCGATAGTGGTGGTAGTAGGGGTAGCCTGCACCTCAGACCTAATCTAACCCCGCCGGACAGTAACAATCCGGGGTTAGATAACGTCTACGGCACAGGCCATGGTGGGGGCCTGGGGAGGGGGTTGTACTCTCGTGTATCAGCTATATGTATTAATGTTACGAGTACCGTTTTGCGTAGTTTTGTGGGCGAATAGAGAAAATATATATATACAAATAGTATTACTAGTATTACAAATACTACTGCTACTGATACTGCTACTGCTACTGCTACTACTACTAGTGTTGCTACTACTAGTGCTGCTACTTCTTCTAAAGCGGTTTAGTTTTATTTAATGCAATCATTTTACAGGATACCAAACCACCTTTCTCCCCTGAGGAAAGCAGTAGCGAACGATCAGAAGATGAATTGGCCGAGTCATTTTCCCGACTCCAGGTCGGGGACGACACCTTCCTATCCCCAGACACCGAGAGCACAGCATCTACTCATAGTGAGGATTCTAGTGCCCAAAACAATCCGCGCAGAAAACTAAACGATTTTCTAGTTGCTTGCAAAATTGAGCCGCTAGAAAAACCATGGCTAAATTGGCAGGGTTCGAGTGGGGCCACTAGGCAACGCTATACCAAGAAAGCCACAGAGATAGTAACAGCTGTTCTCAAAACCATTTCTCCGGACAGCGCTGGCGATCTATGGCACAGTTTAACATCCTCTTCAGCCGTTAATAAAGCCTTTGGTCTAGATGAGGTACCTCAGTCCGAAAAACTGTATTTAAAGGCCCTAGCCGAAGCATACAACAAGGCAGCCAGCTGGGACACCCGCAGACAGGTTCTGTCAATAATGTCTGGCGTGGCAAGTTATAATGTTATATCGATGTACATTCCTGGCTTAACAAAATACCGTTATACAACGGCCAACTTGCATCGCCTTCAGTTCGGACGGGGGGCACCTGTACCAAAACAGCCAACAACACGTATTAGAATAGATATCAAACAACTCGACCATTTCATAAGTTTTATAACCAGCCCGCATTTGGTGCAAGACCTTCCTTTCGGCCAAAGACACCTAAAGCTGTCTTCCGGTGAAGTCATTGATGTCCCAAACGTGATACGCCAAATGATACCCCAGAGAATTGTTCGACAGTACACACAATACTGCCAAGAGACCAACTTCAAGCCATTTGGTGAGCGAACCATGTTGCGCATACTCTCTGAATGCAGTGCGTCGGTAAGGAAATCACTCCAGGGTTTGGATTATTTTGCTGCAGAGGGTGCGCGAGCATTTGACGATCTGGTGGGGATGGTGCATCAGATGAGTGAAAATGTTGCAGGCGGCAAGGAATGGGAGAAAAGAATGACAGAATCCTTAAAGGCGTCCAAATTGTACCTGAAGGGAGACTTCAAGGTATTGATATTACCTTAACCCCCCCTCCCCAACCCCCCCCCCCCCCCCCCCGGGAGTACTCGATATATCCTTGGGTGAGGAGTTGCGGCCCGGCCCCTCAAACCCTTTTGATACCCCGTTTAAGACATTTAACCCAAAACCTACCCCGCTTAAGATATTTGCGAAGGAAGGGTACCCAAAAATACAAAAATACCAGGAAACCATACCCGCGGATGGGCCGCACGTCCACATTTAGCCGTTATAAGGGAGTATCACGGGGACTTTTACATTACCCTATATAACATATGCACAGTAGTGTTCTTATGAGTTACAAAATATGAGGAAAATATAACAAATTAACTATTTTCAAATAAGAAAATACCTCAACTTTTCGTTTTAGTTTAGTCATAACAACACAGCCGCTTATAGGTACCCATGAGTGTTGTATTGTAAGTAGAGTGTAGTATCGTAAGTAGTGTAAGTACCTCACATTGTAAGTAAGTACTGTAAGTAGAAAAAAAATAATTAATTAATGATCATGATCAACATATTACTTTACAGTTATTGAAAAATCTGTGAAAGGCTTACCTAATACGTACCAGCGCTTTACACTTTTTTACACTACGAAGAATCACGAGAACATACACACAAGAGCTACATACAGTGTTGACAAGTGGCATATTTTTGATATGTTGCAATCTCCTTTTCCACCTGTCCGCGCGCAAGGCCCCCGTCCATACTCGACCACACCCGTGTTCGTGGTTGTGTCCACCCGACCGTCTGACCGTGCATCCATCGATTCTTCTTTCTCTTGTCGATCATGTGTTTGTTAATTGATCGCTTCCTTCCCGCTTACCTTTTCTCCTTTTTTTCCTGTCGGTGAAATCCGTTAGCCAGTCTCACTTTAGTCGATTTACAATCAACATAGCATTATTTTTTTACATGCATGGTCTATGTCGTACCGAATTTTTTCTACAAAATCGCATAAAAGTTTACCACAATTTAACAACGTCTTCTTTACGGAATCTTTTGATGACCACAACATCATTCTACTTTCAGAGCGTAGTTATCGCTGGATTGGGTCAACATTTTCCGCAGGTGGTTTTAAATCGCTCAGCAAAAAGCAGCCCACGCAGATGGTGTCAGAGACTACAGAGAAACCTGAAGTCTCTACGACGCATGAAGAGACTGCTGCTGATGAAACAGCAGTATTTGCCTGCCCTCAAGGCGGATGCATGAGAGTTTTTCAAAGGCATTATCGCTTAGAGAAACACCTGTCCTCAGAAAAATGCACAAAGTCTTTAGAGAAGAGATCTTTGCTAGACCTGGCCAAGATCGCATATAAATCTGCATTGGAAGAAGGTGTGGGAACTGTACCAACTCTGCAAGCAGTTCCAGGAAGTGAACGTCGAACTGATTGCTGTAATAAGGAAGGCTGGGCTCTCAAGTCAACCAAGAAGGCCTACAGGTTTAGTGAGAAGCAAAAGGCATACCTTGATGCTAAATTCAATATTGGCCAAACTTCAGGTAGAAAATTAGACGGGGAAGTAGTTGCAAGAGAGATGAGACGTGCCCAAGGACCTGACGGTGCTCGACTTTTCAACGTTGCAGAGCCCACAGCAGATCTCCTCTTACTTCTCCCGCCTTTCTGCTAAGGTTCGGAAACAACTACCGGATAATTTTCAATACATTTGTCTGTAAATTTGGCTGGGTAGACAAACGTCTAGACGCGGTTCGCGGGAAAAAAAATTTACAGACAAATGTATGGAAAATTAAAAAAAATTAGTTCAGCGACTTATAGGGAAGCTACATCCTTCAAACTCGGTGAATACAATCTTTTATCTAGTATTTTAACGTTTTGATTCACAAATTGGGAAAAATTCAATTTTGGAAGAAGTTATTTGCCATTGAATTCCCATACAAACATTGCAATTTCGGACCGCTTTGCCTACCCGTCAAGATGGCGTCGAAAACCGTGATAAGGCCTATTTGATGCCACATTTTTGTTATCTTACTATAAGGAGTACGCGCGCTGTATTTATTTGCTTTTACAGTGCCGTAAGGTGCTAGTCATTTGCACGTTCGGTTATGTTTCGGTTTGCTTTTCTAAAAATATGCACCTCTGTTTTTTGACCACTTGCGGCCCATCTCAAATTGCTTTTCCCAGGGAAATTCTCAGTCGTGTTTCCATTGCTCTTTCCGTAGCGGTTTTTTCAGTGTGGCACCAAAGATTGTTAATAACAGTTTGAAGAAGCGAGCAAAAAGCTGAAAAACGCTTAACCTAAGCGGTCAAATATTTGGGTCAGGGGTTAGGTCACGTACACAAAATGGTCACGCAAAGGACGAACTTTCGAGAATTTTCAAATGTTATCTGCGTTTTCGGTAGTTAACTAACATACTTCTCTTTTACTAAGTTTAAGTTTTAAGAATACGTTGAAACATACTTTTTGATGTGAAGTATAAACTCAACAGATCATTTCTTCAATTATAAGAAGCGATGATGTTGTCAACAAATGTTTCGCAGTGTTTTTAAGTTTGTAAACCGCTTCAGTCATGTTAAGAGACATGCTGGCACTTAAAGCGTGATTAAGAAAGAGTAAAAAACGACCTTACTTAACATTCACAGCTTCACAGAAGAAACATAACGATGCTGACTACTTTCAGTGGTCATTTATTTTATTCTGTGTATTTTCGAAAACTAACTGTATAATTAGCTTGAAATGAACATCGAATTGTGCACGCTTACATGGCGCTTGGGTGGCATCACATTTTATTTAATTGTCGAGACGAGACTTAATTTCCAACGGCCAAACTTTCCAGGTATATAGTTTAATGAATGAGCTCTCCTCTGATATGGTTTTAATGTCGAAATTTTAGGTACCAGGTGTCGTTTAAACCGGTCAAAGTTAGCCTTCATTTTGTCTCCCAAAAAATCGTGCAAACTACGCCTCTATAAAAACGGCGATAAAAATCATACCAAAGAGAACTACAAAAACATTTTCATATGCTTTTATTGTGTAGTGATATTGTAATTATTGTGTAAAGTTTGATGGTAAATGGACTTGCTTAGCGCTGCCAACATATTCCTAAAGTTGTGTAATGATTTGACCGTTTAGGCAAGGCGGAAACGGCTTTTTAAACCAATTTTCAAACTTTTTTAAATTTCAGCCGGAAAAAAAATCGCTGGAACTTTAAAATATTTTTTTCGAAAGTAGTTCACAGATAGGGATGTTTTGGCAAAATAAAAAAAAAATTGATTTTTCGTCACTGATTTTCGATTCTCGAAATATGCTGATGGCTTCTCTTAAGGTGTAAAGTTTCGACACAGATGATGTCATAACTAATTAACAGAGGGACCGATTTCAAAAAAATCAACACCAAACGGTTCCTCACAACATGAACAAGCATAATGTAACATCAAAACATTGATAAAGAGGTCCCCCAGCCCGAATGGCGACTTCCTCAATCATAAATGTGGTCAGAGAGCACCCTTAAACTCCGACCAAAGCCTGCGCAGACGCAAACGTTTGCTGCGGGAAGAAAATGTTCAAGGCAGTTGCCCGAGCACCTTACACAACTCTTCTGATAGTTGGATTGCGTCTGCGCAGTGTTGTAAGGGTACCAAATAGCAAAAAAGACGGAGCTCAAAAAGTGTGTACTCACCACTTGAAAGCTCTTGAGAAAGGGGACGTCATGTAGTTTGCAGTGAAAGGTCTTTTGTGAGAGGTTAAGTCCAAAAATTCATCAAAAAAATACCCCAATGGGCCGTTTTCTTCGTGGTTTTCACCAATGAGAACCAGACGAAGCCTGCTTGATGATGGAAGCTTGGGTGAAATGGTACGTCATGTAGTTTGCACTGAAATGTCTTTTGTGAGAGGTTAAGTCCAAAAATTCATAAAAATGTCCCAATGGGCCGTTTTCTTCACGGTTTTCACCAACGAGGTCCAGAGGACCTCAGCTATGTAGCTCGCTTTGACCAAAATGCCCATACTACCCCTTTGCAAAAACAAAAAGGAAAAAAAGCCAGAAAGTATTTAAAAATCATCCTGCAATCTTTCATACAGCAAGAGGGGGAGACTGGGGAAACAAAGTAGAAGAAATGTGTCAGAGCTCCGTCTGTTAGCCTTAGCTGCAAGGCCAGGCTATCCAGGGTGCACCGCGAGGAGGTGGAGCTGGTTATGGGTGGGAGAGGCGATTAGACAGACCAGGGCTTACAAAGTGCCTGGAAAGCCTAGCAAACTTCCTGTTCGCAAGTTGCGCATCGACACCCTCTTGCACCCCAAAAAATGGCACTATGTTTCTGTGGGGCACTCCTCGGGGATTGCTTACCCCAACTCGTGTTTGATCCCAGACGGAAACCATAAAGCGCCGAGTCCAAGTCTCAACCAACAATGAGGTAAGACGTGGTTGTTTTTACCAAGGTTAAAATATATATAATTTTTTGTACAGTAAAAAATTACATTAAATAAGTAATAATTTAGATTCTATTTTACAATTCTATTTAAAATCAACGGTAAAATACGACGTTTCGACCGCGCTTCGGTCATTATCAAGTGAAGCTAAAAAATGTAATGGTAGAATTATATATAGATATGCACGTAAGAAGTATTAAGAATTTAAAAAATTTTTGCAGGTGTAAAAAAAAAAAAGAATAAAAATTTGTAAAAAGCTAATTAAAAACTTTTGCACGAATTGAGTCAGATTGTACATTGAGAGTAGGTTTCAGTTTGTTAATAAAAAACATCTCATAAACGAGGCAATCAAATTTGTTCGCGCACTTCATTAAAACGCTGAAGTTCTTTGTGAGATCCTTTGGAACGGAAGAATGTTTGTCGCGAAAATGCTTGCCAATTGATGATGAACAGCTTTTGTGTTCGTCAGCACGTTGGTGAAGGTGACGGCGTGTCAAACCAACATAACCCGCATCGCACAGGTCACATTTAAATTTGTAAACAAGACACTGTTGGTTCACAATTGGCGGCTTAGCTTCTCGCAATTTGAGCTCTCGTCCAATCTTCTGGCTAACAAATACCGGCTGTACGGTCATCTGGACCTTCTGACTTAAATCTTTAAGTTGGGAACGAACAATATCAGCTGACGCCTGATCTTTAAAGGGTAGGACAACGCGAATGGGGTCCGATCGATCGCTGACAGCAGGCGAGGAAACAGGTTGATCAGATGCTTTAGCAGCAACAAACCGTGCAATGGTAGAGTTGACAAGATTGTCAGGATATTTTAGTCGGGAAAACACTAATTTCAGTCGATCACATTCTTCGGAGAAATAACTCCAATTGGAAGAAAGTCGAAATGCACGATCAAGCATAGTTTTTAATAACCCACGTTTGTATCGGTCAACTCTACCATTGCACGGTTTGTTGTTGTTGTAAATACACTAATAATGAACGACTATTTACAGCAATTTATGTAGGAAGTATGACGTGCGCATGCGAGTACGATGCGTATGGTTCGTGCGAACGATGCATGTGGATGAGTAAAATGTCATCGTCGGTGCTTCCATCAACTCAGCGGTGCCGCTCAGGATGGAAGCACTAACGTTCGTCACAGTGAGTCGTGTGGGCGTTTGGTCAGAGGTGGTAAGGTTGGTTGTGAGGATGGTGGTGAGGTTGGTGGTGATGTTGGTGGTGAGGATGATTGTGAGGATGGCATGGACGGTGGAGTGGTAAATGAAGACACGACTGCCAATGGTGATGGTTGTGGAGATGGTATCGATGGTATTGATGGTGGTGGCGATAAGGGTGGAGGTGGTGATGGCAATGATGGGGTGAACAGTAACGATTCCGACGACGATGATGGTGATGGTGATGGCGATTGTGGTGGCGGCTGTGATGGTGACAGTAGTGCTAATCGTTGTTGCCTTCGGTGGAGAATTATGAGGGCCCTTAATATCGGGAAGACGAACCCTGGCATGCAGAGTTCCGCCACCCGCGACATCGCCCTCAACAAGCTAATAAAGAAGGCGATGCGCAAGGGCTGGTTCTCCCTGCCCCGTTCCTCCACCATCTGTAGCATCTCTGGCTCCACCAAGGGCACGTAGTTCCCGGTGTTGTGGTCTGGCCTTGTCTCACGGGTTGGTGCTTTACATAGGGATAACCTCATGCACCTTTCCCCCTTGGACAGAGTTGTTCAAGAAAATGACTATGACCAATTCAGCAACCACCTGTAAACGGTCTAAGAACTCCCATAACCACGCCTGAAAGGACGCCATCTTAAGACCTAAAGGTGCAACCATTTGTACCACATAACTTTGCATGCTAATAACTCTGCAAGGATTTTATCGATTGAAACAAACTTTGGCATGCGCATGGCCTATGTCAAGGACTATCTGTAGCCACAATTAACTGGCCAAATGCCTTGACAGCTTCATTAATAAGAGATGGAACTACTGTTTCATTGATGTTTTTTACCCCCTTGACATTTCGTTGAGCTCTTTTGTTGTTGCTAAGGTTAAGACAGTATTAAACAGTCCTTTCAAAGATACTTTCCTTTTTTCTGAAGGTGACAAGCATGAATTGCCATGAATTTTAGAAGCATGTTCCATAGTTAGCAGCCTTCTTTTTCTTCCTGACCTTGGAGGAAGGTCCAACACTTCGCTGTTACCGTCTTTGAAGCTAGTGACCTACTGAGTTCCTGATCCTCTTGGTAGATGGACCTCTTCGTTTTCAAGCAGGCCTCTCTGGGACATATAAAAATAAACATGTAATAATCTGATTAATTTAGGAAACCCATACTTACAAGGTATAAATGAACAAGTGTGTTTGCTACCACCACCTTAACAAAATAATATTAATAATGGGTGCATGAATGGATGAAATAATAAATGAATGTATTATTAACCCTTCCCCTTAAGGATGGAAAATGAAGTAAATAAATAAGTAAAAAATCCAACAAACAAAAAAAATAAAAATATTGTATCAATCAATCCCCTTAAAGGGCTAAAATTAACAACAGTTCAACTCTTCCCTTGTTTAGGTGAAAAAAATATCAACCATGTAAACGAAAATAACCTACAGTAAGTTTTAATGCATGTATTTCATTTTCAACCTCAGCACAACTTTCCTTTATGGACTCCAAATTCAGTACATTTCAGGTGACATTTGCAATAGCTTCCTCTTTGGGAGCTTTTTTGCCCTTGCAAAAGACCCAATGTTAAAATGTCCTTTCCTCGCTTTACACGCTTGGTCGAAAATCCCTGCAGATGGTTCAAACAGCACCAAATTTTACCTGACAGAGGCCGCTATCGTTTCACTTTTTTTTAATTATGCCTTATAAGACCAAAAGTATCCCTCAGAAAAACTACAAAATGACTCGTAAATAATGCCTACCTATCATTGGTGCTGGAAAAGTCTAGAATTTTTTTCACCTAGTTTTGATATCATCGTAGAGCTCAGGCCTTTCTTGTCAACATGGCAGACATACAGAAATCATATTTTCTGCCAGTTTTGAACAAAATGCCCGTATTTTAACCCAACCATCTTGCGGTTTAAGAACCACAAGGTTTTGCACACAAATACAAGATGGCGGCTCGTCACTCTCAGAGCGCATTAAATCCCCAGTGTTGTATGTTTATTGTTTTTATTGAATATTTCAAATATTTCCTCTTTTCAAAATGCTTTGACCAGTACTCAAGACTTCATAAGTTGAACAAAAACAATGCAAGTGGCACATATGGAATCTAAGAGATATTATATAGTATTTTAAAATTTTAAAGGATGTGCAGAGCCCATTAAGTGCCATTTTATTACAATTCCAATTTTAAATCTCCCCTGAAGTTTTGCTCGCATTCTGTTTTTTTCCTGACTTTTTTCCCTCATACTCATTTTTCGTGACTTTTTTCCTAACTTTTTACCCAACTTTTTTCTCAACTTTTGTCCTGGCTTTTTGTGGAAGGCTGCTGACCCCATCTAGTTACTGCTGTGGACTTAGTGAACATTGCGGATTAATATTTTTGTTGAAACGAGATATTTTCTCTTCACTGGGATGCCAAAATTGCCAGTGCTTTTACCATGCTTTTACCATGATTTTGTTGTTTCTTGTATTCAGTCATGGCATCAACTTAAGCCTCAGACAGTTAAAAAGGATTTTAACAGCCAAAGGACTCAGACAAAGAAGAAATGCCAGCGATTTATAGGCAAGAACTTCATGCTAGCCCACATATAGAGCACACTCCCATATTGTCTTATCCATATATATCCATATATGGTTATGTCCTATCCATATATGGTTATGTGGGCTAGCATGAAGTTCTGACCGATTTATGGGTGTTCAAGCTGTGGAAGAAGAACTTAGAGGAAGCAGTAGTAATGTGGGATACAGACTAATGACTCAACGATTAGTCAATGACTACTGCCTTGTTGTAGGCAAAGAAACTGTTCGGGAGGAGCAGTGGCGATTACCGTATTGAGGTAGAATGTCTCAAGTTTTGTTTTGTGCCTATATTGCGTGATGAACTTCACCGGGCAGCACGACTGTGGAATCTCCATTGAATTTGACCTTCAACAAACATGGAATCTCCATCTGGCAGGCCTGATGTGCTGTTCTTTCTCCCGGAAGTGTTGGATACAAGGAATCATATGGTTGATGTCGACTTGGACGAATTGGAACTGAGGATAGATGCTGCTATTGACCTTTGCAAAGTGGTTACTAGGATGAATTTACACAGTTGGCAAAAAAGTTTACAATTTCCTCACACACCTGAAGAGGCGTGTCCACTTTTCTCTGACCTTGAAAACTTTTTTCCACACAAAACAATCAATTATCTGCAATCAGTTTTTACTAGTTATACACTTGGTTCATAGCGTAGCACTTTACTGCCATATCAGCTATCTTTGATTTTTTAACGACAGTCAAGAAATTGATTGCATATACTCATTTGAACTGTAACAAAATCATGAAACAGAGTGTTCACTCTTCTCTTTCCTTGGACACTCCTTTTTTTAACAAAACAATGCATGGTTCACAGGGTAACAGTTTACTAGTATATCAGCTATCTTTGTTTACACAAGAAAATTGAACCTGTTTTGCCAAAATAAGGGAAACACTATTAAATTCTATCAACCCTGTAAGCCGATAGTGCCATATGGCACAAAATGTTGTTATAAGCTTAATATTTTGTTAATTTGTATGACGTTTGGACACAAAAGGATCTTTGACAGATATGCACGTTGGAAGCATAAAATCATACCCCCCTCCTGTATCAGACTTGATTAACCACCCCTTAACTTTTGCCTGTTACACTGTTATGGTCAAGTGAATATCTGATAAAAACCTACACACTCAGAGCTGCAAAGTAAGCTATTGTTTAGGGGTATACCCAATCCATGCAAGGAATAAGGTATTTGTAAACGTTTGTTTGTTTTCATTTTGGATGTTCTTCAAACCAATTTGTGACATCCTGCATATCTGTTGTGGTGATTTATGACTTACCCCAAACAATACCTTTAATTGGTATATTACTTGTGGTCTTTGGATCTACAGTTACTGTTTTAGAAAAATACATTATTCCTACTGGGGCTTTAAGGGTTAAATTATGTCAAGTGATCATGCCTGGCTTTCCTTCATGATATTCGTAAACTCTTCAGCAAGAGCTGGGAAAGACGCGTAAGACAAATGAAGCTCCAGAATGGGAACACATGTATGAGTCACAGGGTGTCTCTGGAACCCTTCCAATGAAGAGAAACAATTTTTATTGAGTCACAGGTGATCACACCACTCCCTGTGAAAAAGCATAGAAAGCGTCTTCCCTTCCGAGAACTTTACAAATTTCTTCAAGTAGTAGAGACTCTGACATTAAGCATTAAGTTGATGGCTCCCCTTGGAACAGTTTAATTATCTTATTTGCTGTTGGTTGTTTACTTTCGTGCAGTTGATCAAGTCCCTCTAGGGACACAGATAACAATGCTGCAATGTACAATTGCTGGTGGATGAACAAAAGGAGCTAGTTAGAATCTTTTGTTTTCGTCCACCAAGATGGCGGCTTTAACGTAACATGAAAATCACCTATACATTTTGAGTACTAGATAATAAGGGATACGTTAACCATCAGTGTATGTGGGTGATTAATTTTTTTTATCTGATATGATCATATTCACCTGACAGAGTGTGTATGGCGCGGTTGCCTTGCCTTGATGAATGCTGTGGTGTGGAATTGAAAGCTGGTCTTTCCAGTCCTTCTTCATCACTGCTAATATCTTCAAATGAATAGCAAAATTAGCTTTCAGTTTCAAAGCTGTAACGTTTTATTTATTTCTTTAGACCAGTGTTAAGACTGAACAATTAAGGCCTTTTAAGAACCAGTTTTTTGTGTTGCTTTTGGGCATTCCAGCAGGGTTTAATTTTGTTGGTGAGAATTCTTAATGGATTAAATTGAAAAAAGGTAAAAGAGTGTAGATTCATAAAGCGCGCCTGGCACTTTGGCCTTTATTCTACAGAGTAAAAAGTGCAATAACAATGACTTGACTCATGCGAATACCCAAGTGTTGATCTCCGATATTCTCCTCATTATCAGACGCTACTGTGATTATGTCAGAACCATCTTCTTCACTGCTGTTATAATTATTGGCATCCCCATGCCTGTCTCGCTCGCCTGGATTTGGCAACTTCTGAATCATCAGAGCCTGAATCATCTTGGACTGCAATATGTTCGAAGTATAGCTTATTATTATAACCTTGTAATAATGCTTTACAGAAATCATAAAGTTAACAAGGTACTGTAAGTATTAATTGAAAGGCTATAATAAATAGTCTCCTGAACCAAAGCCCCAAACAAATAGCAAAATATTTTTGTTTTAAATAAGGGAAATTTTTACCTTCCACACCTCACTAGGGCACTTTTTAAAACTTAAAGATGTTACGACGTTTTTTGTGTAGAAAACTACGCAATAAAGGTGCTCATAACCCTTCTGCAGGTCGATCTTGGTTTGATTTTACCGTTTACTCCCGCTGTTGGTACATAGGCCACGTGCATCAAAGTTCATTATGAAATAACTATGAAGATAGTACGTGTGCTCTGATTGGCCTAGAGGCGTGTTTGCATGAGAGTATGTAAGAATGATTGCGCGACGTAAAGATACACGAGTTGTAAACACGCCAACACCAGATTTTCGAAAGTAAGTTTTGATTGGTCGGTTGAGAAATTCCATTGTCAAATCAATGTTGTAGGAAGATAGGTTGTGATCAATAAAATCATTTTTCTTATCTTTTGCCGCGTTGTAGTTTTTAAAGAAAGTTATTTTATAAAAGCAATAGGAAACGTTTTTCCTGTGTTTGCATAGCCTGATATAAACACTCAAGTGTTTGGGAGAATTATCGACAGTTATGCACTTCGTCTCGAGTTTGCACTGTCTCAAATTCTCGCAGCCCCTCCCGTGTTTATATCAGGCTATGCAAACACGGAAAACGTATTCTATTTCTTGAATATACAACTCAACCCACAGACAATTTTTCACTAGGTTGTTTTTAAATTTTACAACCAGATAAATTTCATATCTATACTTATATTTTTAATTTGTTGATTTTCCCATACCTGGTGCTGGTCTGTCGTCGGTGGCGTTTACCGTGTCTCTCGTTGAGGAGGCACCATCTAAAAAAACATTGCACTGATTATGCAACTCGAAACTTGAACATCCCCCAAAAATGCACCGCTTACAAAATACGTGCAACTTAGACTAATGTATGCATTAGGTTACTCAGGTACCTGTTTTTGATATCTACTATTGCTTGCCCCCTCTTAGTTAGATCGTGGGAGTACAGAAAATGTGTCAATCTTCCGCTGACCCAATTCAAGAAAATCATCGTCATCGAAATGCTAGTGTGCTTTTATTTATTATGCTCTTTGCTCAGTATTCAATAAAAGTCTCACCCTGTGCGCTTTTAAGTAGATTTTCCCGCAATACTTGAATAACGGTTTCAATGTGTCTCCACACATGGAATCAATGTTTCCCACCATTGACAGGACACTTGTATTTCCCACTGTCTTGTGAAATTTTACTCTGAAAGCGAATCAATTAAGAGCTTGCTTATTCTCATTCTTTGTTGGAGTTCAAGTTCAGATACCAAAGAAACATTTCACTATTTTATTGCGATGGGATACATTTTGTAGCAGTGTTAATAGTGGATATTTGATCATACTGGTCTGCTGGTGAGGTGGTTTTAAGGAAATGTCTATTAAAGACTGAGATGTCAAGTATCATGTTTCATCGCTCAGCAGTGGTCAACGGCCCATGAAACTTAAGATTTGTCTTTTTTTTTCCAGGAAGTGCTCCATCTGCCGAAGGAAAAAATCTTTGCGCACTGGTAGTTTCTTCAGGGAATTTACAAGAATTCCGTTGGGAAAGCTTCTGCTTTGTATATATCTCTGGAACCTTCGAGAACTTCGAACAACTGTGGCTTGTATGTTAAGTCTGACCAACAACACTGTTGGGAATATCTACGCTTTACTCAGACATTATTGTGGTACGGACTTACAAGATAGGCGTGGCAATAAATTTTTCTTTTCAGCACAATCGGGGAAGGAAAGCAAGAGATGATTTTTGGGTTTTTGGCGTCCTCTCCAAAGAGCACAGCCCCTGTCAAGGCTACTTCCAAGTAGTTCACAGCCGAGATAGAGCAACACTCACCCAAATATTACAAAGAGTGCTACTACCAGGGTCAGAGGTCCACTCAGACGATTGTGGTGCATATAGGAACCTCGCCCATCATGTGCCAAATGTTGCTGTTCATAGAACAGTAGTCCATCATGCTAATTTTGTGGATCCCCTGACAGGAATCCATACGCAAGAGATTGAATCAGCATGGGGTCGCCTGAAATACTACATTAAACGAGAAAAAGGCATACGAGCATTGGACCTGTAAGACTTCCTTAACGAAGAAATGTGGAGGCAATGGAGGGGTCTAGATTCTGTTTTTCAGAATGTAATCACTCTAATTAGTCGTTATCACCAATTTTGAAAAATGTGACGTAAACCAATCCAGTTTGTAGTATACTATCTGTAATTTTAAGGAGTTTGAAAACTTGAAATCTGCTATGATTATATTTTCCTTGAGTATCCAAGGTTGTAATTGGTGGATGCTGATAAATAACTGTGCAGTACTAGTGTTAAGGCAGGAGTAAACACAAAAGTCGTTTTTATGCTGCTTTAATAAAATCAGTTTAAAAGAAACAATGCCTTGTTCACGTTTCGAGCAATGCGACTGAACTGAAACCCTAATCTCACAAATCGATGTTTTGAGGTATTTTGTAAATTATTAGATGATTTTCTGGTATATCTGGGAAGCCGATGGGGATTTTTCTTAAGAGCATATCATAATTGGGAGAAAAAAGAATTAGACAAGAACTAGTTGAAGTAGTTTATATATTCGAAAGATTAAAATCGGCATATACGTTCTAATTCCTTCTAAATTATTGTCGGTAGCTAGTCGTGGAGATGTTTTGAACTGCGTCCCGACTTTGGCAGCATCTTCTATCTGCCATTTATTTTTACTGCCTCTCGGCTACTGAATTAGCTATTTCGAAAAACAGTTGTTATGTTTAGTCTGCAGGATTGAGTTGCCATTGTTTTACGGTACCCCAGTCACACTGTTAAACACCCTGCATTGAACATGCAGCCGCTCAGTTAAAGTGAAGCGAGCTCTTTAGCAGACACTGAGTGCTGGAAAGGACGGGTGCAATCACTCATAAATGGGGACAATGCGCATCCAGTGCAGGCCACAGTCTGCAGAATCAGATAACATCTCCTAGATAACACGGAGACCACAAAGGATACCCTTTAGAGAAGGCGTGTAAAATCTCTATTGGGGCTAAGAGATGGCAAACGTAACAAAAAAACAACAAGAAACAAACATGGCACTAGAAACATGGCATCGAACCCTTGGAAAGACAGACACAGTTTTCTCCCCTAAGAGTTGGTCACCAAAGGTAACCATGGCTGTGTCAGGATTCCAAAAACGAGAATTGAAAACCTAGGCAGCTTATTGTTGTTGTCATTTGCACAGAAATTTGAAAATTTAAAAAGCATGAGGTCTCCATAAATCATTAAGAGTAAGAAATATATCATTGGTGGTCTGCCAATCATCAAGGTACATGCACAAAAAGACTTATTAAGTTTAAATATTTGAAGTTCAGCACTTCCAATTAAATCCCCGTTCGACAACAGATATTGAAAATTGTCCGTGCCATTCTAGGTAAATCTAGTTTCATGATGCCTACATCAACAATTCTTACGATTTCTCTGAGCTCTCTGCCACCAGGAAAACATAACACACTCAAATTTATCCCTCAATTTATGGCCGTTTATGGTCGTTCAATAACCCCACACCTGGGATTTGCTGTTTAAAAACAGTAACGAGGGCTAGAATTTGCAGAGTTGCTTTCTCCCCTCCCCCCTCCCAAAAAAAAAAAAATATATATATATATATATCATTACACCTGAGAGTAGTCATCCAGCAGAAATTCTGAATCCCACTGGTTACTGCATAAGGCAGACACGACACAATACCTGTCATGATTTCAGTTATATGAGCCGCGACCACAGTTAAAATAATTTCAGTTGACCTCAAGCCAGCCAGAATTCGTGCAAAAAATCCTAAAACCAGCAAAGATCAGGCACTCAGAGGTGCTTAAAAGTTTGGTATTCCTACTGTTCCAGAATCCCCGATGAGACCCAATATGTTTAACACCTGGGTGGTTTCACATACCGACGTTGCAGCGTTTGTTTCAAACCCCCGTCTTTACTGTATTACTCCACAACTAAATAAGGAAATGGCTTGAACCCAGGAGTAACATACATTGAGTGAGTGACTGGAGTCCTGAGAAGGACTGTTGTTAGTGACTGACGTTTCGGCAACCTTCATTGGTCCATTCATTCTTCAGAGCCATCTGATAATGGCTTCCGCACAGGTTGTCAAAATGTCAGTCACTAAAAACAGTCCTACAATCAAGTTATTCCACAACTGTCCATTAGGAAAATGGTCAAACCAATCCCCTGACAATGCCAATGTCTCCCAATGGGTTTTAAAGGTTTGGTGAATACATAAGGGCTGAGGATAAACGAAACGGTTAAACAGTAAAAGCGTGGAATATTTTACCACCTGAGACAGATTCTTGTCACAAATCCCCCAGATACTATTTTTATGATATTACAGCTTTTAGAATTCAGACCCATTTTCAAGGAGAGGTAAGAGGGAGTCCCGAAACAGGACTAGAATTGAGGAAGCCGGGTCAGAACTTCAACCGTATTAGGTTGAACTAATGTAACACCATGAGGTATATGTATATTGCATGTCACAGCATATTGTATTGTACTGACTTTATTGATTTTACTTCACTGTAATGCGCATTTGATCACTTCTTGTTGTGTACACTGAAAAATGCGAAATATTAGAAATTGTTATTAATACAATAATTACAATAGTAATGATTATTATTATTATTATTAATTTATATAAATGTGTTGCATTTACAACCATATTTAATAAAATTACTATAGTAATACAAAAATATTTGCATGTCCTTTTTCAAAATCTAAGTGAATGTGCAACAGTTCTAAGTGGACTCTCCTTGAAGCTCGGAAGCCTCTTAAACAAAGTAATACTGATCTTAGGAGTGAAAAAGACACTTTCGCCCTGATCCATTCATGACATGGTAGTCGCATAACTTTCGCCCTTCTAAGTAGCAACTGACTCTGGACGTCTACTAAGGTACCAATTACATTTCACCACCATTCCACCTGTCGTGCTGAAAACTAATGGCGTGAATGTAGCTTGCTCTACTTTTAACACATGGCTAGCGTACTGGCTCTTCTTCTGGTGCATAGTTCTTCCCGTGGGATCTAACAAGACGTTTTTGGATTGTTCGCCCTTCTCGTAACAGCTCAGCTATTTCACCATCTTTCCACAGTGCTAACCTCTTCACTAAGCATTCCTGAGGATCCCTTGCCTTTTGACTTTGTTTTTGCAGCTTTGGTGCCAGAAGAACAAAGGCTGCTTTTAAAGCTATATGCAGACTTTCCGCTCTAATGTTCCAGTCGTTTATGTGGTTTGTAAGTTGATCAATGAATTATCTGCCAATGTTCCCGTAAGGAACTAAGAGGGTATTTTTGCACCAACAGATTATCTCATTATACATGATGATGATCTCTGAAGAGCTTACTGTTATCACTTCTTCTGATTGACCCCAAACAATCGATTGCAGCATGTCCATAGTTGAAAATTACGGTTAGGAGCCTGGAACCTCAGTGAATTGGTTCATGGTTCTCAATTGTTCAAGGTGTCCTCCAAGAAAGTCGAAGACCATATCGATTTGATATACGCTTGTACTTCCGTGCTCTCTCTTAATGCCTGCGCACAGTTCTATGCATTTTGTTTGTCTTTCTTTGGATCGTTCCGCAATTTTGTCTGCTTTGCAGTCTGTGCCTTCAAATACAGTCCAGATGTTGATTTTTTTATCATGTAGAATCACGACAGGCTTATAAGCTCCATTTCCGGTGGCTTCTCAAAGATAAAGGGTACATTCCCGAATATATCTTTGCCTTCTCATTTTTTTTCCAAGCACTGCGTACTGTAGGCTCTGTTGGTACGATGGCTTTCCATGGTCACTTTCCTGGAAATTGTACTATTGAGTAATTAGTGGTATATCGGCCTTAGCATCCTGTCGTACCTGGCTGTGTAGAGTGTCTGGGTGATGTTTGAGCAGGCACTTACCAAATGTGTCGTTGATTCTTGAGCAGTATGGCACATTGTACAACTGGTGTCTGTGACGATCATCTGTGCATTGCTTTGCTGATATGGCTTTTGTTAGTAGTTGTTGTCGTATGGTCTTGTGTACTCTGTAGACAATATCAGGTATATTTTTCGCTTTCTTCAGGATTTGGTTGGCTGTGGGAGGCAGTTGTTTGTCTTGGCATTGTTTGTTGATGTAAGCTCCAAGCCATTTCTGTTCTGCTTCTTTGGTGTAATTTTCGTGATCTTTGATCTCAGTAGTTCTTTAAGCGCCATAGGCTAGGGTGTTGTAACGGTCTTGTTCTCTGTAGTAGCTGTTGAGTCTTTACTTGCAGATATTGTAGTGCCTGTATCATCAAAATTACAGATTATGTTGTATTCTGCTACGTTTAAATATTGACCTTCTTCCCTGAGTGATTCTATTCATCTCAGGTGTTCTTGCATACTTAATTATTATTATTATTATTACTATTACTATTACTATTACTATTACTATTACTATTACTATTACTATTACTATTACTATTACTATTACTATTACTATTACTATTACTATTACTATTACTATTACTATTACTATTACTATTACTATTACTATTACTATTACTATTACTATTACTATTACTATTACCATTATTATTATTATTATTATTATTATTATTATTATTATCTAGGAGGAGAACTACTCCAAATATACAGGAGACTGATCTAGAACTAGAAGTCTTGGTCGCATGTAGATAATCTATCCTTCTGTAAATAGCATTATCCTTCTGCAATTTTGACACTGACTTAAGGCAAAAAGTAGTTTAACATTTTATTATTTTGAATATTTTTTATCTCTTTGATGTTGCTAGTTTCATAATTTGTAAATATAGCGTGAATACCTGTGTTTGGAATTGGAAAAATTTAGCATTTTTATAACTCCTTAATTTTCACTTGTAAGATTTATGTTTGTATGTTTTTAATTTATAATAAAAATTAATAAAGTATTATTTTATTATTATTATTATTACACAAAAAAGAAGCAATTTTTTTAAAACACTTAACAATAAAAAATTGCGATAAAACATTTTGTAAAAACATGTTAAGAAAAGTTTATAAAAACGACAATGTTTTGACGTTAAGCTAACGTCATTATCAAGTCAAAATGAAAGGTCTTGTTCCAATTTCTTGCTAACAAACACCAGTTGCAGAGTAGTGCCAATCTTGTAACTGATATCACGCATTTGTCTTCTCACTGAGTTAGCTGACGTTTGATCCTTAAAGGCGAGAGTTATTCTCAGAATGCTGTTGTCTTCCACTCGTGCATCATTCTCACCAGATGAAATGTTCCGAATAAATTTGTTAATGGTGGAGTTTATCATTGTGATAGGATAGTCAAGACAAGTGAAGATGGAGCGTAGTCTAGTGCATTCTTGATTGAAGGCTTCATTTGTAGAAGATAGAGCATACGCACGATAGATCATTGTTTTGAGCAAGCAATCTTTGTAGCGTTTATCCATGTGGCTTTGGAAATGCAGCAACAGGCCAGTGTTAGTCGGCTTTCTGTACACTTGTGTCTCAATTTTAGTTCCGTTCTTAATTATTTCCATTCCAAAAAAGGGGATCTTGTTGTCACCTGGAAACTCCATTGTAAACGAGAGGCTGGGGTGGAGGCTGTTAAGAGTAGAAAGGAAATCTATGGGTTCACCCCTTGGCCCTTTAATGGCCAACGTCTTCTTGTGTTATCTCGAAGAGAAGCTTACCTACAATGATGATGACGATGGTGATGCCCACGCTATACAAGAGGTATGTTGATGATACCCTGGCCATAATACCCAGCACCGATACAGCGATTTGATGTCAGGGTTTGCCACCCTATTACTGAATCCTATAGTCAGACCTCGAGCCGCAGCATATTGTCTACACAAGAATGAGAAAAAGCGTCAATACTCAAGTAGAGTGCTCGATATCGAACATGGAACATTCGTCCCTCTGATTTTTACAACAACTGGTGCAATGGGAAAGGAGTGCTTGAATTATCACAGCAGACAAGCAGAGTTGATCGCTATAAAGAAAGGATAGGACTACGCCAAAACAGTTTTTTGGATACGAGCAAGAACCTCCTTCGCACTGCTAAGATCCGCATTAATTTGTCTCAGAGGAACTAAAATCACTGTAAGGAAATCATGGGACTTTCCCAATACTGATGTGGAAATTGAGAACACTGAAAGAGATATTTATTGACGCTTTTAAAGGGACATTTAGGGATTGATATGTTTTAAATTTACATTCCTTTTCTTTTTTTTAGTACGTTTAACTACGCATTTTTAGTTATTGTAGGTTTCTTTCAAATACTGTCCGATTTATTGAATTTGGAAGATATTGTAATTTTTATATATGACCAAAGGTAAATAGTTTTGATTTTTTTAACCTTCATCCACTTTTTGCGAAAAGAAAAATTGTTATTATTATTATCATTGTTATTACTATCATTATTGTCATAATTATAGCTCAAATTTCACTTTATTATTACGTGTGGCTATCAATCGAGAAAAGAGCACCAAACTTCGTTTTTTTTTATTCTTGCCATAAAATGGACTTGAAGTTGTCAAACGATATCATTATGCGCTTTAACAGAGAGAGCGAAATTACGTCCAGGAATACCTGTCTTTTGGGGAGAGGAGGGTGGTGCGTAGCAGTGCTCTTCTAAACTTAAACTTCTCAAGAGATGAACTTGAAAAATTTGCAGGCGTTGGTTTTACTTAACGGTACTTTTACTGACAGGAAAATTAAATTCAAGAAAGCTATTTTAAAGCGCTCATGAAGTAAAACAAGTTAATGCGTTTAAACGAGCTTTTAGCTCCTAGGTGACACGTGGTTAAATAAAGTATTATTATTATTATGCTTATTTAAAAAAAAAGAATGCTTTTTTCAAATTGATAAAGAATAGCCCTTTTTTTAAGATTATCTTTTCTTTTTACAACAGGGATGTGTTTTTGAGTTAGGCAATTTAGCAAAGTGAAGACGTCCTCTGTGGCTCAACTAGAAGATGTATACCATCATCATCTCTACAGACATGAGCGATATTATCCAAACTTGGGAAAAGTGCATCAGAAAGGTACAATTAAGACGATGCAAAGTTTGACTTAACCATGGCAACAATGGTGTCTCCAGTGCCCTTTGGTTACGAAACGAATATCATGATTTTAACGAATAATATGTTGCTTTACTGGACGCCATCTTGAAATAAGCATCCCAGGAAGCCCCGCAAAGATATAGAAACCAGTCCTTCTCATGTTGAATCTTAGCAAAAAGCCGTCTACGATTCGGTGTAGATATAAATTTAGAGACGGATCATCGTCTGTTAGTACGTCTTCAAGACGAGCTAACAGACGATTATCCATTGTTATTATTCAACAAATTGTAACACTATCCAAATATGGTCATGATGCTCTCGATATCTGTCATCCGTAGGTAACAGATATCCGGCGATATACGTAGCTTCGTATGTGGGAAAAAAAAGTGAAGTGAAAAAATGTCGACAGAAAGATTTAAAAATGTTGCGAGCTTGGAAATCGATGAAGTTATCAATTTGTTGAATAATAAAACAATTATCCTGCTCAATCTCGCGGAATATCGTCTGATTTTAGCCGACTCGGCCTACGGCCTCGTTGGCTAAGTATCAGACGATATTCCGCGCGATTTCGCAGGATAATTGTTAAATAATTCGTCTCTGCTGGATAGTTCGTCTCTAGTATAAATTCGACCAATGGGAGTCATTTTATCAGGGCATTTTATATCTTGTCTGACAAGCAATGTTTGTGCATTTACAGAGAAATTTTATATTTTGTGAGTTGTCGTTCACAGGAACCACTTATTATGTCACCAATTTTTCACAAAATCTGGAATATCTCCGAATGAAGAGCGGTGGTATTTCGAAAAAAAAATAAAGCATGATTGATTCCTTTCTTCAAAAGGCCTTTCAAGTAAGAGTCAGTTATTATGTACTTCATAAGAACTTCAACTTTCAGCAGAACCAGAAAGGTATGATCTAGTGTCAAATTGCAGTTTCTGACAAATGCCAGACAGGGATTAGATTCTCGCTGGACACTTTTCACTTATTTGTATCGTCGTTGAATTGGAACTGAGTAATCTTCTATTTACCCGCCATGAGCTTCTACTCGCCATCTCGAAACATATTCGACCACGTCAGTTACAGACATGACTTTCCCGAGGAGTTCATGTGCAATGTTTGGTAAGATGTGTCTTTTTTATGGCATTTAAGCTTCATTCTTATTGCATGTCATCTTCATAACTTGAACAGCTATTTCGCTTCTTTGTCCCGCTGGTCTTTACAGTCCTGATTCATACTAAATACACTTCCACAAATTTACGAAAAATGTTCGTCGTTTTTTGCAGTACCAAGTCTGTTGTATTGGTGCAGATGGCTGCCCCATGCGGTCACTCATTTTGTGGCTTCTGTGTGGAAGAACTCGGCAAAACTGGAAGACTAATTTCTTGACCGATGTGTCAACAAAGGGTGGGCCAGTTTTGCAAAAATACCTTTGCATGCAAGGAGCTGTCCACATTTCAAGGACAGTGCCTTGGTTGTTATGCGACTTTTACCCTCGACATGGTCAAAGATCACGCCAACAATTGCCCTCAAATGGAAATGATCTGCAGCCATTGTACGGAAAAGGTCAAGAGAGGCGACACTTCGTTTCGTTCAGATCGATGTGTCATGAAAGAAGTACATTGCATTTGTGGGATGAAGCTCAAACAAAAAGACATCGACGCCCATAAAGAGGATAGCTGCAGTTGAAAAAAGATTTCATGCCCTCTGAATTGTAAAGACATGCTTGAAAGGTTCGTCATATCTCTTTCCTTTCTTAGATGTCTTCAGAGAATTAAAAAAATCAGACCCCATAAGGGGTGCGTTGGTCGAACAACATTTAACCCGGTTCGCTCTGCTCAGCGTCTTACTTATGGTGCTAAAAGTTCCTCATAAAGTAAATGCCTCATCGCATCTTATTTTCGAGTCAATTAAATTTCGCACATTTTGAGCTGGCAATCCTTACGCCCAAAACTATTAATTAAAATTTGTCACCATTTCCATGTGCACTTCACTACACCTTAATGGTTTTTTACCTCGCGCGGTATATATTCATTTATCAATTTCATTCTCTCTGCACTTGAAAATGACGAGTCATCGAAACGTGTAAAACTTCTTTCGCTCATTTTTATCCTTAATTGTTTATCCAAATTTATATTTATTTGAATATACTGCTCGACCATTTTTCTTTCTGAGATGTTGCATGCGGGCTATTTCATTGAGGCGACAGAGGCACTACATCAAGGTGTGCTCTTTTAATCAAAAATAAGACACAAACAGCATTGATAAACATATTGAACTTGTTCATTTTGATTACGACTTGACATTTCGTATGTACTCTACATACATTTTCAAAAGTAACCGTTGAAATTTAAAACAGCTATTTATATATTAAAATAAAGGTGAGGGGACTGGAACCTAGATTAAGCAAAAAACTTAAAGGGAATCTTGGCTGAAAAATAGTTTTGCTCCCAAACTATACTTTATCATGTACTTTAAATGTCCCAGGTATTCAAAGTGGCATTTTCGGCAGCCTATGCAAATGTGAGGCGCTTGAAGTTGGGTTTGAAAATCGCACTCGTTGCCATATTTTTTTCGCAATGTTTCGTGGGAAATTTTGACGTCACTGCGGGGATCAAGATGGCATCCGCGGAGGAGTTTTATGTGAATCCGTACAGTTTTGAGCCAGAATACGGTTCGGACGAAGCAAGTTCGACTTCTAGCGATGAAGATGACTGGAAAGATGATAGTGCCGAAGAACGGATTGGGCGCTTAGTTGGTTTAGAATGGTGTATTTGTGAAAACTGCAACACGGGAATGCTGAACCATCCCAGAGAATGTTTATGTTGTAGGGAGGTGTCTGAGGTGTCAGCCCTGGCCGATTTTATCAGTCAGCCGATTTCATGCATCACTCATCACGATGATTTTGCAGCAGTTTGTTTGATGCGAGCAGTGCTTAAAACGACCATTGTTAGGATTAAACATCTTGTGCAGGGAATGGATAGTTTTAACGTGTTACCCAGTGATCTCCCCAATGAGTGAGTAATTTCCAGCAAAATTAAAACATCAAGTTTGAATTATAAAATGTTCTTTATTTACGTAAACATTCAGTAAATACCAATCTTTCTACTAAGAACAAAAACTTGAAAAGTCTACTCTTGTTTGTATATGCGTCCTCCAAGAAAATACCAGTCTCAAAAATATTTAAGTGTATGTCATAACAAATGCAAACAATTTTTCTGTTTTTACAGAACTTGCCTTTGGTTGGCTTACACTCAGTTTGTATACTTAAGGTAATTAACTTGGAAAAACAGGGTTTTTAGTCAATAGAAAATGACATGGGTAATTTTGGTTGTGATGCGATTTTTGTGCATACCTAGCCTGTCAGTAGACCTTCTGTCCATTATTGATTTGAGCTGATTATTTTGTGGGAGTTACATGTCTGTGACAATCAAAATTTTATAATAAAATGAGCATCCGACTTTTTCAACAAAGAGACTGTGTGTGCAACTGTAGCATTAACACCCTATGCATGTGACCTGACTGAAGATAGAAATGAAATTTATTGTAGACTATTAAATTCACAGTGTCTTGGACTCTGCACTGTCTTTCTTATTTTTGAACCTCGAGTGGACTATTTTGTCTTTGATGATTTCTTGCCTGGGGGGCCTCTGGGGTGGTGCCATTATGTGCCTGGTGTCTTTAGGTTTTCTTGTGATAACACCCTGGCTCTGTGATCTCACTGAGCTTACTGATTCAGTTTGCTGTATGCTATCACAAAACATATCCTGGAAATAGCTGTGGTCTTTTGGCTCCAGCACAGATTCAGCTGCATGTCACTTAGTCACCTTGCTCCAGGCAATTCTAAATTGTAGCTCCCCTTCCCTCCCACCGCATTGAATTTGTGCCTGAAGTACAGAATAGATGTTAACAGTCAACTTTCTCAAATTTTCTCAATTTTTTAACCCAGATGCCATTAAAAAGCAATGAAACATTGTCCCTTTTTTTGTTATGAAACTTGTAGTTCCCAACCATACCGGAAAAGCATACCAGTAATTCAGGGCTTTTCCAATCAACTGGGGTTAAAAAAACACATTTAAGTGTTTCTTTTAAGCTAGGCACACACTAGGGGACTAGTCGCGAGGACTTGTCGCAGCGACTTGCTTCGGGGACCAGCCCCCTAGTATGTACTCATTATTTTGTATCAAAATTTTAGTCGCAGGGAATACTATTTTGGTCCCTGCGACTAGTTCCACAAATTAAGCTGGTTTGATTTCTAGGACTAGTTGCAGGGACCAATAGTCCCACAAATCTGTCAATTTTCTAGTGTGTGCACACTAGGGGATAAGTCCCTTTGACAGGGCCCTGGGACTAGTCCCCAAGTGTGTGCCTAGCTTTACAGGTTGGATGGAAACCAAATTTAATGGAATTGCAATTTTGACAGAGATACATACAGTTTAGGTACATGTTGAAAAACAAATGGTGAAGTTAACTTTTTGATTCAAAAATAGAAAGATCATTTGTTTTAATTCAGAGAAGGATCTTTTATGAGAATTCATAAGTACAACTGAGCAGGCAGGTTTAAAACGTTCTGTACAGTACCTAGAATTATCATGTGGTCAGTTGAATTACCAAACACATACATTGTAACAGCACCATGGGTCATACCTGTTGTCTTGAGGAATTGTGGTTGTGATCAAGGGCAACAAGCTTTGTTGCCTTCTCTATGACCTTGTGGCTGTAGTGTGTGTGCTTTGGAAGATGTTTCAAGTAAAGAGAGTGGTATTCTTCTAGTGCAGTAGTACGTATACAGTCGGTGAGGTGGGGAACAGTCTTCTGCAACCTGGTGTCCTGGATGATTTTCAGTAAAGCACTGTGTGGTGGAGAGCCAGGTGTAAGCCACTTCTTGCGTCTGGCACTGCCATCAAGGACCCCATGCTCACACTTCTTAAAAGCTTTATTGTTAGGGAACTCATGGCGATTTACAATGTGGCTTGTAATAGAAAGCCATTTCTCCTTCAGAATGTCAGCATCTCCCTCACAAGTTTCAATGCTCCACCAAAAATGGTTTGTAATTGACAGAACCCACTGGCTTAATTTTTCACACCCCTTTTTCTTGGACGATGCATAGATTTTTTTGTGACAGTTTTTATTGCATGCCACAGATTGATATAGTGCTTTTTATTTTTTTGTTCCTCTCTCATGTACTTTTTTATCCGGGGATGTGAATCAGTCGAGACACCTGCAACATGCATTCCAGCTTCTTCAATAAAATTTAGTGTCAATAAATCCCTTCTTTTCCATGGCATTTGAGTTTTTCATTTCACATACTGAAACGACCTTAAAGTCCACAACCTGGTCACTAGCCACATCCAACATTGTGTAAGTTCCATATTTTGCGCTGTGGCCAGGGGAATCACAATGGCTGTCACCAGCTAGGGTAACAGGCTCTACCCTATCTTTAAGTGTATTTATCAGTCTGGTCTGTTCTTTTTCCCAGTGTGTATCAACGACAGGGAAAACATACTTGCCTCTCAAGTATAGTAACAGTTCTCTCCTATAGATTTTAAGTTAATGGCCAAGGAAAACTGTTGAAATTTTGCAAACTGAATTCCACTGAAGAAAAGCCCAGCAGACAGTGCTAAATTCCCTTCTCCTTTTACCCCTGGGATTGAAGGCTGTGACTGCCAGATGAAATTGCAGCCACTTAAACAACTGAGCTTCACTGAGAACTGCGACCCTTCATTCTCTCTCTCTTGTATCTCATCACCATTAACAGGACTACCACATCTGGGACAAGACTTCATTAGTTCATAGAGGTTCTCTTCATAAACTAGCAAAATTCTTTTTGAGCTTGCAGGATTTAAGCTTTCAACATTTTCACAAGTTTGAGAAGACTGGGAGGAATTTGCATATTCTGGTTCATAGTCTGGGTCAAGCTCAGCACCTTCAGGATCTGGAGAGAATGGTGGTGACAATGAAAGGTCATCAGCCTTTTTTGATTGAATAACTTGGGTATCCTCAGCTTCACAACTACTGTCAAGGATAGGAGTTGATTGTTCCTCAACTTTATGGGAACAGTAAGAATGTTCATGAAAAATATCTTCAGCGATATCAAGTGGAAATTGCATGCTTGCGTCAACCATAGTTCTCTGATTGCTGGTATCATTATCAAACTGAATTTCTTCTAAACTAACTAACGTTTTCTCTACTATTGAACTAGCTGTTTCAGAACATTTTAAATTGGCCGCTGTACTAGTGCTGGTACTGGTTACTGCAGAGGCGGTGAGCTGGTGAGCTTTCCTCATGTTGGGTTAATTCCTTCTCCACTTTGCTCAGCTTCGGGGGACTCAGCTGAAGGTCATCCATTATCTGGCAAGTCCATAGAGAACACAACTGTTTAAGTTAACTTATATTAGTATACACCAACCATGCTACCAAAACAAAAAACAAGACAGCCAACAACATAAAACGTAGAGAAAATGTGTCCTCACCTCTTGACGTTTCCGTTTCGCTGCTCTTGCTACACTGCTGCTGCGTGCTTTGGGTGTTTGTTTGTGTGCGAATTTGGTAGGAACAACTTTGCTTTTAAAGTGCCTATAACCCCAAAAAATTTTTTCGTTTCGTGAAATCTTTGCATGGAATTAGGAAAAATGCCGCAAAAATTTTTGCAATTGGTTAAAACCCGAATTTTTTATGAATTTTTAAAGATCGTAAAAAGCGCACTTTTTCAAAACACGACCGAGCAGCAGAATCGCTTAAAGAAGTCTGAGTATAGCGCGATTTGTGACGTCATTCCAGGCCTTTAATCGCCTTCTTGTTTACGACAGTCTTTGCTTCGATTGCAAGAAAGAAAATGCAGGATAAATGCCTTGTTTTCAGATACAACAACAGGCCAAACAAGGGAAAGGGCATATCCCTTCATCCAATTGGTTTTGACGGGACTGATGACACGGAGAAGCGCAAAAGAAGAAAGAAGGGGTCATAAGCGCGCTCGTTGGGAACCAACAAAATATTTGGCGGTGTGTTCAAAACACTTCCTGGATGAAGATTACTCGATTATGTTTTCTGATTTTGCTAAGATATATTTTCAGAGAAGGCTGCGGAAGGATGGTATTGGGATTTGTGTCTTCCCAACGATCCGCGTACCTTGTATTTCGATATTTCGATGGAAGGTAAGCCAACCGAAAGCAATCGAAGGTGACAACAAAATATGCATTCATGTGTTATGAGTAGTTTTCGATCGTGCTACATTTGCATTTCGTCGTAACCATGTTTCTTTCACTTACTTTGCATTTGTAACCGTCACCTGGTTGTCAATAGTGCATTCCTCTAAAACAATTTACTACGTTTCCCTTTATTCAGAGAAAGAAAGACGCTTTGGAAAGTCCGGAAACTCGGGTACACAACGCTCGAAGCTCGCAAGTCAAACCTGTGGCGAAACGTTGTAGAAAAAGCAGGGAGCAGGCCACTTTTTCAACCGTTGTACTGATTGCTACAGAAGCAAGACCGCAAGCAGCAGTTCATGTATCGGAGCCACTTGATGCGTAGGCATCGTCTGGTTCATATGACATCATCATTGTTGTCTTCTTGTTCGCTCGCATTTGATCACACATCGACTTCTAAGTCGTACTCTACCTCCGTTTCTGCGGCCTCGGAATTCCAAGCTTGAGTCAAGCTATTATCGCTGGACGACATTCTCAATTGATGTGATTGTTACGTATTTTTTGAGTTGAATAAACCTTCTTTCAACAAAATACTGAACGCTGAAAACACTGAACCCGTAATATAAGGACAATAACCGAAGCGATGCGAGCAAAGGCCTGGAATGACGTCACTAGTCCCATTCTCCGCTTTGCTCGGTCATGCTACAAAGAACGCTCACTTTAAAAATTCATAAAAAAATCAATTGCAAAAATTTTTGCGGCATTTTTCGTAATTCCATACAAAGATTTCAGGAAACGAAAAAACATTTTGGGGGTTATAGGCACTTTAAGTTCCCTTCGTCTTTTAGTTTTTCCTGCCATCAGTTCATTCTGTAGATCCACACTTTCATTAAAACAGTGAGGCTCAAAATGAGCCAAACAAAGCTAGGGTACCTTGGGCAAATTGGCGTCCGGTCGCTTTTTCCTAATTTCCCCTTGAAGTGGTACTCGATGAAACGAGATCGAAGGATTCTTGTCTTAGAGTCGTTATTACACCCAACAGCACAGCAATACGGCATATCGACCTTTCTTTTGTGGATCACTACAACGTGAAGTTCAGCGTCTGGAGATCTGGCAAAGATCAACCAGTTCTAAGGATGTCGTAATATGTTTACTCTTTGGGCACCATGTTGAAACCTTACCCCGCATTGACGTCACAATTTCCCAGAAAACTTTGCAATGACAAAAATAGCGGCGATCTTGAAATTTTAAAGCAGGAAAGGGAGAAAGTAAACGACTGGTATTCAAACTAGGGGAGAAATTATCAAGTTTAATCCACTCTGCCAGTCTCAGGTCAGTACCAACTTATTATTTTGGCCTTAACTGTTTTTCAGCCAAGATTCCCTTTAACAGTAATATATATCTGTCTAGATTCGCAAAAACGTGGCTACAGAAGACTTGTCACTGATAATCTTGATACAATTCTGTCCTAGATCTAGCTTTCCACAAGGCTTATCGTAGCTCAAATAAAAGGGGATAACTCTCCTTTATGCCTTTTGAGGCCAGGAAGACTAATTTCACTGTCTTTTCGTTGAATCAGGAATTGTTGAATTTAATTAATCCATTGAAATATATGTCTGGATTTATGAAAACAGTGTTAATGACATCTAGCGGTTTTTATTGATTTTTCTTTCTAATCTATTTATTTATTTAACCTTTTGCTTTCCTTATGGCAGCAGCTTGTAAATCTTACCTAGTGTAAAGTGTAGAGGACTTCTTGCTGCATGTTTCGTTTATTCATCTAGTTTTTTTCATTATTCATCGGTACCCCCTGCACTCCTCCCTCCCCTTGTCAGTCGGTGTTAAGTATAACCCAGGTTACACTCCTCTGAATTTCAGTTCGCGCGGTGACTCTGAGAGGGAGCCAACCGACCAGTGTTCTATAACGGTTGTCTAAAGGAAGTTTGCCGGAGGACATCATTAAGTCCAATGAAGGTGCAATTCTAACAATTTGCTAGCAAGCGTCGTCCATTATCGTAGATGAAGGACCCACTAAAAACGGGACGTCATTTAGCTCCGTACTATACGTGGGCCATTAGCACTGTGATGATAATATGGTGCTTGCTTTAGACAGCAAAAAGCTTTAGCCACATCAATTTAGGGCTTAGACGTGCAATGGACTAGACACTTGTAGCTGCTGTTGGCGTTATTTGCTCTGAACTTTGATGTAGCTAAAGACTTGAAATCTGAAATCTGTTGAAATCTGGATCTGCTGTTCCGCGCTCGACAAAAATCAAGTTCATCCTGGACATTGCTATTTGCGAGCAAAGCATGGCCACGAGCAGAGGAAAAGCACTGATCGTGAGTAGAATTTCCTTGTTTTATCAATTTTAGGCATTCTCGGCTTAGCTAACTAACAGAGCTGTCTGTGAATCGCTAGCGCGGAAGAAATTTATTTGCGTGGCTTCCGGGCGATAATTGACCTAACAACAACATGTTGAGTGTTCGCTTACTGCTAACTATGGCTTATTTTGGTGGAAGTTTAATCGATTCTTGATGTAGGAAGCTTTTGTTCTGTCCATTGCGGACGATGCAGGTCTTTAGAAAGTTATAGATAAGCTCTACGCCGCGGTCTTGACATAGTGTACGTTCCTGTTGATTTAGACTCCAATTTCATGTTAAAAGCACTCTTAATTAAATTGAACAATTCATGATTCAACGAAAAGACAGTGAAATTAGTCTTCCTGGCTGGCCTCAAAAGGCATACAGGAGAGTTATCCCCTTTTATTTGAGCTACGATAAGCCTTGTGGAAAGCTAGCTCTAGGACAGAATTGTATCAAGATTATCAGTGACAAGTCAAATTCTGTAGCCACGTTTTTGCGAATCCAGACAGATATTGAAATGAAATCGGTCACGTAAGGGCTACATTTTCGCTGAAATATATGAGCAAATAACCAATTCAACTGCTTACCGTGCTCTTGTTGCAATGATTGACTAATTCAACCCACCGTAAAGACATAGTGAGGTCACTTAAGTGAAATCGTAGAGGTTAAGCATGTCTAAATTAGTGCCGCGAATCAAATGATCAATTTAAGCTCTAATTTAGCTTTGTGTTTAGTCTTCCTGGCCTCAAAAGAGAGAGAGACTGAAATATATGAGCAAATAACCAATTCGACTGCTTACCGTGCTCTTGTCGCCATGATTGGCTAATTCAACCCACCGTAAAGACATAGTGAGGTCATTTAAGTGAAATCGTAGAGGTTAAGCATGTCTAAATTAGTGCCGCAAATCAAATGATCAATTTAAGCTCTAATTTAGCTCTAATATAACTGTTAGTGGATCTCTCAGGCCAACAAAGGTGCCACGGCATCAGGAGGATCAGTAAGACTCCCAGTCCAAACCTCACAGCATAATCCAATGTAAAAAGTTAAGAAGAAGCGAGAATGGACAACTTCTGACGTTAAAAAGGTTTAAAAAATTTAATAAAAACGTTTCGGTCCAAGACCTTCTTCAGTTATTTACAACGATGAAATAAAAACCAAGTTTAAATAGGATTAAAGTGCTAATGATTACGTAATATAAGTGTTACGAAACAGGATAACAAGATAGAAAAAAAAAAACGTGCTAATTAAGGAACGACAAAAGGCAAAATCAACGAGGCGAAAAATGCAGAATCAAAGAAAAATGACACTATGAACGTAATTAACCTAAAATAAGATTAAAGTGCTAATGATTACTTAATACAAGTGATACGAAACAGGATAACAAAATGGAACGAAAAAACGTGCTAATTAAGGGACGACAAAATCAGCGGGGTGAAAAATGGCGAACGACACTATGAAAGTAATTAACAAGAGAAGAGAGATAAAACTAAAAACTATAACTATACACTGGCTTTGACGGATATGATAACTGAAGAGGCAATGCAATGCGGTAGAAATAGAAGTCTGAAGAAGTATAACCTAGCCTAATGCAATTATACTACGTAACAAAATCCCAAAACGAGGCCTTTGGAGCCTGAAAGGGCTAAAAACAACAAAATCCCTGGAGGGGCCCTTAAACAATGTGAATTATAATAAATTCCCCAGGCAGAGCCTTTGGGTCTATTCAGCATCTAAAAGGCTGACAAAATCCAGGAAAAGGGCCTTTGAACGAATACCCATGCAAGAACGTAAGCTATAACAGAGAAAATTAATTAAAACAAATTCTGTTTTTGGAATGAAACTCCTTCCTTTTATTGAAGCCATGTGGCGCTAAAGAGAACAGCTGAGCACTCCAATAAGCCTCTTTTGTTATTAACAATCTTTTGATTTCTTCTGAGTAGTTATGGGCCTGCACCTGATCGATGCATTGAAACGAAAAATCACCCAAAGTGTGTGGAATTTTGTTGAAATACACTGCCACCTCACAAGTTTTTTTGTGAGCATGGCAGACTTGTGATTGCAAAACCTAATTCTAAAATCAGTGGTGGTAGACCCTACATATTGCAAGCGACATTTCTTGCAAGAGGCCAAATAAATAACGTTTTTGGAATCACAGGAAAGTCTGGGATGAATATTGTAGTTTTTGCCCGTCCGAAAACTGGGAAACGATTTGGATTCCACAAAGAAATTCTGACAAAGGTCGCATCTATTTCTGTCGCATTTGAAACAACCATTGTTGTGATGACTAGTTTGACCCTCCTCCGCTATTTTGAAACGAGATGGTGCAAGCAATTCTTTGAGATTTTTTGAATGACGAAAAGCTGGTATGACAGAGCCTCGAGGGAAAAGTTCTTTTAATTTTGGATTGGATTGTAAGATAACAAATGCTTTCTAATTATATTCCCCTCATCGGGTAAATTTGGATTGAAAGTAACAACAAAGGGAAATAATTTCTTTGCTGCTTTTGCACGAGTCCTGAGTAGATCAGTCCTAGAAATGGCGGAGGCTTTGGAGAATTGATCGTTAACTAATTTAGAAGGATAGCCTTGATTAAGAAGATACCCTTTGTACTCAGCTGTTCTCTCAGCAAAGAAAGTTTCATCAGAGCAATTTCTTTTCAATCTCGTGGCTACTCCAAAAGGATGCTTAGGATGGCAGCTAGTAGGTGGAAGATGTAAATGACTGTCTGTAGCTTTGGAGTAAACATCTGTCCTAATAAACCCATCTATAAGATATAAAGTGAGATCTAGTACATGGAGCTCATGCTCAGAAAAAACTAACTCAAATTTAATAGTAGGGTAGAGAGAATTAATAAAATCCGTGAATTGATGTAGAGCAGGAAGGTCTAGCTGCAAAGATCAAAAACGTCGTCGCGATACCGCCACCATAAGGACGGCTTAATCGGAGCCAAAAACTTAGCTTTTAGATCAATTTCACCCATGGCAAGATTGGCATAACTCATGGAATCCACCAGAGGAAAACTTCTCTGAATCTACTGTGCACTCTATCTCCATTGCATCTGTCCATTGTTTGGAGGCAATGTCAAATTGTTCAAAGGTTAGCAATAAATTGGTTTTGGCTACTGGTTTAACAAGCTTTCCAGCCTCCAACAATGTGGCAATGGATACGGATGGAGGAAACTGGGTTGTCACAGAGAAGCTGAAATAATTCGCCTTTGGTTCTGGTGCACCTGCCTTTCTTACTGGTGCTGATGATGTACCAGTAATTCTTTACACCAACTGATCGTCAGAAAACACTTCCTGTACATCTGCCGTGTCAGAACTAGTGGAGTCCTCACCGTAATCCTGGCCAACTACAAAGCGTACCAGATACACCTACATTGTACATCAAATAAAGTAACAGATTTGATCTGGTATTGTTTCTGGGCTAATCAGAAAAAAGTACCATTCTGGTTCGCTTGTTTTTTACATGTGATCTGTCAAGTAAATGTATCATGCTGTCTTCCCGCAAACAAGAGACACGATAATAGGAGAGGGCATGATCAAAGGCTAAAGCAATATCAAATGGCACGACTTGACATAACTTAAGGGCCTGTTTAGAAGCAGGTAGGGTAACCGTAGCAAGAGGGTTACCCTGGCACTCGCACATTTCTTCTTATTTTTAACAATGCATTTACAAGGCAGCTAGGGTTACCCTAGCGCTAACCCAAGCGCCTTGTAAATTCTCTGCTTGGGACAACTTGCCTACCCGGGACAACTCTATTTTGGCTCCCAAAAGCAAAATATGATCACATTACCGACAAAATCAGCGAATTATGACCCAGAAAACATCAAGTTCTTTCAACTTTCTTTCACAATTTGTCATATTTTTGCTTTGGAAATCAATTATTTTCCAGTTATGTTATCTGTTCATGCTTTACTTGCAAGGTTACTGAAGCGTAACAAGCGTAAAATTGTCTCGGGCACGGTTACCCACCTGTACATTTTGCTTGTAAACCCGGGCTATCTTTTAACACTCTTACTGGGGTTACCCTTGCAGAGGGTTACCCTACCTCCTTGTAAACAGGGCTTAAGTACATGCATCATACACAAGCTTACCTTGTCCTTTCTGTGTGGGATTTGCTTGATGTTCGTACAAGAGGGTCCCTTGTTTGTCACAAGAACGTCGCATAAGCTTGCTGGCAAACTATAATGGTCAGCGCAAGCTTTCTTCAAGTTTGCCAGCGTTAGATCCTCATAAGTAAATGGCACAAACTCTCTTGGGTGGACGGGCCGAAACGTTTGTTTGTTGTCTGGCTCTGAAGCCAGACGTTGCACGATCAACTCATGCGGAGCAGTACCAGATTTCTTGCTCTTGCTCTTTCCGCGAGGGTCCGGTCGCTTCCTTTTCACCTCCATTTCCTCTTGTAAACGGTTCCATACATTTTCCCGTTTATTCATTTTGACAAAAAGGATTTAGATTTTGAGTTGTAACGAGAAAAGTGCAAGATAAGTTATCCCGACGAACACAAGGTGATGATACGCGGGAAATGTGAACCGCCATTTTGAGAGGAGTCCACTGACCTTAAGTGTCGCAGGCTATGATAACAATGGGCCGCTTTGCTACGACATTTCATTTTGAAAACGAAAATCGTAATGTTCACTTCGGCCCATCGTTATCATAGTAAATTTAAAATTTATTGACAATAAGCCGCTTTGCTACGACATTTCATTTTGAAAACCAAAATCGCAATGTTCACTTCGGCCCATCGTTATCATAGTAAATTTAATTGGTTTTTGCATTTATACTTAGGTTTTTTGCTCTTGCTTTTTAAATTTGTCATTTTATTTCAAATAGTATTTAATTTTGATTTTTTTTCCTTTTTCTTCTTCTTTTTTATTTTTAATGTTTAACTTTTTGTTTATTCTTAATATTGTTATTTTATAAAGTGTTAGTGTTATTTATTTTTTATTTTATTTTTTTATTGTGTTTTTTATTGTTTACTCTTGTTTGTTCTTTAATTGTTTCTATTGTTTTTATTATGGGCCACCATACACGTGAGACATTGTCATAGCAACAATCACTTTGTTTGGTTCCAGGTTATCGAGACCAAAAAACATGGAGGAGTTCGTTCGATGGAACAGAACACAAGTGATTCATTCGTTGTTTCGACAAAATTACTATTTCTGACTCATTTTTGGATCCCTCACAGTTTCAGATGCCAAGAAAACAGCAGAAGCAAGTTCTTTGCACTGTTGAGCAGCATGCTGATCAAATACTCGCATACAAAGGAGTTTGAAATCGTGAGTTGTTATCCTGCTGTCATGTTTTTATGTACAAAAGTCTGTCGACAAAACATCGGTTGTGGAAACGTTTAATTTAATTGGGTTATTAAACAAACGATTTTTCTAACGCTTGTAAACGACTTGTGAAAATGTTTTCAAACAATTTTACTAACGCTTCTAAACGACTTGTGAAAACGATTTTTCTAACGCATCTATAAATGACTTGTGAAAACGTTTTAAACGATTTTTTTAACGTTTTGAACGGGAAGAAAAAAATTCTAACGTTTTTTTTAACGCTTCTAGTGATTTCTTAAACCATTTAAATGGCAACTGAACAGTTAACAAACGCTTTATACCATTTAACGGAAAAGCGTTAGTGTACGTTTTCCCGTGGAAGGTCACATTTGTGAAGTACATGGAAATAAGCGTTGCGCGTTTGTTTAAAGTTATACTTCTGTAAAGAGTTTATATATAATTTTTATTGTTTATTAGGATGCCCTGTTGAATCATTCTAACAGAGCTGTTTGCCAAGCAAGCATCTGGACGTCCCTTGATGAGCAACAATTTTACCCACCCCCGTCTGATTTTGGATGGAAAATGGACAACGATAGATGGAGACCCCACTGGACCGTACTTCCAGAGGCCTCTAAAGCTTGCAGTGAATTGCTGAAGTGTGGATGCAAGCAAGGTTGCAAAAGTGGTCGTTGCAAATGTTTCAAAGCCAATCTACCATGTACTGAGCTCTGTAGTTGCTCCGGAGGCTGCCAGAACACAAATCCTTAGAAATGGAGCAACCAATAACAACCATTTACCATATCTAGCCGAAGATAATAAAAATTAAATGTGTAAAACGCAACAAAAACACTCCTTGATATAAGAGCGCTCAAAGCATTATGGGAATGTCACGTGATCAAGGCAAATGACTTTTTATGGACACAAACACAAAACTGAGTCTTAGTAATGTAGTTTAGTCATTTTACAACGGCATTCGTCAAACGTGGAACATTTAACACACATTAAATGCCACAGCCTCACTTTCATGCCAGCATTTGAGTATTGCATAATTTCTATGAGCTTCATCCCCCCCTGGAAAGCCAAATCACGTGGCACCCCTTCTAAAATCGTGTTTTACGTCAAAAGGAACATCTGTACTTAAGGTATCTGCCCCAGCAAAATTTCATGTTTTCAAAACCAGTTCATTTTCAGCCTAATTGCAGCTCATGTTATGTAATATTAAATGGCCGGTAATGTACAAATAAACGCCAAAGTTTGGTATTTTACCGGAAGTTGGTTCGGTTGACCGAGTAAGGGTATTGGGTCGGTTACCAGGAAAGTCGCTCAAGTCTCAGTCGATCAAATAGGTTATAATTATCCGAGATTAGTCCTGGATTTGGTAGTCATGCCTAACTTTCAAGCACGAAGTTTATCCCTTTGAATTTTCACAATTTTTTTGTACTCTCATTTGACTACACAGTACCCTAATAAAATAATTTCCTTCACACATATATATGGAAAATGATAGTTGCATTGGAAGGGAGACCAGTTGGCAACTGCCTTGCTAATTTCCTATGTTTCCATTGTTTGCATCTCAGTTTGGAAGTAAAAAAACCCTTGGGGCTGATGTTGGGAAGCCCACCTATGTGTTCCCTTCAACTCTGAAGAGGGTGATAAGGGAGATAATTCCCGGTTCCCTGGTGGACAAGCCCGATCCAACACATGTGAGGGTGAGTTTAAAAATTTTTTAAATTAAATTCAGTGATCCTTCTAGGGATACAACAAGAAGCAGAAAGCCTGGCGTATTTTCCTTCAAAAAGGAGGTGTTTATAGGACAACCAGATCTCCTTGCTGTGAGTGCATGTTCCTTGTGCACCTTGCCTTTATTTCATTCCTGTAACTATTGTGATCCGGACGTTGCAGCTGCTATACATTTCCTTCATTTTTTATCTTGTTTCCAGGTTTACCAGGTCAACATAGGAGACCTTGCCCTTGCTACCTGGCCTGCTGCCAAACAAGGATCACAGTAATGTTGTAGACAAAAATTGACTGTTATGTTTTAATATGAAAACTTATGTTCCCAAATGTTTTGTTAAACAAAGAAAAATCAAAATATTCCCAATCACTTTTGAAAAATGTTCAGTGATTTTTATATGAACTGTCATAATTTGGGAAATTAAAATGTACAAGAGCAAGTATTTTCATGAGACATTTTTTATCAAGATAGTAAAGTCATGGCATAATATTTATTTATGAAATTGCAAAATAACGAACATACAAACAAATTATTATTGAAATGATACTACCATATTATTATAACAATAGGTAGCAATAATAAAGCAGCAAAGTGATGGAGTGGTATTTATTTATAAGTTTGTAAAATCAAGAACAATCATAGGAATTAAAATGATGTACACTATTGTAATGCAATTTTACTGAAATAAAATTCATTAAAGAATATTTGAACAGAGTTACTCTTTCTTTGCAATATTATTGTCTTTCAAGAAACTATTCCACAAAAAATACACTCCTGCAGCATACTGTCTTCAGTATTTCTTTCTTATGATCTTGCAAAACTCGAAACTAGACTATTGAAAACAGGACTAAAGATACTTTCAAGACTAGTTTCTCTTATTCAAGAGACATGACCTATGGGATGTCCTTGAGTGTTTTTTTGATCCACAGCGACAACTCCTTCCACTTATTACAGTGATGGGGATGTCATCACCACTGCTTGGACCTTGTTCCTTTATGTCATCATCCTCATCATGGCCATATGTGTGTTCAATTGCCTGACGTTTCAGCCACTTCTTGCGAGCCTCTTGATCTTCTACCCTAGCCACTTTCATTCTTACTCTACCTTGCTTTGCTCTGTCAGACTTCTCATTCTGAGGTTCAATGGCCCTCTCTCCGACAGCTTTCTCCAAAGCTTCCACAACAGCTGGCAACACAGGAAGGTTGAGACGCTCATACAGATCAATCACCCAGTGATATTTTGGCCCTCGAACATCAAAGCACCATGTCATGTTTCCCTGGCACAATCCTGCATTGGTTGAACACATGTAGTGCAGCCTGTAAGAGAAGAGGGAGATGCATTTTAAATGGTACTGATGTTTGTCTCACCCAGAAAAAACCTCTAATTTTATTAAGCGGGGGAGGCACAAAAGACATTTCAGAGCAAAACAATGGGTTTGGAAATAATGCAAAATTTTCCCCTTGATACAAGAACTACTGTATGTTGACTTGTTTCTTGAAAGACTACCATGCAGTCCATTGTTTGGTAACATGGCCATGATTTTCTAGGGGCCACACACTGCTATTCTGAAGCAAAGAAATAGGGGAAACACATGGCTAGTGTACTACTACTAGCACCCTTTCACACATAACTGGTAACTTCTGAGAAGCATATAACATGCAGTATAAAAATAGAAAATTGAGAAAAAGCACAGCCAGCCATGTGTAAAACTTGCATATTTCAAAATAAAAAAAAAGAATTCAACAGAACAGCCCCTCATTTCATGACCTGTTTAAAATAATTAAGCAATAGACCATATTTTCTATTGCTTTACTGGCGTAATAACCCACAGGGGATGTTGGGAAGCTGTAAAAAGGTTGTAAATCACAAACCAGATGCAAGTAATTTACAAGCTTTTTGAGTGCTCTAACTTTCCAAGTGTCTTTTTGCATTGGTAAACCATACAGAAATGTGGTCTATTGCCTTTTTATAAAATAATAATTTTAGCCAACAGCTTTCTTTCTTGCAGTTTTCTCTGAATATACCAGCATAATAAACAGTGGGGTTTTGACCAGTCAGAAAGCATGCATCTCAGTTACTTTATAATCCTTTCTTACTTGATGTCAGACAAAATAGATAGTTGTTCCATTTGAGAACTTTAGCTTTAGGAGAAAATGCATGAAACATAATCTGATATCTTTCTGAATGGATGTATCTGAAAAGAAAAAGTTACCTGTTCAGACTTTGCTCCTTTGCCCTGAACTGGGGGAGAACAGTAAAGTGGGCTTCACAGAAGTTGGAGTGCCCTCTTCCCAACTCTGGATGGATAACTGATGCTGCCTCTGATGCTCTTTTCTCACATTCTATTCTGAAGGAAAGCCAATGAAACTCACAGGATAATGGGCATTTGGTCTTGTATGGAGCTCCTTCACAATTCAGATCCTCATCCTCACCACATGAGCCACATGTGCAGATCAGCTGGCTATGGAAGTCACATGAGCCACCGTTCCACTCGTGGATATCCCTGCAGTGGTACTGAGACAATTCCCTCAAGCGCTTAGCATACTGCTCTGAGTCTTTACACTGTTGCAGGACACAGAAATGGTTGATACGGGCTCCTTTTATAAAGGCATCTGACAAACATCCACAGCCTGACTTGTGACGGGTACACTTGAACTTTGCGGTCTCAATCAATGGGAATTTCTCTTTGTACTTCTGTTTCACATCTGCAGAAAACTCCTTCTTTTTAGCTACTTCTTTCAAACTGTTTGAGAATGCCCTTCCTACGTGACCCTCACATTTATAAACTTTTGCAGCAGGATGGTGCTTCATAACTGATTTGGCGGAGCTGGAATCACCATCTTGCCACACTGTGTTGATAACACAGCCTTCATCTTTTGCCTGCTGATAGCACTCATCCGCTAAAACACCTTCCATGGACTTAGCAGTTCCTGCATACAACTCATCGTCAATGATGTCATCACCCCCCCCCCCCGCCGCATACATTTGTGGCCATACCAGAGGAAACCACCAGTAAGATAGTTCTTTATGATAAAAGAACCATTCTTACTGAAATGACCCCTGGTATGCCACACACCATCCGATGTTACCACACCTTTCTTCCAACTGCCAATCTCTTCAGGTAGAATCGGCTTCATGCAGTCTTTCTCTTCGGCACACATTCCATCCAGGATGTCCGTGATTGCAGGATACACCAGTTTTATCACATCATAATAGCGATTTTTTGAAAGGCAGCTAATTCCAAGGAACTGCCTAAGTGTCTTGTCAAATTTAGCAAATCCATGCTCAGAAATAAAGAAGGCAACAGCAAGGGCAAGACCAACAACTGTTCTTTTAGAGCCTTCAACTAAGGCTGATCCTTGGAAGTTCACTTTACGTAAGCTGCAGCTGTTGCAAGTGAATGTGGCATTTAAACTTCTTCCCTGACCATTTGCTTCAACTTTAGCAAGCACAAGAATGCCTGCAATGAGAGAAATATGCAAATTCGAACATGCTTCAAGGCTTCCAAAACAAAAGAAATATTTAGATGGAGTATATTATCAAGAGATAGATAGATAGATTGATTGATTGATTGTAGTGAGCATTTAGAAACCAAAATTATACACTCACTTTCAAAACAAAAATCATTACCAATTCCATAGCATATGAGAATCATTATCTCTGGGAGATTTCATGTCCTAAATGCGCTGCATACCAAGTTCCTTTTACATACGACATTTGTCACAAGTAGCACATACTGACTGTGAAGGTCAAAGATTCTGTTATAAAGCACAGCTAGGCTAAAATAATTTACTCTTACCGTTGCAATTGGCAGTTCCACATTTAGATGTTTCGTTGATTTGCTGCACCATTTCCATAAGCTGTGTTGACTCACAGACAAACAACCTATGTTCCATCTCTTCTCCCATTTTATCAGCTTGAACTTCGAATTTGTCCATCTGCTCGTCTTCACTACTGGGTCTAAATTCTGACACTTCACTTTTCGTTTCATCCGAACTAAAACAATTGCGATCATTTTCATGGAGGAATTCTTGCATGTCCCTCTCCTCAAGGCTCTCCTTCACCGCCTTGAGTGGTGTATTTCGTCTTCCCAGGACTTGAAAACTGCAGCCTTGTCTTACCGCCCCGTTTTTGCGTCTCTTCTTGCCACTTTGCTGGCAATGAAAATTTTTTCCTACTTCCAACACCCTTTCCTTGTTTCGCTGCACTTTTTTTCCCTCTCTCTTTCGCTATTTTTTTTTTCTCAGTGGACGACATTTTGCGTTTCTTCTTCGGCGGAGCCATTTTGGAATTATCTCAGATTGGTGTGACATATCAGCGTGCCAATGCGCATGCGGTAACTTACCGGAAGCTGAGCTATATAGCAACCGATAAACAAACATGACCCCAGGGTGATAGAGAGGGTACTTTTTTGCCTTTTAAGAGACTGCAGTTGTTTTGAGCAGCGGAAAAACAAAACAATATGGTGGAAACAACAGAGGGAGAAGGAAAACGGATAAAATGATATACAGTAAGCCATTTTTTCTAATTGACAATCCCGTTTTCAGTCATTTTGAGTACTCGGATTTAAACTGTGTTCAAGAAATATAAAATATCTTCAAAAATACTTAAGCGGAGCTCAAAATACTTGGCAGGGAGATTTGTTACGTGTAGATGGACCATCGTAGTTTCAGGCCCGGTCAGAGAGTGGATTCGCATTCAGCAAAAAAAATTTACTTTTAATGAATGGATTCAAATTTAAATTCGTTGATTTTCATGGGAAATATATCATTTCAAACGGTACCCGAAACTATATCAGTGCGATATAATGAAATAAAAACAATTCTATTTTATTTCTGACATAATCTTAAATATCCGTGGAGAAAAAAGGAAAGTTCGCAATATCATTTGGTTTAATAATTAATTTCTCACACCATGTGGGGTGCTTGCACCTGCATAATCTTTACATTCCTGCGTGCTTGATTGCACAAAGAAACACACCAAGCAATTTAAAATGAGACAACCACAAAAGAAATATTTTATTTTGTTTTTCAAAATGAGGCAATTTTGCCGGTGCAGATACCTTAATTTGGTGCTTTTACGCGATTTGTCACGATTTTCGACCTAACAGACCGGACTATTAGGAACAGTAGACGCAGGGTTGCTGTTGTGTTTTTGTCTGTTTTTGTTCAAAACATCCTTGATATGATAGTTGATTATGCCTTGTGGGTAGCCGTTCTAAAGAAGGAGTTTTCGAAGATCATTGAGGGCAGATTGTAGCAAGGAGCCAGATGAACAAAGACGGTAGTAGCGGTAAGTGGGAGAGCGGATGAGGTTTATTTTGTACTTTCGTGGAGTGAAGGAATCCCATTTTGTGTAGAGACCTGTGAATGTTTTCTTTCGGTAGATAGATGTCATGAAAGTGCTGTTTTGATTGCGTGTGACAAGAATGAACAAGTTCAATATGATTGTTTATCACTGCTGTTTGTGTCTTATTTTTGATCTAATTACGATGGCCCAAGAACATAACTAGTAAACAATATTACGAGAAGAATATCAGTTGCTTAAATTGGAGAATTCACTGCGAGGATCATTCTTCACTTCCATCTGTAACCGCAGTTCAAAAATATATGAATTATTTCATATATACTTACATAACATCAAGATTGTTTGTGTCAGTCATCAGCTTTGTGATGTCGGTTGGTTTGCAGGTAACTGGTGATAGCGCTGTTGTTCGCTTTTGCTTTAGGCAATTATTTTTTCTTTGTTCCTGTTATCTGTGAGCTTTCCACTCCTAGTTCCTTTGTCAACGTTTTCTGCACTTTTGGTAACCGGTTCTTTCTTTCTTTCTTCATCGTTAACATTAGCGTTCATGAGTTCAGTTTCTTTGGGGTCATGATGCGAGATGTCGTCACCTCATGCAATCATTACGTTGCCGTTTTTGCTCAATGTTCCTTTGTTTGAGCATGTGCTTTCACTTGTTTCCATTTACACGTTTCAGACAAACCAAGAGGTTTGACATTTCGTTAATAGGTTCCCTGAATTTTTCTTAATATCGAAACAAAATAATTTTTTCAAAACGATTGTGAGAGGAAAGACATTACGTTTCTCACAGGACGTCAACCACGTGAATTCCAAATGTCATTCAGATGTGCCAAATAATTCTTAACATAATGTATGCACCAGCGTGGCTGCCAGTTATAATTCACTGCTCCGCACATTATATACTTTTTTGTTGTTTTCCTCCCTCACTTGCTTGTATTGTCAACGGAAATCCAGTTTTAAAGATATTTACTATGGTAATCAAGCAGAATTTTGGATTACAGCCCACCCTACACCAGATAGTTGAATAAACTATTACTTCAACATTACCTTTCACTTCAAGCGTCGACCGCATGGATTCATATCCGACAAACTTTCGCTTCCAATCTCCAAGTCAACGAAACATGGACTGATCACTTTAGCCCTTCCTCATTCTTTCTTCGACATTGATCTCTCACCATTTGCATGGATGTTCACTGTAATCCCGGACCTGATCTCGAAAATTCTTCGCTTCATTTTCCTGCTGCTTCTTCGTGCAGAGATATGCATATTACTGCCTCGCCCATTAAACTAAACTATTCACAACAGCAATTGCTGGATCTGAGAGCGAAATCTAAACTTCAACTTGACCTTTACCAGTTCCTGAAAATTCAAGGGATTCTTAGAACACGTCACACTCGAGCAGGCAAGGCCATGAAGCAATCAGGTGGTTTCCACAACATTAGTTCTGTATGGAATGTTCGTAAACCTTCAAGTGTGAAATTATCTGTTGGACCTAATTTAAATAACTTTGTATCGATGAAACGAAACCCGCTGAATTCTTCATCTGCAAATTCGCTAAACTTCTGCCTTCTAAATGCAAGATCCGTCATCAATAAAACGCTACAAATTAAAGACATCAACAAAAACAAAAAAACATCGACATTCTTGCCCTAACTGAAACCTGGCTTAAACCAGATGACAGCTACGACTACACCATTCGTGATATCAGTCCCACCGGATATGCTTTTGCTCACACACCAAGACCTAATGGAAATGGTGGAGGTGTTGGCCTACTCTACAGGAAAAATCTAAAAATGGAGCAAATTAAATCGGATCCGTTTAAATCTTTGAATTTAAAGAATTACTGCTTCACTCTTCCGCATCTATCACACATATTATCGTTATTTACCGCCCTCCAAGAACGTCAAGAACGGCCAAGAATGGCCATACACATGCTGCTTTTTTGGATGATTTTTCTTCACTGCTGGAAAGGCTAATGTCTTCTACCGGCCGTCTTCTTCTAGCTGGTGATTTCAATTTTCATATCAACGATCCATCTGACAACACTCCCAATAAGTTTCTTGACCTCTTAAGCTGTTTCAATCTGGAAGTCTGTAATGTCTACACCCGACGCATAAAAACAACAACGTCCTTGACTTCATTGTCACAAGATCTGGTGAAGAAACTGTCTTAAATTTATCCGTGAACAACCCGGTTATCTCTGATCACTTCGCTGTTCACTGCACTCTGGCTATCAAAAGACCACCTAAAGCTAAGCTCACCATCTCATCATGTGAACTGCGTACCATTGATTCAGACAACCTACGGCGTGATATTCGTCCTCCGCCTTATATAACTCACCAGTCCAGGATATTACGGAACTCTTTGACCAGTATGACTCGGTTTTACTTTCAATCTTGGACAAACATGCACCTCTGCGCACAAAAATCATCACTTTGCGACCCAATGTTCCTTGGTATAGCGAGGAAATCAGAAAACAGAAATCAACCTGACGCAAGCTTGAAAGGTGCTGGCGACGCTCCAAACTTGAATCAGACAATCGACCTTATGCTAATCAATGCACTGTTATTCAGAACACCATTTTAAAGTCAAAAATGGATTATTACTCTAATCTTATCTCGGAGGCTGGCAACGACAACAAAGCCCTATTTCGTTTAATTGACCGTCTCCACAGGAAAGCAGAGAAAAGTTTTCCAACCAGCACATTGGCTGAAGAACTCGCTAATTCATTTGCCACCTTTTTCGAAGATAAAGTAACCCATATTAGAAGTATAGCTCCTCCTTCAGAGATTCCCGATTTCTTTTCCTCACTGGATATTTCCACCACTGATTGCAAGCTTAGCAACTTCTCACCTACTTCAAATCTTGAATTATCAAAGATTGCTCGCTCTGTTGTGCAGAAATCATGCTGTCTAGATCCTTTACCTGCTACGTTACTTAGAGAACATTTTGACCTGCTTTTATCATCTATTTGTGGTATTGTAAACTTGTCGCTGGTATCTGGTCTTCTACCTTCAGCCCTTAAAAATGCTGTCTTAACCCCTGTTCTCAAGAAACCGAACCTGGACCACAAAGTCCTTAGTAATTTTACACCTATCTCGAACCTCAAGGTTATCTCGAAAGTTATTGAGAAGGTTGTGGCCTTGCGTCTTCAAGCTTATCCTGACTCTTACCAAGTTACAGAGCCGCTACAATCTGCCTACAAATCATTCCACAGCTGTGAAACCGCCCTTGTCCGTGTTCAAAGTGACATTTTGCTTCCTATCGATAATCGCCACTGTGTCATGCTTCTGCTACTAGATCTCTCCACTGCATTTGACACTGTTGACTATGAAATACTGCTCAAAAGATTGAATTCGCAATTTGCAATATGTGGCACTGCACTTGACTGGTTCCGCTCCTACCTTACTAACCACACACAAGTCGTCTTAATCGATGGGAAGAAGTCACAGTCTTGTGAGCTCAAGTGTGGAGTACCTCAAGGTTCCGTCCTTGGACCAATCCTCTACCTACTCTACACTGCTCCACTTGCCGACATTTTTATGTTTCCATGACATGCAATTTCATTTCTATGCTGATGACACTCAGTTGTACATTTCTTTTTCTGTTAACGACGATCTGGAATTAACCAGTAACATTGTTAAAATCGAGAATTGCACATCCGATCTTGATAAGTGGATGGCCTTAAATAAGCTGAAGCTAAACAAAGACAAAACTGAACTTCTTTACCTTTACTCAAAGCATAACCGTCAAACAGTCTTTACCTCCACTTCATTTTGGTTCCGATATAATTCAGCCGTCTTCATCTTCCAGAAATATTGGTGTCGTTTTCGATAGTACTATGTCAATGCTCCCTCATGTCAAATCCGTCTGTAAATCTGCCCTCTATCATCTTCGGAACATTTCCCGTATAAAAAAAATTCCTATCCACTAAAACCATTGAGACTCTAGTCCACGCCTTTGTAACCTCCAAGTTGGATCACTGTAACTCTCTTTTATACGGCGTCCCCAAATACGTTATTAAAAAGCTTTAATCAGTGCAGAATGCAGCAGCTCGACTTATTACAAGCTCTCACAAATACGACCACATCACCGCTATTTTGTTCGAACTGCACTGGCTTCCAATTTCTGAGCAAGTTAAATTCAAAATAATTCTGCTCACCCATAAAGCTCTTCACCAGCAGTCTCCTATCTGCATTCAAGACCTGATATGCCGCTATTCAACTTCAAGAACGCTCCGGCCATCCTCAACATTACGCCTGACTCCTGTCAACTTTCATCTCAAGTCTTATGGCTTTAGAGCTTCTGCTGTGTCGGCACCTGAACTGTGGAACAAACTACCTGATGACATTCGTTCTTGTGACAATTTAAATCTTTTTAAACGTAAACTTAAGACTCATCTTTTTAAAAATTATTTTAATATGTATGAATTCTTTTCTTACTCATGACAAATGCCTAGATCTTAGACATCCATTTTTATGAATATTTAAATCTTTGTTAACGTAAACTTGGGACCTACTTTTAATATCATTTTAATATCTACGATTTTCTTTTTCTATTTTTGTAAAGCGCTTAGAACAGGACTGGATAAGCGCTATATAAGTAGTTTTATTATTATTATTATTATTGTTATTATTATTAACATGCTTTAGAAACAATAGCCTGGATAGCTACAACACGTCACATAGACGCTCAAAACCTTGTAAAAAGCAGTACTTGCACATGAAATGATGTGTAGCGAAGCAATATAACAAAGCGGTAAACCAGGTGGTGTAACAGAGCAATAACCAAAGCAGTTTCCGAAAACTAACAAGTAAATATGACAAAAACTATAATTAGACTAACTAGAACGGACTGTGAAACTTAGAAACAATTGTTCCAAGAGTAGAATGAACTATAAAATACAAAAGATGCAATTCTTGCTTCTGTGTCCGCTTGAGGAATTTCACGAGTTGTAACATAGAAGCCTTAAGAAACTTGATGTTAACAGGTTGAAAGGCTGACCTGAACTGAGAGTTTTCCTGAACACGTTAGAAGAACTTCTAAGTGTGGCAAAGGATAATAGCTTTCTTTGTCTCTAACATTGTACGTGGGTAAACATATCCTCGGACTAACCACAAAAACATGTAAAATGACAATGCAAAGAAACTTCTAAAGGCTAGAAAGGAAATACGAAAACCACAACTATTTGGCAGTAATGGGTGCACAAGATTATTCATGTCCTTTCAAAATGGATGAGTTTTAAATTGCTGAAGAGATGTGTGCAGAACGTCCCAAAGAAAAGGGTTGTCCCCACACTTTAAAGAACTGGCGGAAATGATCCAAGAAGACAAGGGACTGGAAACACCAAACAACTGCAGAAGAAGCTCTACAACTATACTTTGATTTACTGGAGTACATTGACACCTTAGACCCCTGAACATAGAATAATTATCTCTTTTCCACAAAATTACATGTGCTATCTTCTCATCCAAAAACCTGTCAACAACCAGGAAGACATGATGACAAAGCTGTTATTTGTTGTTTTATAAATGACAAATGAAGACACCAAGGTGTGTGGTAAACCCAGGTTGTTCAAAACTAGAGTTTTACCAACTCAGAATTGCTTGTTATAATTTGTCACATGTTGTTCCCACATGAGTTGCAAGGCCTGGCTGCGAGCTACAACTGCGACAACTGTTGAGGCAAAAATGTAGTAAGATTCATTTAAGCAAAACTAGTAGTATAGTAGTTGGGGGTCCCAGACCATTTTCCATTTTGTTTCCCTGATTTTATTATTTACGCTGGATCAAAAATACGAGATAAAAAATATGAGATCAAAAATCCGAAATCCAAAGTCAAGGTCAAATATGAGATCAAAAATCTGAATGAAAAATCCAAGGTCAAATATAGAATCCCATGCTTGGTTTTCAAACATAGGATCCAAAACTAGGATCAAAACCTAATATCAAAATATGGGAATCAAGGAAAACGACTCCTGTTTGATATTTTTATGTCCGTATGCATAGCTTGTTTTTCCATCTTTAAGATAAATTAATGTAACCAATATGTATATGCCTGAAATTATAAGTGATGATGGTACTTTCAAATTGAAAAAAATATCATTTGCGTGCTATTAATAAAGATGGATATCTTGTATGCATCCACCAAATTATTTTGAATATTTGACCTTCTCGGAAAACCGGATGTTATATTCAGGGATTCCCCGCTAGCAGGTCTGAACATGTTTGGAAAAACAGGAAGTCGATGATGTCATACAATAGGGGGTTCCCCAGGAAAATGAGTCATAGTATTGTGTTTCAAGTGTTTTAATTATAAATTTTGTGAGTAAAATTTACTCAAAAAGTTTATGCTGAAATTTGTTGTGGCTTTAAAAAATATTATCTTTACTAATAATATAAGATGGATTGTAATTCTCAAATTCACAATGAATTAAATAATATGGGGGAGTCGACATGTCCTTTTTGTGATCGACTATTAGTAGAATATCACAAAGTGGTTGAGTCATGTTGTAGTGAACAGGATATCGAAACTAAATGGTATGAATATCTGTGTGAATTGTGGTTTAGTTCACGGTTATGATTATGTCACAGAGTACTTTAACTTCTATGATAATATGCATAGGATACGACGGAAATCGGTTTATCATCGGAAATACCATATTCAGAATGTGTTGGATAGTATATCTTTTGAGAATAATATCTATTTAACTCATAAACAAACAGAGCTGATCCACAAAATATTTGTTGAGATTGACAGTGTTGTCCATGAGGTTAATGATGGACGCAAACGAATGATGAGTATTAAATATATTATCAAGCAATTATTCAAGATGCTCGGGCTTCCTTACAAAGATATCAGTGTAACGAAGTCGAAGAGGACATTTAAATCTTATGAACAATATTGGGAAAAGGTTCAATCATTGATAGGCGATAGAATTCAGTCGATAATTAATGTGTGAATTTTTCATCGTATTTTATGAAATACTTGTCAACAATGGGACTGTTGTCTGTCACGTAATTATCGATGTTTTTCATCATGTTGTAAATATGAGATGAATTGAAATTTCCATTTCTCAACATATCTTTTATTTCATTTAGCAAATGGTGACAGCTTTGGTGAGCATAGGTACAATTTTGGATGTTAAGATCAAGGTTTTTATGCGACATCCAACCCTGGATCAAAAGTGCTGCTGCACTGACTGCAATCAAACCGATACCACCAGTTGCTATACTGGAAGCAACACCTCCAGATGCGAAGATAATGGACTATGAGTTTCCAAGTAATTTCTGTTTTTTGAAGCTTTTTAATGCTTGTTTGTGAGCCCAACACTTTTTATGATATGTTTTGTAGTAAGATTTTAATTCTTCGATCTGTTCTTCTGTCAGTTTATCTGAAATATGATTCCAGTTGAATATGATTTTCAATGGTCCTTTATTATGAATGATACCATTCAACGTGTTTATCCTTTTTCGTGGCTCTTTCATATACATTGTTTATATATTTTTTATATTTTGATTATTTTGGATACGCAATATATTAATCCAGAAATCTGACCGCATAATGGAGATCTTTTAATACATTTCAGTGTTCGGTTCTTGGGTATGACATATGTGTACCCTCGGTCTAATTGATGATGGGCATAGAATCGACCGAAAGCATCATGTAGAATGCTATGTGAGTGTAATATGTCTGACTGATTGAATATTCTTTCAAGAAAATGTGTGAGGCATCCATTTCCAGGGCCAATCAGACCGATTTCGTTGTCATTTAGTCTGAGTACCTCATCAATTGATATGCATGTCTTGTAATTTCTGAGGTAAAGATATTGATATACTAAGGCTGACTTTAGTATGACATCATTTACACTATTGTGTTCTTGTTTGGTTCTTTCAAAGGAGTGATTGACGTATTTGATTGTTTCATTTATTTATTTATTTATTTATTTATTTAATCAAACTTCAGAAAAAAACGCTCAATCTGAGGTAAGCTTAAAACAGAGTACTAGACTCCTTAAAAATAAGCCACCTATCATTACGTTATATAAAAATCTATAGAATTAATTAGGTAATACAATTATCTAAAAAATTACTATGAATATAACAAAGATTAGGTAAAATTACAATGAAAGTTAAAAAAATCAACATTAAACTTATCATAATAAAAAGGTATCAAATTCTTACGAAAAATTGACAAGGTATTTGATTCTCTTATACCAAGAGGTAAATCGTTCCACAGATGACAGATTCGAACAAAAAACGAATTCTTAAAGAGGTCAGTCCTGCTGAAAGGAACATCAAGCGTTAAATGGTCAACATTTCTAAGCGGTTTACAGTATTGTGCAAAAGTAATGCAAGCGAAATGCGCGAATTTCGTTCTTTGTTCCCCCGAACTTTCGCGCGAAAGTTTGTGTAAAAGTTTGAACGGAACTTTGCGACGTTTCGAACGCTTTTTCGCTGGAACAAAGAGCGATATATCCAAGAACTTTCGTTGCCTCAACGACAATTCGAGTTACTTCGCTAGTCAAGACGCGCAATTTCGCTAGACACTCAACAATAGTTTAGCAGCGTTCGTGTTAACTCCTCTACGTGATCGATATGATCGGCTGGTTATGTATGTATGTATGTATGTATGTATGTATGTACACGAAATATATCTTTGTTTTTCATTCGTGACTGTGCTTTTCAATTGAAGCGGATAGCTTACAAGTTGTAATTTTCAATCATTGAATGTGTAAATAAGTCACGCATCTAACATACAAAGGGTAGAAATGCTATTGCCGAAGAGTTTTAAGCAATTCGCTGGCTTGGCTCAGTTGAGAAACGGTGCGACGTACTGAACAGATTTCTGAGAGACTTACCATTCTCGTAATGTCAGCAACCTCTGTTTGTTCCACAGAAAACCCAAAATATCTGAAGTTACGTGGCTGACGTCCGCAAAGAAATAAATTTCACATGTTTGATGGTTTGTTATGAACGTTTCTACGTTGATGAACATTTCGAGTCAATGCCAATCGCTCGTAAGACCGTGTGCTTTTGTTAATTCGATACCAGTTCCCTTGCGTTTCAACTTGCCTGACTGCGTCAAACAGATGTACTTCCCGTCATTGCTTTGTCTCCGTCATGCCAGGAGAGACAAACGCATTGGTCGGAAACACGTATGTGTTTGCAGACTACTGTTATTTCGTATTCGGAGTTTTCAGTATTTTTAGATCGTGAACAGCCGCTAATTTTATCCAAAGTCTGTGTTGACGAACTCTTAAATTGGACAACGAACCTCGGGTTCTTGAATACAAACTTGCTCACAATTCGAATCAGCGGAACTAGGTGAGAGCTCCCGTATACCTGGCTATTGTTGGGGCTTAATAACACAAAGGTTGGATAGTTGTTTTATGAGCCGTAATTTTTTTTCTACTTTAATTCCCTATGATATAAAGAGATTGTTACCCTATCTCATCCTAAACACATTTACACCGAGAAAATACACAGAGATCCATGTTTTAAAAATTTAATAAAATGTTCTAAAACAGATACATATAGCAACTGAGCTCAAAAAGCCGAGATAGCCTAAAGTTGCCTTATAATAACGAGATGCCTAGAGTAGATACATCAATTTTCAAAACTCAAATGAAAAAAAATCTTAACAAATCTTAACATGAACTTTTAATCTGAGCGGGTTTGCTTTTCCCTTTTTCTTATTTCGGCTTAGTTACCTTATAATTTTTCAATTCGCAATAACTATACAAATTAACGACTTGAAAAGCATAGAGTAAAAACATTCAAAGGAAAAAAATCTTTAAACCTTAATGAACTTCTAATCCGAGCGGGTTTGCTTGTCCATTTTTCTTAACTTTACACTGCTCCCACATTCGGATACGGTCTTCGGTGCTTCGGCATTGGAATGCAAAGGCTGTTAGCACTTCCTCTGAAAATAATAAAGGTAAGACCAGGCGCGGATCCAGGGGAGGTGAAATGGGTGAATTTTCACCCCCCCCCTTTTTTTCCTGAGTCCCCTTCTTTCTTTCTTTTTTTCTTATCCCTCGAATATTGAAATAATATTTGATTTCTCTGACATTATTACAAAAATTCACCCCCCATTTCAAAATCCTGGATCCGCGCCTGAAGACAAAGTGTAAGTTTGAGGAACGACTGATTCTAGTTTTGTACTACACTTAATATAGAGATCGAGCGGCCTTGTCCTTTAGTAGAAACAATCAAACAAGAAGTAGCAATACAAAATAATCCCTGTATTTTTAGGTAATTTTAGTCCTTGATTGTTAAGAATTGCTGATTTTTATCAAGGCTACGAGTTCATAACAATATTGTGTTGTATTCGCCAATCAACAGTATATTAATATATCAATATATTATCCATGCTATGGTATAAATATACCTTTAATGGCAGCAATTATCTCCTGGTCCAGAGGAGCAAACTCCTTAGTTCCATGGACTGTTGACCGCAATAAAGTTTCCTTTGAGAACAGCTCGTCCACAAGACGTAGCGTCATGGCGGTTGGTTTGTGGGCAGCCTTTGCATAGTTGTAAAGTCTTCGTTGTACCCGGACATTGTCATATCCTGCCAAAGTGACTGTATCGTTTTCTAAAGAGTAAGTAAGTTTTGAAAATCAAAAGTTACGTGAGGGTCACAATAAGAGCGTGATTTTTTGTTACATTTCTCCTAACCTCTTTAAAGGAAAGTAAAACGCTTGCAGTCTTTATTTCTCATAGTGATGTTTTTAAGGTTTCAGAGTCGAGTCTAAAATCTCACATCAACTCATGTTCACTCAACAAATAATTACTTAAAAAGACATTGATTGAAATTGCCAAGATATTAACATTTTTCACCGAAAGAGCCTGCTCGCAGGCTATTTGTTCTAAGAAGTTATACTTTAACAGCTACCTGTTACATTTATGTTCTCCGATAGTCTCTGGCTCTGCATCATAGGGGACGGTGTTGTATCGAACACCTTCATCTCTTGCGGCCTCAGCGGATACTCAAATGATGGCGTCCCGTAACTCGGTGGCTGCATTAAGGCTGGTACAGGTGGAAGACACTGATGAGTCTGGGGCACAGTCACTGGGGCCTTTGTCATCTCTTCCAGTAGCCGGTCAAGCTTAGCCTCCTGCCTGTCAATCTTTGCCTCCTGCCTGGCAAAGGAGCACTCCAGGCGCTCCAATATAGTCCTCATTAGGTGTAACTCTGAGGTCACGGCCTCCTGTCCTTGGGCGTTTTCGCTATTTTGTTGCAACCGCTATAATAAGAAAGTAATAAACATGTGTGAAATTTTAATTACTGGTAAGTAAGTAAGTAAGTAAGTAAGTAAGTAAGTCTATTTTAGTCCATTCAGCTCTAAGGCTGGTCTCCATAGGGGCCCTGTATCTTAAAAATAGTTTACACTTAATAAAAATACTGCCAGAATTTTAAAAACTACATTACAAAGCAAAATAAAATACAAAATCACATTTCAAGGCTAAAACCAAAGTTAAGATAAAAAGAAATGCCTTGCTTGGCGACAGAACGTTTGAATGCGGCAGAACGTTTGAATGGTAAGCAATGAATAGTAAATGGGAAAATATTGCCCTTCACTACGATTCCAGATTAAAAATACTCCATTACTTACATTTGACGTGTCATTGACGGTGCTGATAGCTTTAGAGAGCAAGTCTGTAACACTCAGACCTTCGTCGTCCTCATCGGAGAAGTTCTGCATCGTATCTTCCTGCTGCATCGGGTGCACCTTGATGATGGAGGACAGTAGATTGTCATCCTCGAAGTCTGAAGATTCTGATGAAGATATGTATTCGTTGGTAGGCGATGCCGCATCTAAACTCTAACAGATAATATCTGTAATTAGTATATACTAAAACAGTAGATAGTGTTAAACGCGCGTGCTGATTGGCTCGTCAAACTGCAGATATCCTGTGCTATTTACCTCTGAGCAACTTGGGAAAAAATGGCGTCCCGGTTTGCATCCATAACAAGTGAAGAAATCATCCAAATTAATGTTTTGTGGTGTATACTATGTCACTGTTTTAGAAGTATATACTAAAACAGTGTGATAATATACACCGCTAGCCACCTCCACTTCGGTGAATAGTTGTTAATTAATCACAGGTACGGAGTCCGTCGTTTAAGGTGGCTCCCCAGAACGCGAGCTAGTAAGGGAACTTAATTTATCTGAAACTTTTCCCTGTAGAGATACTCTTGAAATAAGGCTTATTTTTTGGTGGCCAATTTTTGGATTAAGGCCGTTACCATGGCAACATCTCATCTAATAACAGGCAGATATATTCCTCAGTTTGGTCTAAATTCCTTAATATCTACACTTTCCTTCCGTGAAATTTTTTCATACTCTGCCACATCATAGAAATGAGATTGCCTAACATTGTGAATCGGTAAAAAGTCAAGGTTGTTCAGACGATTTTCCCAATATTGTTCCTGATGTGATTTAACTTTTACTTGTCTTGCAAAACTTCGAAAAATGGAAATTTAAGATTTCCAGCCACTAATTTAATCTGCGACTCTAGTTTACATGCACAACTTCGAACCCGACTGATTGCAAAATTTGCGAAAGGACCATTAGTTAAGTCATAGCCAGTTTGATTTAAAGAATCAAAGCATAAGTACCGAGTGTAAATAATGTGAAGATAACTGGTCAATGTGAAACTTTGCGAACTACAAGCCTGCAGTTGAATTTGCTTAGTTCAGTTTGGATATTGACGTAATTTCCGTATCTTTTGCATTTGTGTTTCATTCTAAGAGAAACTTACAAACCGAGCTTACAAAAAGCCATTACACCAGAGATTGTAACAATAAAACCGTGAAATGATCTCCACTTGATGGCAACGGCAGGAGTCAAAGAAATATAGCAACATTTATCAGTACATACCCAGAGGAGGTTGGACACGGTCCGAAAGGCATCATGGTTGGTTGTATTAGCGAATCATGAACGCTCTTTTATCGTGGTCATGAAATCAACATGGCGGGCTTCTAGGAAGAAGTGAGTATCAATTTTGATCGTTTTTACCTACTTGTTTTTATCTTTGCGATAAGCCCATCAGGCAAGTTGGAGTAGGTATTGGGCTAGCTGCTGAAGACTTTTTGATTCTAAACTTAACTTCTCAGACAAGTTAGGGCTCGACTTCGGTGCTTCACTGCCGGTCTTTGTTACGCTTCGTGAAATTCGAGTCTATGTTACCTTTCGTCGATTTCTCTGCAAACCCAAACTTGTCAGACTTCAAAATTAATATCCATTCCAAAGTAGATTAATTTCCTAACAGAAAATGATCAGGCGCCCCTAAGCGCCCCTCTGGTTAGTGAATTATACGATGCTCAAGTTGGTGAATTTTTGCCACTATTTGCCTTCCACGCTATGAAATGTGACAAAGAGCCCGCGAAGTTGTGCGTGCAGTCTGCGTGATCTCTTGACTTAAAAAAATTAAATTTAACTTCTGTTCTTCATTTTACCAGGTTAAAGCATGAAGAAAAAGCGGCCAGTAGGTAGTCCAAGTGGTTCTACCCCTGGGAAACCATCCAGTAAAGTCTCTAGAGAAGCCTGCAATTCGCGATCAAGGAAATCTCTGTCATTTGGAAATGAAGTTGTAAGTTGCGTCGGTTTTTTTGCGAGGGAAATGTTGTTTGAGATCGAAAATAGCATAGGACTTTGTTTTATATTCCATTATTTTTTAATCACTTAAGAAAAACATTTTTGGCTTCAGTTCCCCTTTCAACCTTCATATTTTGTGGAATATGAATTTGCAGCATGTTGTAATGATTAATGTTCTTTTTGTTGGAAATCCCACAGGGATTGCAATCAGAAGATACATCTGTCAGGGCTCCCTGGACTGACAGAGAAATTAAATCCCTGGTGCAGTATATTGCCTCTTTTTGTGACCTGGGAGAAGACTGCGAGTGGGTGGAGAAGCCTTGGCCACACACTAAATCCACATCATTCTGGGACAGCTGTGCAGAGGCCATAGCAGAGCATACTGGTCTCCCCATAAGATCTGGTATGTAAATCTTTTAATCATAGTATTTAAAGACCGAAGTTATTTATGTTATCTTAAACATTTAATACATACATTGCATGTACAGCATCATCAAGTTGACATAAAAATATAATAAAATTATGCTTTTTGGACAATTATCTTCCTGATTCAACTCTGTTATACCAAGTTAGTAATAATTAAATTAATAAAGTGATTGTCATTTATATTTTGTAGTTGAACAGTTGGATCTTAATATCATAATTAATGTTTTCATGTTGTCTTTTCCCTCTTTTAGGAAGTGCATGTCGAAGCAAGGTCACCAAGAAACTAAGTACTCAGTGCAGATCAGTGGATGAAGCTGAGGAGAAACTGGGAATTAATTACTTTGGCGATGACAAGTTATCAAGCCCAAATGACAGCAGCTTGCCTGAGTCACATTCTTCCTTGATTTATGCTTCCCCAGTACGTAATCCCATACCAAAGAAACTCTTACCAGGGAATTTTCTAGAAAGTGTCGCTGATCAATTTAAAAAGCTATCTGCATGTCAGCGGTTGCAGTTGTTAACACAATTATATGAAGAGGTTGTTATTCAAGACTTCAGTGAGGACCTGAAATGGTTTGTACCAAAAGACTTTGTGAAGCTTTCCCTCCATGGCATGCAAAACTTGCGGAGCAAAGGGAAAAGCAACACAATTTTTCATCTATGCAAGTGCATTGGGGAGGTAAACCCAGATGGCAGCACAACAAGAATGCCCATCCTGTGTATGCCTTTTGGCCTCATTTCGTATAACTGTGAGTTCTTTTCACGTGATGGATGTTACAAACCTGCATGCCTCAGAGGATTACATTCAGTGGATGGAAACAATGTATGCTCACTTTGGGAACAAATGGGCATGTCTCCATAATGGACCAATGTGGTCCTATGACAAAGATGAAAATGATGAGGAAACAATGGACACTAACAGTATTAATGAGAATGTTGCTGCTGCAGATAGTGGTTTCCTTTTTTATATATATATCATTATCTAGGTAACGTTATTATGAAATGTCTTGCGAATTTGTCTAAAAGGTTGGCTCGTCAATATATTTCGGATGAAAGGAATAATAAACTGATTTGGTAACTCTTGTGTTGACTAGAAACATAATTTCTCCAACATTTTGCCATGCCATAGTCTGATTTAAGCTAGTGAAAATTTCCAAGAGTCTGCGTTATTAAGCAGTTCCGCCATCTGTGATCTAAAGTCTGGAAAACTTTCATAGCCACTGGAAGGCAAGTCGACAATTCCTAAGCAGACATGCACCGAAACATGGGGCAGATTTCCCACCTGTGCATGGAAAGTTACTTTAATAGTTTCAACGGCAAGAGAGGAACTACCTGTTACATAACGAAGCAGGCATGCCAGTTCTTTTTCGTTGAGGCTTCTCACATACATGTACCTTCTAAAAGACATGTAAACAGTTTGCTGCTCCTTTGTCATTGCCTCCGGGTTGTCAACAGTAATTAGGTTGTCAATAGTAATCAGTTGTCACATTCAAAGAGCTATAGAGATCTACTACTAACTCTTTGGTGGCTGGAAGCTACAATTCTGTGTACTCCCTCTAAGATGCCTTTCTTCATGGCATCTGCTGCCATCACAGCTTTATCCCACAGCTCTGTTTTGGCAACACTTACTAGAATTGTTTCTAGGTTATTTGCATTTGGCATTTTACTGACACCAAACTCGGACAAATTCCAAAAGGAAGTTGATGTGGTCGTCAGAAAGACTGTCTTGAGAGTTACACTTTCCAAGAATCTCCTGGAGTCTTAAATTGTCATAATAACTTACGTAGTCCAAAAACCTCTCTAGGAAATCCAGGTCGCTAACATTTTCCTTCCCAGTAAGAAGAGCAGTAAAAAAAAGTTTATTAAGTGAGGGTGGAGAGACCCCGACCATAAGAAATCTGTGACTTAGAATTCTGCCTAATGTGATGTACATAGTTCCTTCTATGTGTGGGGAAATTTGCGGAATGTAACCGTCTGTGCCCTCGAAATATATCGGGAGCACTTTTTTTAAAAGATTTTTATTTTTTTAGCATTTATCTACTTTTTAAAATTACACTACTTACATTACTCAACATCATTCCACTTACTGTATTACAGTCACTAACAGTCTCTCACAGCCTAATTTAATGTTACTTGCATTACATTGGTAAACTAAACATGACTTACAATACGCTCGCAATTCAATAATTGACTTTACTTGCCTGCTTAAAAAATGTCTCGAAGTATTTTACAAAACAGCACGTTAGTTCCTTTCTACTAACACTACAAGGTAGATTTAGGGACACTGCTGTTAGAAAAGGATAAGGTTATGATTTTGGGCTTTTGATTTAGTGTGTCTGTTTCAATTGGCTAGTTAAATCAGAAAAAAGCTTCGCGAAAAAAAAGTCTGTGTCTTAGGGAAGAGCGCATTTCTCTATTTGCCATTGTAATATCGCTTTTCTTTGGAATTCCTGTACGTTTGTTTTTTTGTCCAAACATTTACAGTACAGGTCGAAGATATTGGGCCCAAAATGCACGTGTAAAACGCGCCTGCGTGTTAAACACGCACGTGTCTGCGTCTTTGACACGCGCATGAAATACGTGCACAAACCAAAGTCATTAGTATTTATGAGTTAGCCTATTGTTCGCCTATTGTAGTTATTTTATTGTTAGTTTTGATAGCTGTTTGTCATCATATTTCGCCAGACACAGCATCGATGCTCTCGAATTCAAGCTGAATTACATTATGTTGTATGCTTACGCCGTCAAGAACCAAGGATAAAAACTCCAAACTCACACATGACGTGTCGCGTGTCTTGATTAAAACAACATGGCAATAATTTGCTCGCCCCATATTTACGTCGGACGCGTTAAAATATTAACCCTTTCCCGTTTTAAGCACTTTCTTATGCTTTGTAGAACCAGAGATATGAAAAGTGAAAACTTCTTGTCGCGAAATCGTCAAAAGAATCGGTTACTATTATTGTCACACAAGTCGACGAGAGTCGCATGTCTTTGTAAAAATGAGAGAGATGTAATCCGCTCGCAAAAACCCGTCTTGTTTGGCGCGTCAAAAATAATTTCATTTCCAATAAGAGCTTAAACAACGGAAAATTTTCCCGTTTCAAGCGCTTACTTGTGCCTTATAAAACCAGAGATATGAAAATTCAAAACTTCCTGTCGCGAAATTGGCAAAAGAATCTGTTATCACACATGACGCGTCGCTTGTCATTATTGACATAAAAATTCATACATACAATTCGCTCGCGAAAACTCGTCTTGTCTAGCACGTCAAAATGAATTTCATTTCAAAAAAGAGTTTACACAACGGAACATTTTCCCGTTTCAAGAGCTTTCTTGCTCCTTATAAAACCAGTGATACAAAAATTAAAAACTTCCTGTCGCGAAATCCGCAAAAGAATCTGTTATCACACATGACGTGCAGCTTGTCATTATTACAATTCGCTCGCAAAAACTCTTCATGTCTGGCGTGTCAAAATGAATTTCGTTTCAAATAAAAGCTTAAACGACGGAACACTTTCTCGTTTCAAGCCGTCTCTTACGCCTTGTAGAACCAGAGATATGAAAATTCAAAACTTCCCATCGAGAAATCATCAAAAGAACCTGTTGTCACACATGACGCATTGCCCGTCTAACTTTTCATACAACGCTCGCAAAAATTTGTTATGTCTGTCTCGTCAATATAGATTTCATTTCCAATAAAAGCTAAACAAAGAAACATTTCCCATTTAAAGCACTTTCTTACGCCTTACAAAATAAGAGATAAGAATCAGTTTCTTTTCTCAAACTTTACGTCACAAAATCGTGACAACAACAAATGTTGCGTCGCATGTCGTGTTGAAAACAACATAATTCAAGTTCGCTCGCAAGCACTGTTCATTTCTGGCGCGTCAAAATAAATTTCATTACAAATTAAAACTCCAACAACAACGCGTTTTCCCGTTCTAAGTACTTGCTTATAACTTGTAGAACCAGATATATGAAAATTCAAACTTGTTTTTCATTCGTTCAGTGATATGATTGTAGAGCCCGATCGGAAAACACGGCAAAGAAAAAACATATCGGCTGTTGCTTTGTCGGTTGAGATATCCTTTTAGCGGCGTTTGTGGGAATTGCCTTTTGTTTTGTTTTCTGTTGTAAAGAAGAATGCCACACAAAGCACAGTTATGAAAGTGAATAACAAAAGGAAACATGCGCATGAAATGCGCGTAAACGCGCATTTTCACACGCGTTTTTTGACACGCGTTTGTGCGAAAATGATGCGTGCATTTTGCGTGTGCGTAGACCGCTTATCTCTGACCTGTACTGCACAACTGTAAATGTATTGTTTCAGAATAATGACGAAAAGGTGTAGTCTGAATCTTGGGAGATCGGGGGATGTCGTTAAAGGTTACTTGTTTATTTGGAAGTGTGATTTTGGTGTCATTTTCATGATTGAACCATGATATACATGTAGCTTTCGAGTGAAAGACTACCGTTATGGTACAGTCTAGAAATGTATGTTCTATAGAGTCTGGTCGGAGACAAAGAGTGCACGTTTCATCCTCAACTAGTCTGAATTTGAAGAGCTCCTTTTTGGCCATAGTAGTAAGGGAAGAGTCTGACAAATACCACTTTTTACTGTGGGTCTTGAATTACCGAAATAACGCATTCAACGCCGGGTCTCAGCTTGCTTCGCCCCGTCGTTGAATGCGTTATTTCGGTAATTCAAGACCCACAGTAAAAAGTAGTATTTGTCAGACTCTTCCCTTACTACTTGGGATTAAGACACCCGATTGCAAAGCGAAGGCTCTTTTAGAGAAAGCCGCTATATTTGCAAAATGCGAGGACACAGAGGATACAACATTTGTCCATGGTTGAAAAATGGAAAGCACGAAATATGCGGGAAATCTTGCTGAGAAGAATATTGCAAAGCACACAGGTTTAAGATCAGGAACGGAAGTAAAATTTCACGACCTTGTTTGGGTTGTGGTATTGGGATTAGGAGTCAGACACAACTATGTCGTGGTTGTGGGCGAGAAACAGAAAGACAAAGACTCTTAACCGCTTTGTTTTTAATGCAGATTTGAAACCCATTTAGAGATTTACAATAATTATGTATTACAACAATGGGTCGCGGTCGTAAAGGAGTATTGAGTCAAAGCGCTAAAAAAGACGATGGAAAGTGGCTTATTTCCGAGAAAGACAAACAAGTCTTTATACTTGGGGCAAGAAAAGGCAAACAAAAAGTGGTTGTTATGCCAGAAGACGTTTTGAATGAATTGAGGCAGATCGACCCGCGCGAGTTAGCCAATATTTTGGTTGGCATGTAAATTTAACGCGGATGCTTGATTATCAGTCTTCGCCACAACAACCGAAAGCACGATCTTCCTACCCCGTCGAAGTCTTCTTCAATCAGCTCTTGGGCCTCGTCAAACTCTCCTTCAAGATTTTGGAAATTTCTGTATTCTTCATCTGTCATCCCCTGCCGAATTATTTCTCTTAACACCTCAGAATCGAAGGGTACACTCTCGCACATCACTATATATTCAAAATTTCTCTATATGCAAATTTGCATGTGGCGAGCCAAAAATATTTTTCATTCAAGGGATACAATGTGTTGATATATAATGATCTCGTCTTAAAACTATCGTGCCTTTTGATATCAATCTCGGTTTCGGCCTCGTTGGGGCTGATTGCCTACTATTCTGTCTCAAAAAATGAAGAAGATGCCACTGCTTCACCAGATGACATTTATGAAGATTCAGATATTGACAAGGTTGTTATTGAAGCAGGCGGCAAAGAAATAATCTTATCAATACGCACCGAAAAACGGTTGCTTAAGATTTTGAACGAAAGGGAAAAGAGTTCTTCATTATATATTTGAAACTGCAAATTCGAGCGAGGCGAAATATTTCATGTATGGTGCCAGACAGCAGGAAACAAGCGACGACCGTTTGAGCGTATGCAAATTCAGGTTTGTTTTTGATGAGGCAAAAATATTTCAAGCATAACGTCACACAGCAGTTTCATATTTTTTTGCTTCTTTCATCGCGTTGACGACTTCATGTGTTATATCTCTGATTTCTTTTTGCCAAGAAGGCAACAAAAGTTCGGTGGTGGCGTGCCAAATCGTGTGAATCAATACGATCATTTCATATGTATGCGCATGCGTTTTACAAAGAAGAAAAAATGCACCACAAGTCTTATGAGCCAGGTTTCGTGAAACATAAATATCTGAGATCGCCCAATAGGCGATTAGCGAGTGATTGGTGGTGCTCTTGGATGTGGGGTTGGCTGCCCCTGATTCCTTAAAAGGCACGTGCATGAACTTGTCAGGAGTAGAGGGTGAGACCGAGTGTGCGGTGATAACCCCGGGTGAGCCCGCTGCGGCCCAGCACATAACTGGGAGGTGCTCAGAGATCCCCCGGGATCTCAACTCAGTCCCAGAGTATAACTGGGAAGGGACAGCCGCCTTGTCAGCGGCGGGAAAGACCTAGCCGGGGCTAGGCAAACGAAACAGCCACCGAGCACCTCCCCACTAGGGTTTTGTCATTTTTTTTTGTCACGTCACGCGTGACATGTGTAACGCATCATGCATAACGCGTCACGCTCAAATGAAAGCCTGAATGAAATTTTTCAAATCTTAATTCGACACGGCGGCTAGAGCGGATATTTTTTTTCGGAAATCTGCCTCCATTTCGCTTCGGACATCTTTCTTAATCTTCTCAACGTCAGGCCAAGACGAATGCCGCGTTAGTTTCGCCCGAACAGAGTCTTTCAGCACGTTGTACTTCGAAAATTCAGCCATGATTAACTGAAATTCGCCGTCTGATATTTGATTGTCCATCAGCGCTTTGGAAAGAAGTCGGTCAATCGTGTCACGTTTTGCAATTGCAAGCGTGACAATCTCTTGATGTTTCTTTATCTTCGAATCAAGCTTTTTGCAGGCAATTATTAAACCTGAAGAAGCGAGAGCGAAACACCCACCAACGACGCCAAGGGGCAACATGGCCGATAGGCCGACAAGAGAAAGAGCAGAACCAAAGCTCGCACTTGAAAAAGCGGCCGAAAGAACGCTTGATCCAGCCACACTCAAGTTGAAAACCTTCTTGGGACGTTTATATTTTTTCGCAACAGCTCGATAGTGGTCAACTTCTTTAGCCAGAGCGGTAGAAATTTCATTAACTTTTTGCATCCTGAAGTCAGGAGGCTGAATTTGGGGGTATATGTTTTCAGGAGGCGCGGATGGTAGAACATTCGCGGAAGACATTGTATAAATAGAAATTTAATTTATTTCCAAAACAAACTCAAGAGGCAAGCCGTTGAAATCAAACAGCTCACCGTTTTCATCTCTGACGCTGACAGTGACACTTCTTACATGAGAATCTGTCGAACAGTCGCGTAAAGGTTGCTGCGGAGAAGCCTCATAGCTTACTTTTTCGTATGGCTTGCCTCTTACATCGAGTTTGGCCAAGAGGTCAGATCTTTTGTTGTTGAAAAAGTTTTGTTGTGGGTCGATCAGATTGCAATGAATGAAGTATGACATTGGATATCTGAGATATTTTACGTGTGTTGTCCGGGCTAACTCTCGCTTCACACCAAATAATTCAACTAAATCGCGATCAAGTTTGATTGGTTTCGTGCCAAGATTTAAGATTTCTAGTTGGCCAAAAGGAGTGTTTGTTTTTGTGTTCAATATTTCTCCATATGATTTGAAAATGTTTGCAATTTCTTGTGCCATGCTTTCCAAAGTGTAATGTCCAGGATTTATTTTACCAATCGACACAGAAGGATCACTTTTTTCAAAGCCTAATGCGGCACTTCCTTCTTTTTTTCAAATTGTGCCAAGAGTTGTACAAACTGCACAAGATCAGTTTCATGAAATGAACTTGGGGGATGGGCTCGTCAAAGTAGAAAGTCTCTCCATTCTTTTGTGTGACAATTGTTAGAACGACCATTTTTATATTTGATAGATATAAAATGAAAGGCCAACAACCAACGCCGGCTCAAATAGCCGCATCAAAGAAAAGCGCGTGGGCAGAATTGACAGCACAGTTTCCGAACGCGGACAAAAGCCAATTCTTTGCACAAGTATACTCTGATGGTAAAGGCAACATCACAGGATCTGAAATGTTTCTAAAGGGAGGGCATAGCGTGTTTGGGTCAGACAGGAAATATTGGAGCCCAAAAATGAAGGCTGCACTAGGTTTGCAAGGTGTGGAAGGGTTCCCATATCAACTGTCCCTGCTGAAAACAAAAAGAGCCCTGCCAATCCCCGCAGTGGATTTCACTGAAGCAGCACCAAGCCTGAAGAAAATCTTCAGCAGCCCGATAAACATTTACGTGAGGCCAGATGCTTTCTTTGTGGCGAAATTCAGGGAAATATTCCAACAAACGAGAATAAGGCACAAAACCGCGGCGGAAGCGAAACGCTGGCTACAAGGGCCGCGTATGGACTATTGGCCGCAGCAGCTAAACTTCGCGGTATTTTGCGCAACGCAAGGCTGTGGAATTTCAAGAGAAATCTTTGACAAAGGACTGAATCTTTCTTCGCAAGTGAGGGCCTTCTACAGATTTCACGTGTATTTCACGGTCAGGAGAATTTTGTTCCAGATGGGAGGCATCCAGAGCATAAGCGCCCTACCCAGAGACCCCACATTCAATTTATCAGGAAATCATTACGACGTGGCCTCATACAAACGGATATGCGCAGAGTTCGGGATAGACCCAACAAGTGATTTCCGGTTTGAAAGCAGAAAAAACCACGGCCTGGGCGACGTATACATCGGCGTGTCAGGGCATGGGCCAATGAAAATGGGGGCGGAATATCCAGGTGGGTTTTACAAATTCGCCGATGAAGGAGGGAAAGCAAAAGATGGAAACTTGCTCGCTTTCATTGAGCCCGATGGCGTGGCATTCAGCCAGTGCGACTGGTTCGCACCAAACAAATCATCAGGTTTGACACAAGCGGGGCTCGCGCGTATCAACCAGTCGATCGAGGCCTTCGTTTACTGCATCTTGGGTGCGCAAGTTAATGTTCGGAGCAGCATAATTGGTACAGGCGGGAGAGCGAAAGAGGCACAGACGGAGTTTTTGACTCTGATGGAAGACGCTATCAGGCAGCCGGATTTGGCGAAGAGCGTGCAAAGGTATCAGCTTGCGGTTGATGAAGCGAATGTCAGGCTGAATCTTGCAGTGTGTCCTGGAGCGTGGCTGATGCCGGCGTCAATGATCATCAACACGAAAAGCACGGTTGGATACAACAACAGACTGAAGCAGGCCGTTCCAGGAATGAAGCTAGGCGTGAACAATGACGTAAATTCAGGAACAAAAAAAGTGGGAATCCAAAACATGGAAGGGGGGCCGACAAAAATCAACCCGCCAAACAGCCATCCCTCTAATCCGATCCACAAAGCCGCCATGGTAGCGCAGAAGCCAGCTTCCAAAACCGCAGATGAGGAAACCGTTTCAGAGAAAACGCCGCAGCACGAGATAAACAAAACCGCCGTGATTGTTGGCGGAGTCGCAGTCGCGGCATTGCTATTGCTTGTATTACGTTAACGTCGCATTTTGATGTATTTTTCAAAAATGAAAACAACTGCCGCCAAAATCAGGAGCCAGGTATGCTCGGCGAGAAAGCCAATCGCCTGCCCCGCAGTTTTGAAAAGGAAGCTGACGACCGAGCCAATTAACCCAGGCAGAAGCGAGCCAATTTTGGCCCCAATGTCTTTTAGACCATTTCCAATTGCTTTGCCTGTGGCTTTCAGAGCTTTGGTGATTGACCCAACAACAGCCCCGATAGTGACACCGGCGGCAATAAAGATGGCCGTCACGGTAACGCCATATTTTTTGAAGATCTCGCGTATCCTTTCTCGGAGAGGCATGCCAGCTTCTCTTTCCTCAATCTGAGTTCGCAAACGCGAGAGCTCCTCGTTTCTTTCTGCCACCCTCGCCTCTGCAGCTTCTCTTTCTGAAGGCGAAGTGTTGTCATCTTGGATGGCTGCCTGGTCTTCTTCGTTTTGGCGCTTGAGCTCACTTTCTTGCTCTTTCAGTTCATCAACGGCCTTTGTGCTGTTCAGCGTTTTTTCTATTTTGTTTCTATCTTTTTCAATTTGGGCGAGCTTTGCCCTTTCGCTGTCGATCTTTGCTTGCGCTTTATCTTTGTTTTTTGCTTCTTTTTGAAGCGCGTCCAATCTTTTTTTCTTAATCTCCAGATCTTTTTCCTAATTTTTTTTCAGTTGCTTAAGCCTATTTAGTTCTGTTTCACTTTCAAGATTGCTGCCTTGTTCTTCTTGAATGGCTTCAATCTGGGCGTCGACTCTTTCGGTTCGCAACCTTAGATTTTGAATTTCTTGTGATTCTTCATCTCTTTGTGCAGCAATGATATCTGCCTCTCTTTGTTGCCTTTCAGCTTCCGCCAATCTTTGGCGTTGTTCTACGGCGGTATTGCGGTCTTGGGCAGAGATTTCTTCAGCGCTTGGCCCAAGATATTTTGAAAATCTGCCTATGAAGCTTTTTTGAAAGCCGCCATCTTTTTTTAAAATTTTTGTCTCGCCACCTTTTGGCCCAAATGAAACGATGTCTTCTCGTGTACCTTTTTTGCTGAAACCAATTGGGTCTATTCTTGCCAAGTCAGCTCTTGGGAACTTAGATTTGATAAAATTTAAAACCCTGTTAAGTATTCTCTGTCTTTCTTCAGGTTCAAGCAAAGGTGTTTCTTCATACTAGGTATCAGGCAGCCCGCTCTGCTCGTGCATCATCGTTTGCATTTCATGTTGTTCACCGCCGTGATAGGGTGTTGACGCTGCCCCCGGCTGGAACGGCTGGGTTCTGTTGACTTCTTGATCGTCGTCGTCGTCATCGTGGTCAATCTGATAGTCAAGATCAGGATCATCGTAACCAAAATCGCCACCTTCTGCCATTTATTTAATTAGAAATTATTTTTTTTGAATTCATATATCATGTCTGTGCAAGATGACCTTCAACCGGAAAAAACAAAAAAGATAATACGCGCCATGAAGGCGCCGCGTGCTGTCAAGCGCATAACTTTCAATCCTTCCGAAGCAAACCCAGGCGAGACTCTGTATGTTCACGTCCCCAAGCTGAACGAGAACGAAGTACTCGTGCCTAACTCTTTGGCCCTGATATTTGATATCGACCTCTCTGGGGGGCACGCGAACAACTTCCTTGTCCAGAACGTCTCGCGAGCACTCGTGGACAAGCTTGTTGTGAAGTTTGAGGGCACGATTTTGGAAGAAACCGTCGGCCATGACATCTACAATACGTTCAGGGACCTTTTCTTGCCCGGAGAACAGCGGGACAACATGGTGCCTGAGGGCGTCCAGAGCGAAGATTTGTGCAAGATCCGCTCAAATTCTGGGGACAAAAAACATCAGGCGTCGACGCCGAAAAAAAACTCAATGAAGTTTACGGCAACAAATATCGAATCAATCTGGACCACCAGATCTTGACAGACCACGGCGTTTTCTACCCCCAGGCGTTGTACAGCGACCTCGTATTTGAAGTGACCCTCGCACCAGCCAGCCAAGTGGTCAGAGGCTCGGACACGACCAAGCTGAAATACAAGCGGAAGAACATCCAGCTTGAGTATGAAATGATCCAAAGCAAGCATCATGCAGAAGAGGCAACCAGCATTTACAGCAAGAGCAAAGAGTTTTTATACGACCACGTGGTCCGTGATAAAGTGATCCCGATCGACAGAGGAACAGCAACGAGAATAAACGTAAAAGTCAACGCCCAAAGACGGTCATTGAAAGGGATCCTCTTGCTGTTCATGGAGTCGTACGCCGCGGGGGCAAGAGATTCGGAAAAATACATCTTCCCGGACATAAAGAAAATCAGCGTCACGATAAACGGCTCGCCCAACATGATATACAACAACGGAATCGAAAGTCGGGACATTTGGAGTGAAGTGAGCCGCTTCTTCATGAAAGAAAAAGAAAAACCCCAGTTCATGACTCTTCAGAAGTTCTACACCGAGAACAAGTTCGGGCTTCTGATCGATCTGCGCTCCATGGCCAGCCAAGAAATGCATGGCAGCGGCACCCGCCTCGTGAACACAACAGACGGCGTGCAACTGGAAATCGAGAGAGACGCCAAGGGGTCAGGAACTGTGAACTGCCATGTTTTCGTGATCGCCGACTCCCAGTTCAACATAATGAACAGACAGATGCAACCTTTGCAGTTTTGAATTTATATGCAGTATTGAAAATGGATCCTGGCAACATCCCCTTCAATGCGCTAATAGTCGGGCCGACCAACTCTGGCAAGAGGCATTTTCTTGTGAAACAGCTCTGCGGTCCATTCCGCGGCAAGTTTGATTACATCGTGTTAATCTGCCCAACCTTCGCCCATAACAGAACGCTGTACCGGTTTGCGGAGAAAGACCCTCGGCTGGGTGTTATCATCTCCGAGCAACACCAAGTTGAAACCTGGCTGAAATTAGCCAGTTTTGCTTTCGAAGGCGACAACACTCTCATCATCCTTGATGACTGCGCCTCATCAAAAGATGTGAAAAATCGCACTGGGGAGCTTGTAAAACTCGCCTTTTCGGCTCGGCATGTCGGCATTAGCGTTTGGGTGATGGCCCAGCAGCTATCGAGCATCGCGAAGCTTTCCGCGAGAACGTGGCAGCAATCGTTATTTTTTACACGCCATCGGCAAAAACCAGAAAGGCAATTTTTGAAGAATACGCGGGCCAGCTTTCTGTTGGCGAACTCAAGCAGATGGTTTCAAGGCTGAAAGCGCGCAAATTTGGCAATTTGATTTTTTCACTGCGGCCCCCTTTCCGAATTGAAGAAATGTAATTTGCAAATTGAAATGAAAAAAAATGAATTACATAATGGCTGAACAAAACGACCCCGAGTTGGCAGATGTCATAAAAATGCTTGAAGTCGAGCCTGCACAGCCCATCGAGGCTCCTGGCCCTAACATTCCAGCGCTCCGTGAGCAGCTTGCCATTCTGGTTTCCACAGGCAAATGCAAAGAAGCCATCGGCACACAGTTCACGCACGATCAGGTGAAGCGAATGCCAGACAAAGACGTCATGAGGGCCTGCAAAAGGTACGAGACCTACGTCGGCGCCAAAACCACTGAAACCTTGATTGAAGGCTTTGTGTCGTTCGCCGTAAAAGCACTTGGCTTTGTGGTGAAAATAAAAGACACCGGTGCTCTGCAGAATGATCTGAAGAATGATTACATCATCACGAAAGAGCTGTCAGAACTGTCTGGCGGTCTTGCGCTAAGATGCGGACGTATGCTGGCGGTGGCGAACGCATTTCTGATCACTGAGAAACATGCCGATTTCAGCGATGAAGATTCAAAACCGTGCCACCCTTCTCGTGATTCAGATGGGCACCCACTTGCTGGGCTAGATGAGGTAGACAAAGCTGAGGAATGTTCAGTAACTCCCCAATAATTGGTGAACATTGCTGAGAAATTACCAATTAAATATTTTTGTTGACTAATTATATCCAATGGCTGACTCAGAGAATCAACAACCTGTCGACACGAGTCAACAGGTGACTTCACCAACCCCCGCCAAAAAAATAAAAAATCCAAAACGGGTTGCTGCCGGCAAAGCAATCGCTGAAAAAATGAGACTTGCCCGCGAAGCGCAGAAAAAGGCTTTAGATGAAGCTAATGCCATCATTGCAAACAAAAAAGTCCCTGAGGCGGCAGCAACACCTGAGGCAGCAGCAATTACAACAACACAATGGCTGAGTGGCATCAGCATTTTTCTTTCAATAGTGGGAATCTACTACAAACGACAAGAGATAAAAGCGCTTTTCGCCAAAAAGCCGCCTCCAGTCGAGCCGCCTCCAGTCGAGCCAAAAAAAGAAGGAAGAATTAGAAATATGGATTAATAATTTTTGAATTGAAAAAATAATCTTTCGAATATATCATGCCTCGCTTTATGATTTTGGACAACATACTTGAAGCATTTTTCATGGGCGCCGCCCTCGCGGGAATATATACTATCTGGCATCAAGTCACAGAAACTTGTGAGTCTGTCACGTGTGAAAAATGCAGAGAGGATTTTTTTTCACAGAGGATTTTTCGGATGATGAGTATGATGAGGATGAATTGGTTAAAGGAAAGCTTTTGTGTGAGTCTTGCAGAGATGATATTATTAGTATTTATTTATTGAAAAAATAATCCTTTCAATATATCACCATGTCTGACAACAAACTTGTGAAAACAATCATGGAAGCTGCAACTCTGACCGGCCTGGCTGCTGCCATCGGCTGGATTGCGAAAAAGTCCGTGAAAGAAAGCTTGACAAATGACCCTAGCGACAGCTTCATGAACTATGCCAAATTCACCGCTGTCATGGCTGGCAGCATCGTGCTGAAACGGTATCTCGAAGATCAGAAGATTCTTCCTGATTGAAAAAATGATCTTAACATAAAATGGCCAGCATTGCGATGATGATTGGTGGCGCAGTTCTCAACGCGGCAGCTTTCACTGGCGGCAACTATCTCGCCAAATTTTTAGCCGGTGACAATGGCAAAGCCGCGTTAGACGAAAAAAAGCGGCATGACAAGGCCCTGGAGGCTTATCAGTCAGCAATGGCAAAATACTCACGCGAGCGAACACAGCTGCTCGACTGGATCAACACCAACGAAGAAATCAAAGAACACGCGCAGAAAAACTTCACAAACACCGATTACGCGTTCAAGCTCTACAACCAGGCCCACCCCGACCAGAGACTGACTCTGCCCAAAGCGCTGAATTTCTCGGACATGTACCAGCCAAGCGAGCTGCAGAAACAGGGGGAGCTTCTTTTTGTCGGCGGCGGCGCACTCGCGGTTGCATACGCGGCTTTTCGTTTCCTTTGAACTTTTTTTGTCGTTCAAATAATGGATGCCAAACTCGCCAAAATCTACTACAGCCCCCAGGGGTACTGGAAGGGCGTCTCCGCGATAAAAAAATTGGCAGAAGTCGCCAAAGTGCCCGAAAATGTTACCAAACAGTGGCTCTGCAAACAGGCCATTTGGTAGATCTATTTGCCTGCACCGCGATACGTTCCTCGCCCGAAATTTGACGTGGCGGCGCCCAACTCAGTACACCAGGCGGACCTCCTTTTTCTGCCACATGATAAGCCGCCTCGTAGCCGCAAAGTTTACAAATATGCGTTGACTGTTGTCGATATCGCCAGCCGTTACAAAGAAGCGGAGTCTTTAACCTCGAAAGACTCTGCCGAGGTTGCCAAGGCTTTTCAGTCCATTTATCGACGCGGCCCTCTGACTTGGCCTCAGATGCTGCAGGTCGACCCTGGACGCGAGTTCATGGGCGCTGTGACGAAAGAAATGGAAAAACACAAAACATACATTCGACGTGGTAGAACTGAAATTCGCGATTGTCGAGCGTTTTAACCGCACGCTTGCCGAACGCCTGTTTGGGCATCAATACGCCATGGAGATGCTTCTGCCTGAGGGCAAACGGTCAACTGAATGGGTGAAAAGACTTCCTGATGTTGTCAGCGCTCTGAACAATGAGGTGACTCGCTTTACTGGCAAAATGCCCGCTGCTGCAATCAAAGAAAAAAATCCCTCTACCCCTTACACAAGACCTGTTGGTGTGAACGAAAAAAAACTTCCGGCCGGGCGAACTTGAGGGCGGCACCAAAAGGGCCACTGATCCAATCTGGTCTTTGAAAGTCTACCAGGTTGTTAAAAATAGTACCAGGCCAGATTCGCCGGTTGTCTATTATTTGTCTGACGGGCCCAAGCGTGGCCTCGTTCGTGAAGAGCTGTTGGTTGTGCCACCTAACACTCAGTTGCCACCTATGTGAAACTCGATCGGCTCTGTGTCAATGCCATCTGGTAACACCCACCGTTTGTCATAATAAGCGCTCAGACCCAGCTTTTGCTGCTCATATGTTACCATCTGCTTGCCAACCATACAAAACCCCCGGTTTTTTGCTCTATCAATACTGCCATTGAGCGCTGCTTCAAAACGCTGCCAGGTAATTTCGTTTTTGTTTCTTTGACATGCCCTTTGTGCTAAACTTCTTTTTTTCACCGTTTACAAAGTAACATTTCGAGCATAGCGCTATCATTCCGCTGCCTTCAGATTCAAGTTTGAACAGGCCAGGCGTACGCTCGCTCCACTTGTTCCATGACAGCCACTGCTTCTTTGCCGCCTCAAATTCTGCACGCAGCTCTGGGCGAATGATGTCTTCCAACTTATCGCCAGATATTGCCATGTAGTTGCTGTCCGTGTCCATCTGTATCAGCTCAAAGTCGCGGCGATCAATATACCTGTCCAAGAAGTCATAGTAAAACTCGAGCATCCTGAGCTTCGCCAACTGATACACCGCAATGCCTATCTGAAATGGCCGTCTGATAACGATGCGTGGCTTTCGGCTTTCCAGCTCATAGGCGCTCCCTATTTCATCCAGGTCTTCGAAAAACGTGCTTCTCAGAGCCCTGTCTACCAGTTTCTCATCCTTCGTGTAAATCACGCTAGTCTGTCTTTCCAGCGCCTCGATCATTTTGCCGTAACTGCTGTTGCCCAACAGCTTGAAGATGTTAGCCAACAGCGCTTTGCTCTTGTCCACGTCTCCGGTCCTCCGCGCCTCTGTCACTTCATCTACAAACCACTTCAGCGCTTTCGTCACCTGATAATCTATGGTGCGGTAAACCGCCGTGATTTTCGCTCCATGGCCGACATACCACTGCAACAACGGGGCATACAGCAGCAGCTTTTGAGCAGAGAGAGCCCCAACGAGCTTCTTTCCCTCGCCCCTCTTCCAGCCGGTACGAGCCATGTAATCCTTCATGTGTTGTGGCACTGCTTCATTGGGGATCCGTTTAGTGAAGAAAAACGGCGGCATTTCTTCAAACTTCATCCACAGCTTTTGTGGGATCTCGATGTCTACTTCCGCGAAGCCAAACCAAGTCCCCTCTTTCAAGCGACTGATTAACTTGACCACTTCATCTCTTGGAGTTTTGTAGCGCACAACTTTTTCTTTTCCGCATGGCATTTCTCTCAGCATTGTTGATGGATAAAGCGCGTTAGCGTCGTAGCCAATGATGCGTTTGCATGTTGTCGTTGTTCTGAATCTGTGAGACCTGATTTGTGTCATGCCCGACTCGTGGCGGCGTTTGAACACGATACTCGGCCCTCCCACCATTGCGTCTTTCAGCATGTCATACGCTTCTTTGCAAGGACTGTAAAGATCGGCGTCTCGCTCGATCGTGCCGCACAACAAGTAATGGAGACTGACTCCTGGAAGGCTGACGGCGTCTTTCAAGATGTCTATTCCTTTTCCAGTGTAGAAATCTCTCATTTTTTCCAGAGCCTCTAAGCCTGGCGCTACGTCAAGGTTGTTGTAGTAGCACAGCCAGTCCGCAAAAGTTTGCATTTTCTTTTCTTTGAAGATCTTCTTGCATTCTTTAAACTCCGAGAGCTTCAGAACAAAGCCGCTCTTCAGCTTTGAATACCACTCGGGGTAATCTGGCAGCCTGGGGTAATTCAGCTTTTCAGGTGCGTCAAACCACTCGTAGGGCAGTCATGACTTTTGTGTAGAGCACCCGTACGCTTTCACCCACGCCTCATAACTTGTCCCTGGCCCAAGATAGTTGATGATGTCTAAGAAGAGAAAATGGTCTGTCTTCATGAACATCGTGGTGTTCGCTTTTTTTGCCACCTGGACCTTGCTTGCAGTGTCGGCCAGCAACTCTGCAAAATGTTCTTTGATGAGGTTCAAGTTGTAGCGGCCACAGTTGAAACCAAGCACCGGCACCTGATCGCACCATTCTGTTATTGCTCTGCATCCCTTACGTGTTAACAGAAACGCGTCTTTTGGCATGAACTCTCGCCTCACTTCCTCGCGGATGTTTTTACCGCGCCTCTTCAGCTCTTCCATAAACTTCCTGATCAGCTCTTTTGCGTCAGGATCACAAATATGGGTGGGCTCGCGTTCTCGAGTGTCGCCAATGCTCACCGAAATAGGGACGTGCACGTTCTCGTAAGTCAGATAATCAGTCGCTTCTTTTCTCCTCGTGCTGTCTTGAAATGCCTCGAAATCATAAAAGATAGCGTGCGGGTACGTTTTTGTCTGTTTTTCTGGGTTTGTTTCTTTCGTTTTTATGTCGTCACATTCCCATTTTTCTATCACACGGTATCCCGCCTTTCTCAATGCTCTTGTTCTTTCCACTGTTGCCGTGTACAATTCTTCTCTATTTTTCCCGTGGGCTGTTATGGTGTCCCTGTCGGCAAAACAACGATGACATCCATGCCACCGGCAGCCGTGATACTGAAAGATTGTTTCCGATTTCGGGTCATAGCCGTCAACCGGAGCTCCCAGTATCCACCGCTCACCACCATGCCCGCACAAGGCGTGATGAATATGTATACCATGCTGCTTGCCCGTTTTCTCAAGCCAGCTTATTGCAGATTGCGACGCCTGGCCCCTGTCGTAAAACGCTCTTTCATACGCTGTCGGCGGTGGTTCAACCTTCTCGTTTGGGCAATCGATTATTGTTGTTCCTTGTGAGCATGTTTTGACGTGTCTTTGAAGGTTGCAGGCTTTTGTAAAGCGCCCTCAACAATCATTGCAAACATAAGTTTTTGCCAGTTTAGTGATGTCTTTGATCAAAAATGCGTGGCCTTCGTGAATTCCAATTGTCATGATGTTTGTCAGCTTGTCAGAGGAGTTCTTTCTTAGATGCCAATAGATTTCTCCATTTTGTTGCCGCTCAGGCTCGTACACCCTGATTCCTATCCATTCTCGAAGTTGTTTTCCTTTATTCAGATACTGCTCTACCTTTTCAAGTTCACCAAGACAGGTTCTTTGCTGAATATCTGACTTAAAGAAGCCTCTCGCTAGCTGTCTTGCTAATTGTGTGCAACGATCAATGCGGGCTCCACGATGAACAGCAATGCAGCGCCAAACACACAAGTTATCTCCAAAATTGTCTAGCGTAACCATTTGACGACAGTGCGCGAGATTTCGCAGCCAGTCAGGCAATGGCCCCGTACCTAACATTGGTTGGTTGTCAAGCACAGCTTTTACCTCAATGTTTGAGAATTTCACAAAAGTCCATTTTGTGTTTGGACGTTCGATGTTATCTACATTCAATCTCTTATTTTCTTCTTCATTCATCCATCTTTCGGCTTCTGCAAAGTTATTAATCCAGGGCGAGCCTTTTTGCTGTTTATAAAAAACCATTCTGAGGCCCGTTTCATTGTTAACAAGAACATATGCATAGTTATAACGAATGTAAAAGGCTCGATTGATATTTTCTCTTAATTTTGCAATTACTCCTGCTGTCTGATTTGCTCCCAACCTTTTGTCAAAAATCCATTTAATAAAACGGCGCCCTCTCCTGTTTTCTCTCCCCTCTTCTTCACCCTCCCGTCTGACATACATCTCTACGATCTCATTCTGAAAATCAATCACCGGAAAGCTCCTTCCTTGTGGTGTTTGTGCGCTCTTGATGAAATTTTTCTTGTGACGTGCCACGTACATCGCTGTTATAAATACACCACATTTATCTAATTGAGACTTCACTTTGCAATCGGGTGTCTTAATCCCAAGTAGTAAGGGAAGAGTCTGACAAATACTACTTTTTACTGTGGGTCTTGAATTACCGAAATAACGCATTCAACGACGGGGCAAAGCAAGCTGAGACCCGGCGTTGAATGCGTTATTTCGGTAATTCAAGACCCACAGTAAAAAGTGGTATTTGTCAGACTCTTCCCTTACTACTGTCATTATTATTCTATGCAATAGGCAAAACGAGAATTGTCTTAATTTATTATCCTTTGTGGATTTATATATAAATGAAAAATGTTTTCCCCAATCTGTGAAATGATCAGGAAAGTTGTTTTTCCAGTTTTTAATACCATTCGGCTCAGTGAAACTGTTTCCATTGAGAATTTTATAGTAGGTTTTGCAGCACATTTCAGTTAAATCTAGGGTAGCAGTCACTGAAGAGGACAGTTAAGTTGTGTTTAGCAATTCTTACAAGGGTACTTCTATTGTGGCAGCTTTCTTTTTTAAGTCCGAGGGAATGGCAGCAATTAATTGAAGGTAGTGAAGATAATTTGTTTTGATTTTAAACTTGTTTTGAAATTCTTCAATCGTTAAAAAATTCCCTTTCGCATTTATGACATCTTGTACATAAAGAAGTTTTTGTTTGAACCAGGATCTCTAGGGAAATATATTGGGAAATATATCGCCATAGGGAAATATATTGGTCTTATTTTTAAATTCTTGGAAATATTGAAGCAGTTCTTGATAACAATTAGGTAAACATCTGTTTAAGGATTCAGCTTTATAGTTGCATTTGAGAAGAAACTGGGGGCCACCGTAGTCTGAAAAATAACTCGGGATTACTTTCCATGAGTCATCGGTATCTCCTAGTAACCTACTTATCCATGCTAAGTGTAAGGATTTCACCATTGTGACAAAATTAATAAAATTTAGCCCCCTTCCACCAGAGGCTGATATATAACTGTTCTCTTTATTTGATCTTTTTTATGTTTTCCATACAAAAGAAAAGAGTTGTGTTTGGACAATTTTGGTAACTGCATTTGGAACCGAAAGCAGAGATGCCGCGTAAACTAATTGGGACACACCTAACGTTTTTGCCATTAAAGATTTGCCATAGAGCGTGAGATTCCTCGAAAGCCATAAATTCAATCTGATTTTCATTTTGCTTATTCTGCTGAGGAAATTCTCTTCAATGTTCTTATCTTGATTAGATGATAGAAAGATCTCTAAAACTTTAACTGGCTCTCTCGTACTTTTCAATTCCAGTATCTTGCAAGTATTATGTTTCATGGAACCTAAGGTGTCAAATGCCTTTTCAGAATCAACAAAAAGAAAAATTCCAGGCAGTTTCTTAATGTCTGTATACTCCATTATATCATTCAAGAGTCTAATATTTTGACCTATATACCTCCCATTACCAAAACCTGTTTGATCAGAGTGAATTAAATTTGGTAAGACTTTTTCCATTCTCCTCACCAGTACCTTGGATAAGATTTTGTAATCAATATTAAGAAGAGAAATAGGGTGCCAGTTCTTCAGTTCTGTCAAGTTGTCATCTCCTTTTGGGATGAGTGTTATTGTTCCTCGTTTCTGGGATACAGATAATGAACCTTTGCAGAAAGCCGCTTTATAAGAATCAAGGAGGTCCTTGCAGAGAAGATCAAGAAAGGTTTGATAAAACTCCTTGCTAAACCGTCCTTCCCTGCGGATTTATTGTCTGCAAAGGAAGTTAATGCTTCTTTCAATTCATTGATAGTCAAATCTTTTTCTAGGAAGCCTTGTTCTTCATCATTGAGTTGAGGAATATTAAGATCTTCAATAAAGTCGTTAAAGTTTTGTTCAGATGCATGGTTATCCATGTTATCATTTATTTTGGCGGTACACATTTTCCTATAAAAAGCTTCAATTTCATTGTTGACCTGTATGGGATTTGAGATTATCTCTTCATTTTCTAGTTTCACCTCTCGGACCAGTTTTTTCTCATAGTTTGTTTTTTCGAGATTAAAGTGCCCATATCGTCAAATTTTTTATTTTCTTATCTGATTCTATATATCACCCAATGAACTTCTGCGAAAGAAAAATTCGATTTGGATAAAATGCAATCTTTTTTAGAAGTTTTAAAATCGTTCAAATTTGCCGCCATTTTGGTCCACCATTCGCACCAGTCTTCCCTTCGTTTTGAATGAGTTGTGACGTAGATTAAGGAACACGTGACTTCAGGCTTGACTCATCTCGCTTGTTTTACATCTGTAAATGTAAGTTAGTAGCTCATTCAAAATGCTGGAAAGGAGCATTTTGCATGGACTACGAAGCTAAATTTACAGAGGTAAAACAAGTCAAGCCTGAACTCACACGTTCCTGAACGTACGTCACAATTCTGAGCATGTCGATGCTGTGATCAGCGGCACGGGTCGACCGCAAGAAAATAGGATTTTTAGGTTTTTAAAACTTCATAAAAAAATCGCTTTTTATCCAAATCGAAAATTTCTTTCGCAGAAGTTCATTGCATGAAACATAGAATCAGATGGGAAAATAAAAATTTTGATGATATGGGCACTTTAAGAAAATATTTGGTTGGCTTTTCACCTTGTTCTATCCACTTCATCTTTGACCTGAACATGGCCTCTTTACCTCTTATTTCATGGAGTTGTTTTAGTTTTTCTTTGGCGGCCTTGAAATTTTCTAAGATATCCTGGTCGAAGTGGTGTCCATTGCAAATTTTAAAGTTGAGTTCTTGTAACTCTTTCTGAAGGGCCTCTTCTTTGTTTCTTAATTTACATCTTTTCACTTTTGAATAACCTATAGTTTTTGAGCGTAATTCCATCTTGATTAGTTCCCATAATAGCTGGTTATCTGTAATTTTGGAGTATTTTCTTAATATTTGTGGATAGTAAAAGGCGATCTGTTCCTTATAGTTAGTCTTCCAACAGAGTGTTGTTAAATTTCCATAAACCGGGACCTCTATTGAAGTCACTTTTACACTGATACTTAAAGTGCCTATAGCCCCCCAATTTTTTTTTCGTTTCGTGAAATCTTTGCATGGAATTAGGAAAAATGCCACAAAATTTTTTGCAATTGATTAAAACCCGAATTTTTTATGAATTTTTAAAGTGAGCGTTCTTTGTAGCACGACCGAGCAAAGCGGAGAATGGGACTAGTGACGTCATTCCAGGCCTTTGCTCGCATCGCTTCGGTTATTGTCCTTATATTACGGGTTTGGTGTTTTCAGCGTTCAGTATTTTGTTGAAAGAACGTTTATTCAACTCAAAAAATACGTAATAATCACATCAATTGATAATGTCGTCCAGCGATACTAGCTTGACTCAAGCTTGGAATTCCGAGGCCGCAGAAACGGAGGTAGAGTACGACTTAGAAGTCGAGGTGTGATCAAACATGAGCAAACAAGAAGACAACTAAGATGATGATGAACCAGAAGATGCCTACGCATCAAGTGGCTCCGATTCATGAATTAGGTCTGCTACTTGCGGTCTTCCTTCTGTAGCAATCAGTACAAAGGTTGAAAAAGTGGCCTGCTCCCTGCTTTTTCTATGACGTTTCGCCACAGGTTCGACTTGCGAGCTTCGAGCCTTGTGTACACAAATTTCCAAACTTTCCAAAGCGTCTTTCTTTCTCTGAATAAAGGGAAACATAGTAAATTGTTTTAGAGGAATGCACTATTGACAACCAGGTGACGGTTACAAACGCAAAGTATGTGAAAGAAACATGTTTACGACGAAATGCAAATGTAGCACGATCGAAAACTACTCATAACACATGAATGCATATTTTGTTGTCACCTTTGTTTGCTTTCAGTTGGTTTACCTTCCATCGAAATACAAGGTACGCGGATCGTTGGGAAGACACAAATCCCAATACCGTCCTTCCGCAGCCTTCTCTAAATCTTAGCTAAATCAGAAAACATAATAGAGTAGTCTTCATCCTGGAAGTGTTTCGAACACACCGCCAAATATTTTGTGGGTTCCCAACGAGCACGCTTACGAGCACGCTTAAGTCGACCCACTTCTTTCTTCTTTTGGGCTTCTCTGTGTCATCAGTCCCGTCAAAAGGAATTGGATGAAGAGATATGCCCTTTCCCTTGTTTGGCCTGTTGTTGCATCCGAAAACAACGCATTTATCTGGCATTTTCTTTCTTGCAATCGAAGCAAAGACTGTCCTAAACAAGATGACGATTAAAGGCCTGGAATGACGTCACAAATTGCGCTATACCCAGACTTCTTTAAGCGATTCTGCTGCTCGGTCGTGTTTTGAAAAAGTGTGCTTTTTACGATCTTTAAAAATTCCTTAAAAATTCGGGTTTTCACCAATTGCAAAAATATTTGCGGCATTTTTCCGAATTCCATGCAATGATTTCACAAAACAGAAAATTTTTTGGGGGGGTTATAGGCACTTTAAGAAGACCGCATTATGGTCGGGTGCTGTTGAAATATAAATTTCCGCTTGATTAACATCACAGGAAAGCGAGCACGAAATAAGAAAGTAGTCGATCAATTTTAGGTTTACCGATTTTGATATGTACGTAAAGGATTTAGACTTTGGATGCAGTTCATGATAGATATCAGTAAGGTTTAGTTCCTCCATGAGATCTATGAGTGAATTTCTACTGCTTGTAGCCTTCTACGGAAGAGCACCGAGGTCGGGACAGTTATTTGGGCCATAGATGTTTGTAATGAAAAAGTACAATATTTCTCTTCTATTGTAAGTTTTACAATTAAAAATCTTCCATCGGGATCCACTTGAATGTTACTTAAATTGAAAGGTGAACTGGGATTTAGAAGAATGCAATCTCCTTTAGAGTGAGTGGTCCTGTGCGAAGAGATTATACTGTCGTTTACAAGTGTTAAAAAACTCGTTTGTTTAATAATCCATTAAATTAAATAAAATAAATCAAAATGATGAACATGAATGAAAATCTGTGCAAAGCCAAGTAAGATCAAAGGCAAGTTTGGATAAACACAACAATAGTGGAATTGATAATAATGACATATACACACACATACCTATACACAACAAACAAACCATAAAAGTTTTGAGTGTTCCGTCTTCATGCTCCTGTTTAGTTTCTGTCCCCACTTAACCCACAGTTTATTAACCTTAGAAATTTCGTGTTTCCTTTATAAGTTTTCTAGATATTCCAGGTTGTTTATTTTAATCAGTCTACCTTCTGGTGAAGTCTTCACATAAATTTTCCATCTAGGGTCCAAACACTTAGCGTGTTCGTGTAAGAAGATATGGTCTCCCGCAGCATGAGTGGCAGTGTTGACACTAGGAAATAGACTGGATACTTGGATGTTTTTTAGTTTGGCTCTTGATTTGTAGATGTTGCTCTTGATTTTGTGGTTGGCGAACTTAACAATTATTGCTTTTTTTCCTTTTCGTTTCAATTTGTGGGAAATTTCAACATCCTGAGGAGTAATAGGAACTTTGAGCGCTTCTGCTAACTTCAATACTACCTCCTCTTTCGTGCTGTTGGCACTTTCTGGCACACCATGTATCTAAAGAGAAATTTTTCCTCTTGTATTGCTCCAATCTGTCTTGTAGCTCATACAGTTCATACATTTCGTGTTGTTGTTCGTTGACACATTTCCTCGCTGCTGCTAGTTTGTACTTGGCATCGGCACATTGCTTTGTAATCTTCGTTAGCGAGGTTTTAAGGTGAGTGATTTCAAGCTTCTGTTCCCGAACAGTTGTTGTGAGCTCGGCCAACTCATTCCTTATGCTTTTATTTTACCAAAAAATATTTGCAATGTTGATTTGGATATCGAACAACATTTCTTTGAGCTCCTCAAGGCTTGTTTCGGTGGCGGTGATCGCTGTCTCTTCAGTTGTTGGCTCCTGATCCTCCATGTCTTCCGTTGCAGCCATATTGGCGCGTTTACAAGTGTTGGGGTCTTCTTCAGATGAACCACGGGTATCTCTCTTATGTTTTTTACTTCCAGTCATTAGCTGACTACGAGTCGACCTAGACAGTTTTCTTTTGTAACCACGGATTTGTAATTATCAGCGATTTATAAGGAATTGAGCATGTAAAAACTCTCCTTCAACAAACGCACATCTGCACGTCAAGCCCACACATGCTCCTTCTTAACTCTGAACTGGAGTTAAGGTGAGTCTCGTACGCCTAGAGCCGTGAAAGATTTAAACAATCCAGACTATGAAAAGCAGCAGTGGTGTATTTCTCGAGTGGCAACTAAAGGAAGAGCACCAATGTGTGCAAATTGCTCAAGGAAATTTCAAAAGGAAGAGCTTTCTTTTCAGGTAATGGCGCGATGGGTTCCGCCTAGAAAGAAATTAGCTTGAAATGGTCTTGCTTGGAAAATTCACTGCCAATGTCCAATCTTCTGGCTCCTCCAGGAAACATCAAAGTGGATGAGGACATTGCTGCCACCCTCTCATCAGAAGAATATCAAACTATCTTTTCAGAGAATTTTACCTATGGAATGGTTGAAGTATTAGAAACTGTACATATACATATGATAGCTATGTCACTGCATTGCAAGTTCACATACCAAAATATGTATCACACTTTGTTTCAGTTGAGTTGCACGAGATTTTCATTTCGATACGTGCATGTCAAGTTCTCATAGACGGCATTGTTCATGTTGAAATCATTTAGAAAATATTGCTTGAGTTATTGTCTAAAGATAGATCTTTTGGGCAAAAAAAAATATTGTAATTCCAGCAGGTCAACTACCCAACTCTTTTTTTGTTTTGTTTTGTTCTTTTTTTTTGCCTTAAGTGCGACCTATAGTTTCCGGGAGTTGCTGACATGCACAAAATCACTTGGGAAAATTTAACGTTGCATATAAGCCTCAGTTCTACAAAGGCTTTTTAGGGGTAATCTTTAACTCAGTCTCTTTGTTTATAGAGTTGCTAAAGGGTTAGAAATTGGAAAACAACTATAGGTGTCAGCCTTCTGAGAACCAAAATATCTTTATATCAACACTGAGCTCCTATTAATATTATAATGATCCAGGGAAAGAATGATTGTGGGTTGCCGTATAGAATCTAGTGAAATTACCTTACTTGTAGTTCGTTTAAGAAGGAAGCCGCCCCTTCTTGGTAACGATATAGCGAGGGCAGCGAGCTTTCGTTGCGTTGACATTTATTTGGTTTGGACAAATAAAGCTAGTTATTCATTTCAGTTTCGAAATAAAAATATCATGAACAAATCAGTTTTCTAGGCGTCCGTGTATTTTCTGGGAGTCATGAGTAACTAGAGATATCTCCAGATTGAACTGAATGTGAAAGTGTTGGCATGCAACTGAACTTACATTGAGAAGTGGTTATTGTTGGTTTTGTGAAATTGTGCAGCCCTTTCCATTACAAAAAAATAAACAGCTCAGTTTATCATTTTATCCCATTACAATGGTTTTGTTCTCTTATGGTGAAAAATTGAAAAGTTGTTTACATACCTTCTTACACCGTTTTACACGGCGTGCAGAGCTTCTTGTTTCGCGATTAAACTATACATTCATACCCAAGGGCCAAAGCACACAAGATCATTCCGAGATCCTTGACATAATTTTTTGTTTAAAGACCCAAGGAGAAAGAGAAAAATATGAAATGAGGTATTATCTGGCTACAACATTTTTGACTCGATATGAAAATTCAACATGGCCTCCACATTTTGCCCGCAAGGGAATAGAATCTATTGTGTCCTTGGTTCCCTGTGGACGCACTGAAAAGATGGCTCTGG